>NC_051170.1:122582120-123057120 GCF_013339725.1 Rhipicephalus microplus | reverse complement strand
TTTCTGTCATGTTATTGAGTGTGGTGTAATATTATGTAAGGATGCTTAGCGTGTGGATTGATTGATTTGATTGATATGTGGGGTTTAACGCCCCAAAACCACCATATGATTATGAGAGACGCTGTAGTGGAGGGCTCCGGAAATTTAGACCACCTGGGGTTCTTTAACGTGCACCCAAATCTGGGCAGACGGGCCTACAACATTTCCGCCTCCATTGGAAATGCAGCCGCCGCAGCCGGGATTTCAACCCGTGACCTGCGGGTACACAGCAAAGTACCTTAGCCTAGCGTGTGGATCTCAACTGATGTTATAATAATTCGGCAAACGATATCAACCTTATAAAAGCACTTAAATCAATGTGTGTTCTTGTTTGCTTTGTTGCGACCGCGTATACTGTGTCCGTTTTCATTCCAGGAGCATCGCGCTCGCTCACCAATTCTAGACCCCACATGCTTCACTCCCACAAAGCGTGCGACAATATTTTTTCCGTAGAATATGTATATTTACGTAAGTATATGTGGCTTATATGAAAGCCAAAAAAAATGGAACTACACTTGTGAGGGTGTATGTTACACGAATATAAACCACGTACCATAGCGCAACGCCTAGTCACGTAGCTCATAATACTGTTGCCTCACGTAACAGCTACACGTGACGTGATCCCGCCAAGACAATAAAATAGCTGGTCACGTCAGCAACATGAGGAAAAATGAAACATCTAGCCAAAGCGGAGGTAAAATAAAGTAACATCACATATCAAGCAACATGAATAAAATAACGATGACGGACCAAATAGCCGCATGACCAAAATCCTGCAATGTTGCTCTTAAAAACTACAGGTTTTCCCGCTCAATTTAATCCAAGCGCCAGCCAAATTAATCTAGGCGCCAGTCAATTTAATCCAGCCGCCACTGAAATTAATCCAGGTGCCATTCATTTTAATCCAAGTGCCACTGAAATTAATCCAACCGCCAGCCGATTTAATCCGGACGCCAGCGAATTTAATCCTGATGACATTGTGACTTCAAAACGACCCAGAATTTTCGGGAATGCGTGGAGTGAATAGCTTTGGAGTGAATTTAACAGGGAAAAACCATGAATGAGTCACTCGTGACACAATGTGACTCGCCCGACATTATCTCGCCTATCACCCGCGTAAGCACTATTCACACCTTCGACATGCATATCAAAGGAAAAGCCGTCCACACAGTAATAACTTGATAATTATTAACCAGGCCAATGATCTCATCACGAGTGACTTAGGTGACGTCCTCACGCATATCACCCACGCACGCACTGTCTTAACCTTCCGTCATGCATATCAAATGAAACGTCTTTGAAAGGGCGGGATCTTGATACCTAAAACTCGGCCAAGTCACCTGATAACCAGTTCCTCAGGGGACGTCATCACAAATATCACCCGCACACGTAATTTACTCGCCTACCGACATGCATACCAAACGAAACGTCTTTGAGAGAGCGATAACGTGTTACCTATGACTCGGCCAACTGACTTGATCACTTGTGATTTAGGTGACGTCATCACGCCTATCACCCACGCACGCAATGTCTAACCTGCCATCACGTATACCAAACGAAACGTCTTCGAGAGGCTAATAAATTGAACGCTGTCAATCGGCAGAGTGACGTGATCACTAGTGACTCGTGTGACGTCATCGCGTTTGACACTCACGCACGCAGCGTCTAACCTGAGTTCATACATATGAAATGAAACGTGTTTGAGAGAGTAATAACTTGAACGCTGTCACAAGGCCCAGTGACGTCATCACTAGTGACTGGCGTGACGTCATCTCGCCTAAGACTCACGCAAGCACTCTATAATGTGCCTTCATGCATGTCAAACAAACGTCTTTGAAAGGGTGATAACTTTAATGCTGGCACTAGGCCGCGTGACGTCATCACTAGTGACTCACGTGACGTCATTACGCCTATCACACGCACACGCAGTGTCCAAACCTGTCTTCATGCATATCAAACGAAATCTCTTTGAGAGAGTAATAACTTGAACGCTGTCACAAGGCCCAGTGACGTCATCACTAGTGACTAGCGTGACGTCATCACGCCTGACACCCACGCACGCGGTGTCCTAACCTGTCTTCATGCATATCAAACGAAATGTCTTTCAGAGAGTAATAACTTGAACGCTGTCACAAGGCCCAGTGACGTCATCACTAGTGACTGGCGTGACGTCATCACGCCTATCACACGCACGCGGTGTCCTAACCTGTCTTCATGCATATCAAACGAAATGTCTTTGAGAGAGTAATAACTTGAACGCTGTCACAAGGCCCAGTGACGTCATCACTAGTGACTGGCGTGACGTCATCACGCCTGATACCCACGCAAGCACTCTGTAACCTGCCTTCATGTATATCAAACGAAACGTCTTAGAGAGAGTAATAACTTGAACGCTGTCACAAGGCCCAGTGACGTCATCACTAGTGACTGGCGTGACATCATCATGCCTGACACCCACGCAAGCACTCTGTAACCTGCCTTCATGTATATCAAGCGAAACGTCTTAGAGAGAGTAATAACTTGAATGCTCTCACTAGGCCTAGCGACGTGATTACTAGTGACTCATGTGACGTCATCACGTCTATCACACACGCACGCGCTGTCCTAACCTGTTTTCATGCATATCGAACGAAACGTCTGTGAGAGAGCAATAATGTTATACTTATGACTCGGCCAACCGACTTGATCACTATTGACTCACGTGACGTTATCACGACTAACAGTCATGCAAGCACTCTCTAACGTGCTTTCATGAATATCAAACGAAACCTCATTGAGAGAACATTAACTTGAAGGCCGTTGCAGGCAGCGTCTGCTAGTAAAAAACTAACTTCTCGCGCTGCACAGCCGTTCACCAGCTAACCGGTATACGTAGGCACCAGATCGCGCGTTTCGAATTCAGTCAAAGGCGTCTTTACATGGCTTTTGTTTGACGTGACGCTTTTCTTGACTCGTGTAGATGCGATGGAAGCAACAGTACCTTCAAGCAGCAGTGTGGTTCAACCCAACAACAGTGTCACATCGCTCGTTGAGGGCAGCGCTTCTCCTTCATTCAATAAATAGGAATAATGAAGTCGAAATGACAATTAAGCATTTTACAAACCATACTCAACTACGCAACATTAAACCGATACCCTCACCTCCCTGCGACACGTTTACTCCACCTCGTCGTGTGGGTAGATGTACGCGTCTTTTTTGTTGCTTCTCGTGTTTCGTAGAATGCCTTGAAAATGCGGGCAGCCAGGCCGCAATACTGTGAACGGACAGGCGTTCTACACTAAACAGGCACGCTTATTCCAAGCACACTAACCTATAAGAAACGGCGTGGCGTAGAATGTAGAAAGGAAGGCACGAGTCAGCCACCGCATTGAATGGCGCATCAGCAAATGGCCAGTTGCAAATAGCAATAGTATGTATCTCAAGTATGGGGACTGCCCTCTATTACAACGGATTTGTTTCACAGGATAACCAGATGAAATAATTGTTGAGCCGAAGGAGTGGTAGACAAATCTTTTTGTAGCAAGCTTTGGAGCAGGCAGACCGTGCGTCTTATGCTTGATTAAGGATATACAGTGTTATGACTATAGCCGAATTATATGCAAACGCCTGTTTCGTTTCTTGTGCTCATATCGTGTCATTTTGACACGTGAGCACAAATTAGAGGGCGAGGAGAGCTTTTATAGTGCTTTTATAGTGCCTATATATACCTATTTCGGGCGTTGTAGCCTCAATTCGTAAAGGTGCCTGTAAATGTCTGTTTTCAAGATCGATGCCTATATAAACGCTATTTAACCTGAAATTTTGCTTTCAAGTACCACTGAGCCCGGTATTCATGTTTCGCGCAGTTTCGGTAGGGCGAAACGAGGTGCTCCAGCATGCCGTTTGTCAACTAGTGCGAAAGGGGCGAATGTAAATGTTATAGCCTGCATGTCAGCAAATGGCCTTCTCCACTGGACAATTGCCGACAAGGTCCACTGGGCTGTCTTCAACGACTTTCTTGCAGAAGTGTCGAGTAAAGTTTCACAGCAGGAACCAGGAATACAGGCAGTGTTCCTGTTTGACAACGCACCAGCGCACCGCCGCGCCGAACAGGCTGTCCTCGCGGCAAGCGACCACACAGTCAAGTGGCTACCGCCATACAGCCCTTTCTTCAATCCGATTGAGGAGCTCTTCTCAAAGTTCAAGGCAGGTGTAAAGGGATTTCTAAGCGAGCGGAGGGATGATCTCCTCACGACACCGGAAGGGATCTCCAAGAAAGAACATCGCCGTGCTCTGCTGGTTGAGGCCGCGGGGCGCTCTATGCAGCACATCCAGCGTGTGGACTGTGCCGCTTATGATAGGCACAATTACACTTTTGTACAAGCTGCCCTCGACTGCCTTGATATGTGGAACACTGCTCAGCAGCACATCTATGGGTGCGTGTTCATGAAAACTGCTTTGCCTGTATAATAAGAAATTTTGTTTCTCACGGACTTGCCCCGGTTCTCTTTCATCACCCATTTCCTAACCAATTTAACGAGCTCGACGTTATTAGAACAACAATTTTTTTCTTGAGGTACGGTGGATGTTTTAAACGGGCATCATCTTTGCTTCGGCGTTGCGAACACATGTCAGGTAGGTCGTAACTATAGACGCCAGCTCTATAGGCACTGAAAAACCGGGATTTAGGCACCAATAATAGGTGGCCAAAACACTCTTTCAGGCTTTCAAAATTGTGAATATAGGCAGAATAATCTTTGACAAAACTCAAATTTTCTAATAAACAGGTGTGGTATCTGTCTCTACGACATGAAAGCAAGCAAAAATGTTCTAGTTTATAATTGCACAAACGGGTAATGATTTAGCATAAACATGCGTTTTTCCGCGGGGGTCGCAGAATACGGTCTCTCTATTTCTAGTTCAGCTTGGTCAGTTAAGTGTGCACCATCGTAGAAATATGCTTCTGGGTCTCTTTCTGTGTGCCATAGCTAAGAAGGGCTATACATGCGCAAATAGTCAGGGTGCCAGGCGCCAGACGGATTTTTTTTTTTTGCAGCGTATTAACTTGGCCTAACCACACAGGCTCAATTTTTCTTCTGTCTCTGAACACTTTAAGGGTCGTTACACAAACTTAAGAGTTTTGAGAAGCGTAAAGGAATGAATGCACTGGGCGCTCAAGATCTCATTTACCAAGATTTCCAGTACTACGCGTGGCATAAAGAGGTGATAGGCCAAACTGAACACGGCTTCACCTTCATCTCATGGGCGTGCGCCCCAACATGGTGAAGGTGATAGAATGGTCCTGCCTATGTCAAAGTAGTACGTGACACTGCGAGAACTATTTGAGGCAACGTGTGTAATTTGTACAAACTGTTGCCTAAATAGAAGCATGAAAGTTTACAAAAATGTTAGAACACACAGGCGAAATCTATTCGCCTTATTTATTTATTTCATATCGAGAGAGACACGAGACTAAGGCGCCTCCATTTTGTTTGCGGTTGGTGTTCTCGCAGTTTGCGCATTGTGTCGGGACCAGCATTCACAACGCTGGGCGTGGTTTTGGTGTATCGTCCCTAGCAGAAGATGCAGCGGTGTCACGCTGTGTATCGGGGTACGGATACGTTATCCAAGCTAGCCTCTCCAAACGTGCGCGCAGATAGGGATCCATCCCACAAAAACTCGCAGTACAATACAAAAGAACATCGAGACGGCAGAACACCGCTTGTACGCACGGGCTGACATGGGCATCTCATGCGAGTGTAGGTTACGCGCGCATGACGTGCTCATGCACGTCGTGTGATGCTCCAGCTCCGAGTGAATTTCATACCAATAGCGGGGAAGGAATTGGACTTACGAAGTCTTCTTAGAGTTAGTGGCGAAGGTTTCAAGCTCACCTCCTGAGATTATGCTTTCGCCGCTTCTAATGATCAAATTAAAATTTCTAGTGACACAAACCTTTTCATAGGGCAGGCAACATTTTCCACTGCCTAAATAAATATTTTCAGGTGACCCAGTGAGGCACCACATGTAAATGACAAACAAAAAACAAAAACTACATAGATATTGCTATTTTTATCTGCACTCTACTTCCTTACTTCCCCTGATGACTCTCCACAGTTTCGCATTCATTCTTCATCTTCCTGCCGCTGCACAGAGGCACCTCCTGCTCCCTACGCATCTGAGCGCACACTGGAAAGAGGCTGAGCAGACGACGCGACATGGATGGTATACATGTGTAGAGGCTAGTCTACCTCCCTCTTGGCTAAAATGCCTTCTCAGTTTGACAGTTCTAAACGTAACTCGTGAAATAAAGAGTGGTTTGCACCACACAGTGTCCCGAAACCTATATTTTGCCCGGTAACATGAATACCGGGCTCAGTGGTACTTGAAAGCAAAATTTCAGGATAAATAGCGTTTATATAGGCATCGATCTTGAAAACAGACATTTACAGGCACCTTTACGAATTGAGGCTACAACGCCCGAAATAGGTATATATAGGCACTATAAAAGCACTATAAAAGCTCTCCTCGCCCTCTAATTTGTGCTCACGTGTCAAAATGACACGATATGAGCACAAGAAACGAAACAGGCGTTTGCATATAATTCGGCTATAGTCATAACACTGTATATCCTTAATCAAGCATAAGACGCACGGTCTGCCTGCTCCAAAGCTTGCTACAAAAAGATTTGTCTACGACTCCTTCGGCTCAACAATTATTTCATCTGGTTATCCTGTGAAACAAATCCGTTGTAATAGAGGGCAGTCCCCATACTTGAGATACATACTATTGCTATTTGCAACTGGCCATTTGCTGATGCGCCATTCAATGCGGTGGCTGACTCGTGCCTTCCTTTCTACATTCTACGCCACGCCGTTTCTTATAGGTTAGTGTGCTTGGGATAAGCGTGCCTGTTTAGTGTAGAACGCCTGTCCGTTCACAGTATTGCGGCCTGGCTGCCCGCATTTTCAAGGCATTCTACGAAACACGAGAAGCAACAAAAAAGACGCGTACATCTACCCACACGACGAGGTGGAGTAAACGTGTCGCAGGGAGGTGAGGGTATCGGTTTAATGTTGCGTAGTTGAGTATGGTTTGTAAAATGCTTAATTGTCATTTCGACTTCATTATTCCTATTTATTGAATGAAGGAGAAGCGCTGCCCTCAAAGAGCGATGTGACACTGTTGTTAGGTTGAACCACACTGCTGCTTGAAGGTACTGTTGCTTCCATCGCATCTACACGAGTCAAGAAAAGCGTCACGTCAAACAAAAGCCATGTAAAGACGCCTTTGACTGAATTCGAAACGCGCGATCTGGTGCCTACGTATATCGGTTAGCTGGTGAACGGCTGTGCAGCGCGAGAAGTTAGATTTTTACTAGCAGACGCTGCCTGCAACGGCCTTCAAGTTAATGTTCTCTCAATGAGGTTTCGTTTGATATTCATGAAAGCACGTTAGAGAGTGCTTGCATGACTTTTAGTCGTGATGACGTCACGTGAGTCAATAGTGATCAAGTCGGTTGGCCGAGTCATAAGTATAACATTATTGCTCTCTCACAGACGTTTCGTTCGATATGCATGAAAACAGGTTAGGACAGCGCGTGCGTGTGTGATAGACGTGATGACGTCACATGAGTCACTAGTAATCACGTCGCTAGGCCTAGTGAGAGCATTCAAGTTATTACTCTCTCTAAGACGTTTCGCTTGATATACATGAAGGCAGGTTACAGAGTGCTTGCGTGGGTGTCAGGCATGATGATGTCACGCCAGTCACTAGTGATGACGTCACTGGGCCTTGTGACAGCGTTCAAGTTATTACTCTCTCTAAGACGTTTCGTTTGATATACATGAAGGCAGGTTACAGAGTGCTTGCGTGGGTATCAGGCGTGATGACGTCACGCCAGTCACTAGTGATGACGTCACTGGGCCTTGTGACAGCGTTCAAGTTATTACTCTCTCAAAAACATTTCGTTCGATATGCATGAAGACAGGTTTGGACACTGCGTGTGCGTGTGATAGGCGTGATGACGTCACGCCAGTCACTAGTGATGACGTCACTGGGCCTTGTGACAGCGTTCAAGTTATTACTCTCTGAAAGACATTTCGTTTGATATGCATGAAGACAGGTTAGGACACCGCGTGCGTGGGTGTCAGGCGTGATGACGTCACGCTAGTCACTAGTGATGACGTCACTGGGCCTTGTGACAGCGTTCAAGTTATTACTCTCTCAAAGAGATTTCGTTTGATATGCATGAAGACAGGTTTGGACACTGCGTGTGCGTGTGATAGGCGTAATGACGTCACGTGAGTCACTAGTGATGACGTCACGCGGCCTAGTGCCAGCATTAAAGTTATCACCCTTTCAAAGACGTTTTGTTTGACATGCATGAAGGCACATTATAGAGTGCTTGCGTGAGTCTTAGGCGAGATGACGTCACGCCAGTCACTAGTGATGACGTCACTGGGCCTTGTGACAGCGTTCAAGTTATTACTCTCTCAAACACGTTTCGTTTGATATGTATGAACTCAGGTTAGACGCTGCGTGCGTGGGTGTCAAACGCGATGACGTCACACGAGTCACTAGTGATCACGTCACTCTGCCGATTGACAGCGTTCAATGTATTAACCTCTCGAAGACGTTTCGTTTGGTATACATGATGGCAGGTTAGACATTGCGTGCGTGGGTGATAGGCGTGATGACGTCACCTAAATCACAAGTGATCAAGTCAGTTGGCCGAGTCATAGGTAACACGTTATCGCTCTCTCAAAGACGTTTCGTTTGGTATGCATGTCGGTAGGCGAGTAAATTACGTGTGCGGGCGATATTTGTGATGACGTCCCCTGAGGAACTGGTTATCAGGTGACTTGGCCGAGTTTTAGGTATCAAGATCCCGCCCTTTCAAAGACGTTTCATTTGATATGCATGACGGAAGGTTAAGACAGTGCGTGCGTGGGTGATATGCGTGAGGACGTCACCTAAGTCACTCGTGATGAGATCATTGGCCTGGTTAATAAGTATCAAGGTATTACTGTGTGGACGGCATTTCCTGTGATATGCATGTCGAAGGTGTGAATAGTGCTTACGCGGGTGATAGGCGAGATAATGTCGCGCGAGTCACATTGTGTCACTATGTAGTGACTCATTCATGGCTTTTCCCTGTTAAATTCACTCCAAAGCTATTCACTCCACGCATTCCCGAAAATTCTGGGTCGTTTTGAAGTCACAATGTCATCAGGATTAAATTCGCTGGCGTCCGGATTAAATCGGCTGGCGGTTGGATTAATTTCAGTGGCACTTGGATTAAAATGAATGGCAACTGGATTAATTTCAGTGGCGGCTGGATTAAATTGACTGGCGCCTAGATTAATTTGGCTGGCGCTTGGATTAAATTGAGCGGGAAAACCTGTAGTCGCGTGACTAGATATCGTGCACCGGCTAGTAATGTGACTGAACCACTTGTCATGGGTCACAAGAGGTCTAGGCACATTTTTCTACACGTACTCACTGTTTGCGGGACTAAAATCCCACACGCGATGCGTACTCACAAGAAATGTTGCCGCTGTAACCACGTGAACGGGTATAATGAGTACAACCGACCGAAACCACAGATTTATAGCCACGTCTAGCAATACTTACAGTAAACTTTAATACCATGTTTGGAGTGGCGGACGAAATCTGCGCCGAAGAACTTCGCTTGAATTCATGGCAACTGAAGGAAATATGCCGATTTAACAAACGCAAACTTAACGCCTGAGCGTAAGTCAGCGCACATCCACCACCGGAAGCGTGTATAATTCTATGCGTTTCACGCCATTTTTGATTCTCACTTCCTCGGTTTGAACCCGAGTTGTAACTCTACTTGAAAGCTTCTTGTCGCATTTCTGCCCCCTGTATTCTGATGACATTCGCAAACGTTTGCAATCGGCATCAAGAAGCGGTCATGACGTTTAAAGCTTGCTCCTGTAAAATAGCCTCCAAAGCGTCAACACTCTAAGGCAAAATTACACGAAAAAGGGGTAACGGAGTCCAATAGGCAGGCACCCGCGATGAACGGATAGACCGTTGAGGAGCCACCACAGAGGGAAGCGTGCGGGCGAAACCATTTAGTCTCCACTGCAATGAACCGCCCGGGCATTGCAGGCAGCGCGAAAAGCGTTGCCAAGGTGACCAGCCCTCCTTCTTCACAGAACACAAGTCCTTCTCCTCTCTTGCTGGCTCAGTCTTTCCCCGTATTTTGCCGGCGGCGGTTGCGTAGCGTCGCGCTTGGTGTGCTCGACCACGGCCGCCTGGTTTCGACGATCTAGGAATTATGACGTGGTGCTTGTGTGTACGCCTGGATGAGCGTGGGCTGGTGCTTTAGTGTTTCGCTGCACCCATGAAGTCTGGAGCAAGCCTCGACAGGTCACCACGCCGCGTTGTTTATCTCTGGCTTCAAGATAGTCGGGACCAACACACAAACGTGACAGTTGGGAAGGCCAATATGGCGGCCGAGAAGAACAGGCCTATCGGATATATACTTCAGTCCGACTCAGGGCAGAAAACAGCGCTGGATTCTAAGGCAAGTAGGTTATCATTCTTTATTCTACTCTACTTGTCGCGTGTGCGATACGGATCGTGCTTGCCGGCAACGGGCTCGGTCGTGTTGTACATCGCATGCACGAAATGCATCGCGAAGGTCAGCTTCGGCGTCTTCAGTTCGCCTGTGCTTTGCAACCGCCTGGAAATTGGCCGCCATTGCCGTCGGCCTCCAGTAGGCTCGCTCATCGAGTGCTCGCCTGTCTTTACCGCCGCGATGAGCTCCGTGCTGACGATATTGAGCTGAGACCTCGTCGCTGTGTTGGTAGTCGTCGAAAACACGTTGCGCGTTCTCGTAAAGAGCTTGGTTGTGGTATATCACGCGTTGTAAGCGCACCAGCACGGGCTGGCGGGGCTTTCGCTAGCGTCGGAACTCACTGAAAATTGGTCGCCATTACAGTTGGCTTTCCCACCAGTCGGTCGCTAGCAGCTCAGAGCCGTCCGCCGGCCGCGGCGGCGGACTCGCGTTTGCGCGCTGCACTCGCTTGAGTTTGTGGAAAAGGGCCGCATTACCATCGATTTCTTCGGCACTGGCTCCAAACCAGTTGAATGCAGGAACAGCGCAACCTAGAAGTAGTTACTTCGTAACTACGGAAGCGAAAAAAACAAGGACAGAAAAGAGCGCTGACTTTCAACAAAGATTTAATATCGGAGTGGTGTACATATATAGGCGAAAAATGAGAAAATGGGGCATGCATAGAAGGGTGCAGGAACAACCACTGCGATACAACGTCAGCTATGTCCTACTATGTCAGCTATGTCAGCTATATTCAGTTATGTCCTACCAACTTGCCCAAGCTTCCACGCTTCATAACTCCAAACCAGCTCGGCGCTGTTCGTGGCGGCGTCCAAGCGTACACTCGCTCTCCTGTTCAAAGTTCACTGGCGTTAGACACTCCGCGTGCAGTGACGTGTTTGGTCTCGCATTCGCTTGCTCGAGCTGAACGATGTCGCTCGCTTCGGACTCGCCGACTTGTTAGCGGCACGGTGGTACGCGGAGTTGTGGCTGCGGCCGCCGCTCCTAAGCTGTTGCTCTACGGCGATCGAAATGAGTCTTTCACAATGTGTGACATCACGGTGTAATTATTAGCATGTCATATCTCACAGATGTTTTCATTTCACCTTGCAGATATTTCTCATATGCATTTGTATTCATCCTCTGTCACGTGTGACTCTCTATTTTACATACTTATTGTGCAGCCGTGGGCGTACACCGTGCTGAAGACTGTGCGCTGGCGTCTGCGATGCCCGTCATCCATCTCTTTCGTCAGAGCAGCTTCAGAAGGAATGTACGAGATGTGAAAGTAAAGTTATTTGTGTGTCATATTTCACATGCATGTTTTTATATTACCTTCCACGTACTTGTGATATGCGTGCATCTTCATCTTCTATCACGCGTGTCTATCTATTTTTACAATCTTATTGTACGTACAGCCGTGGGAACACAACAGGCTGAAGGCTGAGTGCGCTGGCGTCTGCAATGCCTGTCATCTATCGCTTCCGTGGAAGGAGCTCCACAAGGAGTGAACAAGATGTGACAATGAGACTGGACTTGTGCGCCCCACCATGAATTCATTTAAAGGAACGGAGAAACTTTATGTGTCCGTAGGGAAAATAAAATATTTCGATGTCTCACTTTTGTCTTTCGTTGTTGCCGTGACTGCGAAGCAGTTACACATAGGTGGCTACCTACTCTTCGCGTGTTATTTTCTGCGCTGTTTGTTGCTCACTGCGCAGAAAAACAGGCGAAAAAAATATTAGGCCTGGCGGAAAATAAACAAAAAACAATGTTTGAACTGGGGACAAAAAGTTCATCCGTTTGGAAAATTTGAGTAGATCAACGGTTTGTCCGGCAAGGTGCAACTGTGAGGAGTAACAGTTGCCCGGTAAGGTGTAAATCTAGGGATTAACAGTTGCTTAATCTGGAGATTAAGGTGCAAATGTTAGGAGTAAAGGTTAGTCCATTGGGGTGAGCTGTGGGACTAACGGTGATTCAATAAGGTGTAATTTTCTAATTGTGAGGACTAAACCTCATTTCCTTGAGGGGCTAACAGTTAGACCTGGTGCCGTTAGTTCTTAAAGGGAATAATGGTTGTGGCAGCCCCATTAGTCCCCAAAAGGACGAACCACACACCCTTTTAACACCCTTTCGCCTTAGGGTGTACATTGCTAGAGTCCTCACTGGTATACTCGTAACTAGAGCAATCGTAATCACTCTCCGCATGCTGTGAAAGCGCAGTCAATGCTGCGACACAAAGTCCATCATTGCCTCCTGACCGCTAACCGCATTCACGGACCTACGCGCAGAGAATGGGCGATCTGGGCCAGCATGTTGAGTCCGTCACGTGGTTCGCCACGCTCTTGGCGCACAGGAGGCGCTTGTGACTTCCGGTCAACTACACCGCCTTTCGTGGAGTACAGAGAGCTACTCTGCAGAACTGACCTGGCGGCTCAACTGCTCGAGATCTGCCAATGAAGCCTACAAGGAGCACTCTACACCTAGGTATAGAACAGACTAGCTGCTTGTGTAGCAGGAAAACTGCAACCGAGAGTACTCCGGATCTGCCACTTAAATTCACCGTTAGCTCTGCTTCTGCAAAACTCTTAGTATCGCCAGGAAAATCATGGCATTCATTTAAGAGCTCAGAAAAATGATAGGTTGAACACTACTTTCTTCTTTGCTTCCTGCACCGCAAGTGCAAATTACCTTCTTTGGTTTTCGAGTTGCTTTGTTACTTTGTTGCTTTGTTACTTTGTTACAAATTACTCTTCTTTGGTTTTCTAGAGCACAATATGCTGGAACAAGCAATATGCCGTGATTGCTTACTTTTTCTTTATTGCCAGTGGCATAGTTTGTGACCCTATTTCAGAGCAGCTGCCAAATGCGCTCCCGCCCATTTCCTTTCCATAATTAGGCTCTCCTATTAGTACTTTTCTTTTTCAGGTTGCAGCTCTAATCAAGCTCTTTCTCGTATGTCATTCACCAAGAAATAAATAAATATTAAATATATATATATATATATATATATATATATATATATATATATATATATATATATATATATATATATATATATATATATATATATATATATATATATATTATGAAGTCTTGGTTTGGAAGACCTTTATTAAGCCCGAGGAACCGGCAGCCGACAGCTGAGATGAACGAACCAAGATGATGATGCTACGTGACAACGATGAGGATGCATGAGCAACACATGATAATGATGATAATGTAGAGATGAAGAGGATTGGTACACTAAATGCCCACAATATATATACACATATATATATATATATATATATATATATATATATATATATATATATATATATATTAATATATTGTCACGGGGTCGTGACGTGGCCGAAGACAGTAAACTTCGTGTTGGGATTTAACTGTTTATTTGGGCGAACCTGTGCCCGGTAAAGGGAAAGTCTAATTACAGCAGCAGTCTTGCACAGATAGCAGTCTCGGAATGATAGCGGCGAACGCAGCGTCGGCCTTCGATCAACAACTGACGGGCGGCGAAGCGCGTCGGCATTTATACTCTTGCCGTCGAATGTTCTAGCGTTATCGCTGGTGGCGGCGTAGGTTCCAGAACAATCTGTACCGTTCGCACAGTGGGCGTGATCTTATCGAAATGATCTACTACAGTCCGGAACCTTCTCGAAAACTGCAGGCGTGGTTTGCGCTGAGAATCGTGTGGTGTTTTGGGACGATAACAAAAACTTGGGAAATGGAACGTGGCATTGCCCCCCTCTGAAAAAAGGCATCGTCCCAATGCAATAACTAAAGATAAAGGTACAATATTAATGCAAGTACAATGAATTAATTACGATACAACAATAATACAAAAAACACTGTTACAGTTTGTTAACGCGCATGAAACGGCTTGAAGCGCGCGACATGGACTACTTCAGGTCGCGATCGGCGTGGTTAAGAGTGCGTGATGCCGTCGGGGACAACCTCGTAATCAAGTGGGCTGAGACGTCGAACCAGCCTGTGCGGTTCAAAGTACAGGCGCAGAAGCTTTTCACTTAGTCCACGTCGGCGTATCGGCGTCCTTACCCAAACACGTTCACCAGGCTGGTATTCCACGAAGCATCGTCGAAGGTTGTAACGGTGGCTGTCGGTCGTCTGTTGATTCTTGATACGGAGACGCGCAAGTTGTCGGGCTTCTTCGGCGCGTTGAAGGTACTCGCTCACATCGAGGTTTTCTTCGTCGGTGACGTTGGGTAACATGGAACATGGCATCGAGCATCGTTGCCGGGTTCCATCCGTAGACCAATTTGTATGGACATATCTGCGTCGTCTCCTGCACCGCCGTGTTGTATGCGAAGGTCACATGCGGAAGAATGGCGTCCCACGTCTTGTGTTCGACATCGACGTACATTGACAGCATGTCGGCGATCGTCTTATTAAGCCGCTCGGTGAGGCCGTTGGTCTGTGGGTGGTACGCTGTCGTCCGGCGGTGGTTTGTTTGGCTGTATGCCAAGATCGCTTCAGTTAAGTCGGCAGTGAATGCCGTTCCTCTGTCGGTGATAAGCACCTCCGGGGCGCCGTGACGTAGGACGATATTTTCGACGAAGAACTTAGCTACCTCGGATGCACTACATTTTGGCAGGGCTTTTGTCTCGGCGTAGCGGGTGAGGTAGTCGGTAGCTAGCACGATCCACTTGTTTCCGAAAGCCGACGTCGGGAACGGCCCCAGTAGGTCCATACCAATCTGCTGGAAAGGTCGGCAAGGTGTATCAATTGGCTGCAGAAGTCCCGCTGGCCTTATCGGCGGTGTCTTGCGTCACTGACAGTCCCGGCATGTCCTCACATAACGAGTGACGTCGGTGGTAAGACGTGGCCAGTAGTACCTTTCTTGTATCCTCGCGAGCTAGCGAGAAACACCGAGGTGCCCTGCCGTCGGATCGTGGTGCAGGGTCTGCAGGGGTTCTGGTCGCAGAGCTGAAGGCACCACAAGGAGGTACTTAGCTCGAAGCGGTGAAAATTTTTTTTGTTTTGTAGAAGGCCGTTGCGTAGAAAGAACGACGCAAGTGCGCGCTTGAATACCTTTGGGACTTCGGTGGTCCTGCCTTCGAGGTATTTTATTAGGACCTTAAGTTCCGGGTCGGCCCGCTGTCGTTAAGCGAAGTCGTCGGTAGTTATCGTTCCCAAGAAGTAGTCGTCATCCGGGTCGTCGGGTAGCGGTTGGTCGACAGGCGCACGAGACAGACAGTCGGCGTCGGAGTGTTTTTTGCCGGACTTGTAAATGACAGTAATGTCATATTCTTGAAGTCTCAGGCTCCATCGTGCGAGGCGACCTGAAGGGTCCTTCAAGGTGGCTAGCCAACACAAGGCGTGGTGGTCGCTCAAAACTTTGAAGGGCCTGCTGTAGAGGCAGGGGCGAAATTTCGACGTAGCCCAGATGATGGTGAGGCACTCCTTTTCTGTTGTGGAATAATTTGCTTCTGCTTTGGATAGCGATCGGCTGGCGTAACTAATAACCCTTTCAAGTCCGTCAGCCCTCTGCACAAGAACGGCGCCAAGACCTACGCTGCTTGCGTCAGTACGTATTTCTGTCTCGGCGAATTCGTCGAAATGGGCAAGTAACGGAGGCGTCTGGAGGCGATTTTCAAGCTCCTGGAAAGCGTGTTCCTGTGGCGTTTCCCACTTGAACTCCACGTCGGCCTTGGTAAGGTTAGTGAGAGGATCGGATATGCGGGCGAAGTTTTTCACGAACCGCCTATAATAGGCGCACAGGCCCAGAAATCGGCGCACGGCCTTCTTGTCAGTGGGTGGCGGGAAGTCGGCGATGGCGGCTTTTTTCCGTGGATTGGGACGAACTCCAGACTTGCTGATAACGTGCCCCAGAAACAAGAGCTCCTCATACGCACATCTGCACTTTTCTGGCTTCAGTGTGAGTCCGGAAGACTTGATGGCTTGAAGTACAGCTTCAAGGCGCCGAAGATGCTCGTCGAAACTCGAGGAAACCACGACGACGTCGTCCGAGTACACAAGGCAAGTCTGCCACTTCAATCCTGCCAATACTGTATCCATAACGCGTTGAAAAGTTGCAGGCGCTGAGCAAAGGCCGAAGGGCATCACCTTAAACTCGAAGAGGCTGTCCGGTGTTATAAACGCCGTCTTCTCTCGGTCCCTTTCGTCGACTTCGATTTGCTAATAGCCAGTCTTGAGGTCCATTGACGAAAAGTACTTGGCGTTATGGAGCCGATCAAGTGCGTCGTCTACTCGTGGGAGATGATACACGTCCTCTCTTGTGATTTTGTTCAGGCGACGATAATCGACGCAGAAACGTAGGGTCCCATCCTTTCTCTTCACTAACACCACGGGGGATGCCCATGGACTCTTGGACGGCTGGATAATGTCATCCCGCAGCATTTATTTATTTATTTATTTATTTATTAGAATACCCTCAGGGCCCGTAGGGCATTACAGAGGGGGTGGGTACAACATATATAACACACAAGAAAAAAAGACAAAATAAAGAAACAAGTATCAGATGCGCAAATCAGGAAGGCAACATAAGTCAACTAAAAATGTATAAGAATTCAAGCACATACAAGACAAAGATAGATAATGAAAACTGCGTATAGTTACAAGCATTGCTGAGAAATTGCAGTCTTGAATAAAAAAGGGTCTGTTATTGATACAACGGAAGAGGGAATGTTTGTACTCATTGCTGAATTTCATCAACTTGTCTCTTCATGGCATCACGTTCTAGCGTCGAAACCCTGTACAGACTCTGACGGAGTGGTCTGGCCTTTTCTTCAGTTAGGATGCGATGTTTAGTGATTGGGGTCTGCCGAATTTTCAATGACGACGAAAAGCAATCTTCGTATTGCAGGAGCAGGGCTTTGAGCTGTTCTTGCTTATCGTTCGGAAGTCTGGAATTGACGTCGAAAGCTATGGGAGGGGCTTGGTTCCTCTGAGCAGGTTCCGCAGAATCGGCGAGGGCGAAAGCACTGGTGGCTTCGACAATTTCTTCGATGTATGCGACCGTTGTTCCTTTGTTCACATGTTTGTACTCATTGCTGAAATTCGTTAGCATAACCGTTGCTCTGCCTCCCAGCAGCTCTGCAATTCCTCTTGCGACGCAAATATTTCGGGTGACCAACAGATGCTGACTGCCTTCAACGACGCCTTCCAAGTCAGGTGATTTAGGAGCGCCGACTGAAATAATGACGCTTGAGCGAGGCGGAATGTTGACTTGTTTTTCCAGCACATTCAAGGCATGGTGTCCTGACGGCGTACGCGGCGGTAGTGCTTCTTCTGTGGATAACGTTATCGACTTTGTTTTTAGGTTGATGACAGCACCATGGAGGCAAAAGAAGTCCATGCCAAGGATGACATCTCTCGAGCAACGCTGTAGGACTACGAAGTCTGTAGGATGAATACGGCCGTTAATGGTGACTCTCGCTGTGCAGATTCCTGCAGGCGTTACGAGATGACCTCCGGCTGTGCGGATTTCAGGACCTTTCCGAGCTGTCCTAACTTTCTTTAACTACGCGGCGAACGACCCACTGATCACAGAATAGTCGGCTCCAGTATCGACAAGAGCGGTCACACTGTGGCCGTCGATAAGAACGTCGAGGTCGCTAGTTCGCCGTCTCGCATTACAGTTAGGGCGTGGCGTCGGGTCACGGCTACGTCGGCTTGTTCCGCTGCTTCCATGTTGCGTCGTCAGGTCACCTTCGGTAAGTGAGCTTTCACCATCAGGGCTTTGCCTGGTTGGCGTTGTGTTCGGAAAGCTACGTCGCGGCGGCGTCGTCGTCGGAGGATCTTCGGTAGTTTGTCGCACAGCAACCGCACCTCCACCGGTTGCTGCCCTTAGTTTCCCGGATACGGGCTAGGAAACCGGCCCCGCGTTGGGCCGGAGTGCTGCCGGGGGTGCGGTGACATGCGGCGGCTGGGCGACGGCGAACAGGAAGGACTTCGGGGTGTCCATTGAGTTCCTATCAGGTAGTCGGCGATGTCACGTGGCCGTTCTCCTAGCTGCGGACGTGGTGCATCGACGGCGAAGCCACGCAGTCCCATCTGTAGGTACTGGCAACGGCGGTAAGTGTGCCCGGCCTCGCCGCAGTGGTAGCACAGTGGGTGGTGGTCAGGGCTGCGCCAAACGTCGGTTTTCCTCGGTGCACTGCGCTGGCCCGCTGGCGAACGGTAAGTCGTCAGTGGGGGTGGTGGCGGCGGTGGTGTCTGGCGACGGAAGTGCGATGGGGTGGCGTTTTGGCGTGTGCGTGGAGGAGGGGTGTGGCTCATGCAGCAGCAGCATAGGCCATGACTTGCAGCTGCGGCTCTTGAGGCTGAGGAGCGCCCAGCGACTGCGAGATCTCCTGGCGTACGACGTCCGCGATGGATTCCACGTGAGGCTGCGCTGAAGGAAGTAATTTTCGCAGCTCCTCTTGCACGATCACTCGGATCGTCTCACGCAAGTCAGTGGTTCCGAGCACTTGAATGTCGGCGTAGCTTGTAGACGAGAAGCTACGATTATATTGCCGCGTGCGCATCTCGAGCGTCTTCTCTATTGTAGATGCTTCGGAAAATAGTTCGGCGACCGTCTTAGGCGGATTTCTGATCAGCCCGGCGAAAAGTTCCTGCTTTACTCCTCGCATAAGTAGATGCACCTTCTTCTCCTCGGACATGTCGGAGTCAGCGTGGCGGAAGAGTGTAATCATATCTTCCGTGAATATCGCCACGTTTTCATTTGACATCTGCATGCGGGTTTTGAGGAGAGCTGTGGCCTTCTCCTTGCGCACCACACTTGCGAAAGTGGTGAGGAACCTGGCGCAAAAGGCGTCCCACGTTGTGAGGCTTCGCTCTTGATTCTCGAACCATGTCCAAGCAGCATCTTCCAAGGCGAAGTACACATGCCGTAGCTTGTCTTCGTCTGTCCAGTCATTGAAGGCGGCGACGCGGTCGAACCTTTCGAACCAGCTTTCCGCGTCTTCCAGTGGCGAACCACGGAAAGTTGGCGGCTCTTTGGGTTGCCGGAGCAGGAGTGGTGCAGGTAGAACCGGCGTTGACATGGTCGCCGTGGTCGACGTCAACGTCTTGGTTTCCGAGCCTTGTCCAGTAAAAGCCCGTACTCTTGTGGCAGACCTTGTTGCCTGCGGCTAACTCGCTGCTCGTTGCTGGCGTCGGTGTCTTCACGGCGTGGGCTGGGTTCACGGCTTGACCGAGGCGTCCGGTACATGGAAGAAACAGTACCTCCACTAGATGTCACGGGGTCGTGACGTGGCCGAAGACAGGAGACTTCGTGTTGGGATTTAACTGTTTATTTGGGCGAACATGTGCCTGGTAAACGGAAAGTCCAATTACAGCAGCAGTCTTGCACAGATAGCAGTCTCGGACTGATAGCGGTGAACGGAGCGTCGGCCTTCAATCAACAACTAACAAGCGGTGAAGCGCGTCGGCATTTATACTCTTGCCGTCGAATGTTCTAGCGTTATCGCTGGCGGTGGCGTAGGTTCCAGAACAATCTGTACCGTTCGTACAGTGGGCGTGATCTTAACGAAATGATCTACTACAGTCCGGAACCTTCTCGAAAACTGCAGGCGTGGTTTGCGCTGAAAATCGTGGGGTGTTTCGGGACGATAACAAAAACTTGGGAAATGAAACGTGGCTATATATGTATATATATATATTTATATATATATATATATATATATATATATATATATATATATATATATATATATATATATATATATATATATATATATATATATATATATATATATATATTTGTGTGTGTGTGTGTGTGTCTTTTGTGCTGCTCTGGGGAAGGCATACTTACACGTCGTAATTGATGGTGCTCATCAGCCTTTTTAGCATATTTCCCAGTGCACTCCTCCCATGCGCTACCTGCGCCACAGAAAACGTGAGTTGGAGCGCTTTTCCTTTTTTTTCCTTGACATTCAACTGCACAGAAAATATCAGTTCATGCTACGAAACTAATCACGCAACAGAGTTAAAGTGCTCGTTTCGCAGAAATGCCGGCGTTGGTGTCAGCCTGAACGTCGTGGTTGGGAGCGAAAAATCATCTTGCCCCTAGACAGACAGACACAGAACTTTATCGGGTATGAGAAATGCTACCCTTTCAGAGCAACGTCGCGGGCCGCTCCCACATAAACGGGAAGGCCTGGCCTCACCGCCACATCATGGTCCCTCTAGACAACCCGTAGTTGTGGTAGTTACTCTGAACTTCAAGACCCCAAGTATGGGAAGGCTCCAAAAACCAGCGACAACAACGTCGAAGTATCTTCGTGCTCGATGGCTAAGAATATCCCCCGATAAATGCGCCTTAATTCCTTTCACTCGCAAGGCAATGCTCTGGTATACCGTTTCTATCGAGAATGTCCGAACTTTATATTTTCGTTATCGCACATCCGTGACTTTAAATTCCGGAAAAGCCAACGACTGGGTCCTGCAAAGCATTCAAGGCCAAGTTCTTCGCATATGCTTGGGACTGCCTCGGCGAGCTAACACGGTCGCAACTATTGCCATTGCCAAAGACCACCGGATTACGACCCATATAACTGTCAACACACTCCGGGCGCACATCCGACATATATCCAGACTGCCTAACCATCACCTTGCTAGACTGCCACTGGAAAGAACGAAGGCATAATTCTCCAGAGTGGTGGCAGATGACCAGCATTCCATCTCCTGAAGATTCTCACCCGCAACCGTTCCGCTTAGCCTGGAGTGGTGCCTGCAAAGACCACCTGTGCCCTTTAATCTCCCGGGGATAATCAAACAGGCTAGTCTGTCATCTGCAGCCCTTCAGCAGATCTCATTGGACTTTTTGCATATATCATATGGAAATCGAACTCATATCTACATGGACGGTTTAGTCTCCGGGAGTTCGACAGGCGCTTTTGGGATTCTATCTCGGTCAATCACCGTCCAGTTTAAGACTTCGCACGTCACAACATCTGCGGACCCTGATCTCGCCGCCCTACGAGCCGCAATTAGATTTGTTATGTGAGAATCCCCTGCTAAGTTGGCGATCTTCTGCGACTCCAAGGCGGCCCTTCAGTGTATGCAAAGTCTACGACACGGTAACTACCATTAGATGGTATCTCGAATCAATTAAATCTGTCATCCCGCCACTAACAAAGGACATGACATATTCTTTCAATGGCTGCCTGGTCACTGTGGTATTAGTGGTAACAACCTCGCCGACAACGCTACCGGTTGTGGCCATGACGAAGCACGCACACTGATCATACCCCTGTCACGGGCTGATCCCGCAAAAGAACTTTTCCGCATCGTGCATAATACCACACCTGTGCAATGAAATCTGCCACTAAACTCCACTCAGCGCCCACATAACCTCACTTTATTGCTACAATTACAGCTGTCATCAAAGACTTCGCGACGGGACGCTGCAATGCTGTATCGGTCGTGGGTCGGCGTTGCCTTCACCAATTCATTACGTCATCGCATTGGTATGGCTGATTCCCTCAAGTGTGATTACTGCCATTGTGTAAAAACTCTCAATCATGTCATGCGCCATTGCCCAGACTTTGAAGAAGATCGCCAGACTCTCCAGTGTGCCTTAAGGAGGCTGTATGGTCGACTTTTCACTTTGGAGAAGATCTAAAAGACGTGGCCTTCACGCACTTCAGCTCAGAAAGCCACACGAGCCCTTCTACAATTCTTGAGGGCAACGTAACTGTACGACCACCTGCGAAACCTGAACTGTGTGTGCACGGTGTGTGCGTTATGTGTGATGTGCATTGTGTATCCTCTCTCTCTCTTTCTCCCTCATTCCCCTCTCCCCCGTGTGGGGTAGCAAACTGGACTTAGACTAGTTAATCCTCCCTACCTTTCTGATATTTCTTATTCTCTCTCTCTGAACTTTACAAGGCAGAATTCCAATCCTCTTCTGTGAGCCGACTTGGGCCCTGTAACGAAGATCACCGCCTGAGCATATGTTTGAAGTCAGCTAACCTCACCACAAACAGGACAAGTAGAGTCAAAAGCCTCTGGGGAGGCCATGCTGAGGAAAGATGTAATTGAATAGGATCTCGTCTGGAGCATTCTAAAGATGATGGCCTGAGGTCTAGACAACTTACTGTGAGGAGGAGCAAATGACCGCCTACTCAACCTGGTAGTGTTTAGCAACTTCACTGAATGTAAGTACAGTGTTCCTAACCATCCCACTGCCAACCTGCATACCTACGTCCTCTTCAGCCAGGAGGGCTAGTGCGCACGCCCAGGAGTGAGCGGTGTCATTCAGGTCTACGAGAGAGTCCAGTAGGGGTTCGATATGTGCAGGGAACTAAGTAATCGTATGTGTAAAAAGTGTCCTATCTTCCAGTAGTTTAAATACTTCAGCACAGACGGAACCAAGGCGAAAGCCCTGATCACTGACCTTAAAGGTAAACTGCAACACTTTTTGAGCATTGTCGGAAAATGCTGCCGATCGGTAGTAGAGGCTCCCGACAACACGCGAGCCAAATATTATAGAGCCACACGCGGCCTGAAAAATTCACAACAAATTATCAAATTCAGCTGAAAATTGCTTTCTCTTCTCTCGACAAATCACGAAATATTCCCAAAATCACAAGTAGCAAGCCCATCTATAAGCCATTGGCTGATTTGAACTTGGCACGCTCGCTCGTTACAGAGATCCCTATGGGATGCCGCTACTTGTCTACGCGTGCGCGTGGCGTGTGATCACGCTGAAAAGGCCGCGCCGTTCGAAAAAAAAAGAAAAAAGTGCTCAAGGTCACGAGAAGCGCATGACTGTTTTTAGGGGCGAAGCTCCTTGAGGCGTTGTCTGTCCTTCCTCCATTGTCGTACGTAGCCACCGGTGGCACATACCCGCTATATGCCCGCTATAAAGCGGGCATGTGCCATCAATGAATTGAACGCGCAGGAGTTGTGGGAATCACTTTAAAACCTGGTCTTTGAGCTGCCAGATCAATTTGTACCTTCTAACATTGTCTTCGCAAGATGCGAAAGATAACCCATGTTTGTAGGAACAACAACGTTGGTTGCCCCGGAAAAATCAGAAGAATCTATCCGCTCAGAAGAACTACAAAAATTGTAGTCGCTACATATACGGCTAGTTGAAATAAAACGTAGCTTTAAAGAGCTCCTCGAATTATCTAAGTGCATTTACTTTGCTAACGTGGGCCAAAAGGTGGTGAATGGTGTAACAGAATTTGGCAATAGGTTAAAAAAAGGTTATGATGACCCTTCCGTGCCTCCCTTGCACCAATCCGACATTATTTTACATTGTCATCCGAGTAAGGTTCAAATTCAAATTTTCTTCCCACGCACCATAAAAACTTGATTGATAATAGGGGTTTAGCGTCCCTAAACCATCATATAATTATCAGAGACGTAGTGTATGTCTTCGGAAATTTCGATCACCTGGGGTTCTTTAACGTGCGCCCGAATCTGAGCGCACAGGCATACGGCATTTCCGCCTCCATCGGAAATGTAGCCGCCGCAGCCAGGATTCGATCCAGCGACCTGCGGGCCAGCAGCCGAGTACCTTAGCCACTGGACCACCGTGGCGGGGCCACCATAACAGGCTTGAATTATTCATTGTTGCATTTCATCACGTTGGGATCATTGCAATTTGTATTTACTAGATTTGTGTTTGCTTCATTTTGTTGTTGTTTTTTAGTTTCTGCCCTCACCCAGCTTGGACCTGTATAAGGTCTGCAGTATTGAATAAAGAAAGAAATATATGGTAAATATTTTTGGGTCTAATCTTACAAACACTGGTTAGCTAGTGCTGTAGATTCCGTCCGAATGACGAAATGTGTCACGTTGTATTTAGTACAACGTGAGTCAAGAACCTGTCGAAAGTCTTCATACCCGTAAAAATGACCGCTGCGGATGATATCCGCGCATTGCTTCTTATAAACCGCTTAGGTGTCTTATATTCTTATTTTAACCGTTCCTTTCAGCTTTTCTCAAATCATAGTATTCTTCCTGATGATCGGAAACTAGCGGGTGCTGTGCCAGTTATAAAGGTGGACAGGGAGACAGAGTTGAGAAATAGAGGCCAGTATCTCTAACTATAATTCATGTGAAGTTACTAAACGTGTGACTTACAGCAGCATCATTTATCGCCTTGTTAGCAATAATCTTCTTGATCCTAGCCAGCATGGGGTCCGGTAGGGCTATTGTACGTTACAACTGGTAGAATTCACTCACGAGCTTGCCTCAGCAGTCAAAAAGAAGCACGTTTTTGACTGTACATTTCTGAATTTCATAAAACCGTTTGATGTTGTTATGCTTAGTGTCCGAGTCATTAAGCCGCGACACTAAAATTAGATGCCCTATAAAGTGAGTATCTGAATATCTTTGCTCAAGACAGATATGCGTGGCTCTAAATGGTTGCTACTCTAAATATGTTTCTGTGACCTATGGTGTACCACAAGGGGTACGTTTTAGGACCGCTATTGTTTTTTTTGTTATTTATTAACAACTTCACCTTGCTTAACACATAATTTAGAATGTTTGCAGACGATTGTGTGGTAAATAACGTCACCAATGGTAATCGGATAAGCAATCGTTGTAAAACAATTTGAATTTGATTGCCACATGGTGAGAAAGTGTAAAAGGTAATTGAGAGTGAAAAAAAAGTGTCAACGACACCTTTACCAGGAAGTTCTCACACTGCAGCAATATTTACAAAGTTAGTGACGCCACTCTTCAAGAAGTCACAGATATAAATATTCAGGTGTATTTTTATTGACAATCTGATAATCAGGTGTAATTTTACTGATAATCGGGTGTAATTTTACTGACATAGGAGCACTGAGTTTCCTCAAACGTAACTTCAGTAGTTTGGTAAAGAAACTCAAAAAGCAATTGCATTTTACACAAGCCCGCAGCATAGTGCACCATGCGTGCGTGTGCTGGGACGCCTCTACAAAGTAACTCATTGGTAAACTTGGAAAAATGCAGACTAGAGTAAGCCGGTTCGCCCTTGCAAGTAATGCACAAAAGCTTAGTATCACACAGAGCAATAAACTCCTAAGTTTGCCTATTTTTTACCATTGTCGTCGTAACCTCGGAATAAAATTTTTACATGTTATTTACTATTCCAAAACAGGAATAAACAAGCAAATATATTGTCGGTCACCCAGCTATGTTTCTCAAAGACAAAATTAACGGCTGCAAATACGCGAGATTACTGTTAAGGGTGGTGCTTTTGGCCGCTACTCTTTCTTTGTTTGTCCTATACGAGACTGGAACACCGTGCCACCTGGAACTGTCTGTATCTATATAAATTATGTTTTCTTTTCATGCTTTATGAATGTATTACGTGCCAATTTCTATTTACTTTTTCTGCTGTAATGGCTTTTGGCGAAGCAAGCACTCAATAAATAAATAAATAAATAGTTGACAGATCCCACGCACAGTCGGAATCGATGATATGCGAATCACGAATGAGAAATCTTGATATGTCACTTTAAAATCATCACAAAGTTCCGAGGTGGGGGTAAATGATGCCATACATGAGACTTCCATGTCATGATTATCATGTTCGGATGTGTCGTTTACCTTCAACATCAATTCACGTCACGTGATACCAAATTTAGTATATGTTAGTATATGTGAGAACAGCCACGAGCACGCAATGAACTTAGTGTGTTCTCATGTTCCTACATGACACGCGTGTCAGAATTATCATGTTTGCACCAGTCATATATTTCATCATCCATTGTCGTCCAATAACGCCAAATTTGGTATACGTGCAGCCTTCAAAATGGACGCGGGCGCATCATGAAGGGCCCGATATACCCCAATGTAGCGTCTACGCGCGCACGCTGTGTGCAGCGCCGCTACGTTAGAAAAGCGCGAGCACTTATAGTCTGATCCCAGGCACGACCAGCGCCCGTCGGAGCAGCCCGACGGCAACCGGCGTGAAATGCGACATGCTGCATTTCGCGCCGATGCGTTACCCAACAACACCGTGTCTCGCTCTTTTTGTGAGAGAGGGACCCTCGACGCGCTGAAACGCGCATGCGTCACAGCAACGCAGCACGGCGCGCGCCTGCGAGTATATGGCAGGACCGCCACCTGGCGTGGCAAAGCCGCCATGACGCGACGAAATGAACACCGGCGAGCACGCGCACCACGTCATGTCGAGATGTATTGGCGTCTTGATTGTAGCATGTATTCCTTTTCTCACTTGATATGCATCTCATCGTTATCAGGTTTGCACCGGTCACATACCTTCGTCATCCATTGGCGTTGCGTAATCACGAGCTTCGTACATGTGAAGCTAGCGAAACGGCTGTGAGCGCACCATGAGCGTAGCATGTAGTCATGTTGTTACATGACAAGCATCTCATATTTATCATGTTTGCATCAGTATCATAGCTTCGTCGTCCATTGACGTACCGTAATACCGAATTTGGTAATTAGATAGATATGTGGGGTTTAACGTCCCAAAACCACCATATGATTATGAGAGACGCCGTAGTGGAGGGCTCCGGAATTTTCGACCACCTGGGGTTCTTTAACGTGCACCCAAATCTGAGCACACGGGCCTACAACATTTCCGCCTTCATCGGAAATGCAGCCGCCACAGCCGGGATTTGATCCCGTGACTTGCGGGTCTGAATTTGGTAATTGTGACGCTAGCAAAACGGCCTTGAGAGCATCAGGAGCGTGGAATTCAGTCATGTTGTTACATGACCCGCATGTCATGATTTTTATGTTAGGGTCTGTCGCTTGTGTTCGCCGTGCAATCGTGTCACACCATACCAGTTTTGTAACATTGCCTGTGAACGAAACCACTTCAAGAACTGCAACACCATGAAATGTTAATCATGACATTCATGAAATACATGTCATGATTTTCCTGTTATGGCTAGTGAAATATGCTCTTCATACAGTCATGTTATGCCATACCAAGTTTAGTATTGGTACCGTTATCGAAATGGCCAGGAGAGCTAAAAGTCGTAGGCGGATAGATAGATAGATAGATAGATAGATAGATAGATAGATAGATAGATAGATAGATAGATAGATAGATAGATAGATAGATAGATAGATAGATAGATAGATAGATAGATAGATAGATAGATAGATAGATAGATAGATAGATAGATAGATAGATTCTAAAGCAACATTACCCGAAAAAGGAGTAACGGAACCCAATAGGCGCGCGCGATGAACAAATAGACCATTGAAGAGCAACCACAGAGGGAAGCGTGCCGAGTGCAAACCACTTAGTCTCCAAACACGCTCCAAAGAGATGAACCACCCGGGAATTGCAGGCAGTGCGACAAGCGTTGCCAAGGTCACTAGCCGTCCTCCTCCTCTCCTGGCTGAGTCTTTCTCAGTATTTTGCTGGCAACGGTTCGCGTTGCGTTGCGCTCGGAGTGCTCGACCATGGTCGCTAGGATTCGACGATCTAGGAATTACGACGTGGTGCTTGTGTGTACTCTTGGATGAGCGTGCACTGCTGCTTTTACCTTTCACCGCACCCATGAAGTCTGGAGCAGGTCTCGACACGTCACCACGCCGCGCTGTATATCTCTGGCTTCAACAAAATGTCACGACCAACACACGACCGCAGCAGTTGGGAAGACCAACATGGTGGCCGAGAAGACAGCAGGCCTATTGGATACAACTCGGGGAAGACATCAGCGCTGGATTCTTTCGCAAGTAGGTAATCATTCTTTATTCTACTCTACTTGTCGCGTGTGCGCTCGGTCATGTTGTATATCGCACGCATGCACGAAATGCACCACGAAGGTCAGCTTGGGCGTCTGCAGTTCGTCTGTGCTTTGCGACCGCCTGTAAATTGGCCGCCATTGTCGTCGGCCTCCCGTACGCTCGCTCATCGAGTGCTCGCCTGTCTTCGACGCGGCGATGAGCTCCGTGCTGACGATATTGGGCTGAGACCTCGTCGCTGTGTTGGGAGTCGTCGAAAAGACGTTTCGGGTTATCGTAACGAGCTTGGTTGTAGTATGTTGCGCGCTGTAAGTGCACCAGCACGGGCTGGCGAGGCTTTCGCTAGCGTTGGAACTCACTGAAAATTGGTCGCCATTACAATTGGCTTTCCCGTCAGTCAGTCGCAAGCAGCTCGGCGCCATCCGTTGGCCGCGGCGGCAAACTCGCGTTTGCGCGCTGCGCACGGTCGAGTTTGTGGGAAGCGGCCGCATTACTGCCGATTTTTTCGGCGCTAGCTCCAAACCACTTCAGCTCTGTTCGTGGCGGCGTCCAAGCGTACGCTTGCTCTCCTGTTCGAAGTTCGCTGGCGGCAGACATTCCGCGTGCAGCGCCGTGTTTGGTCTCGCGTTCGCTTGCTCGAGCTGAACGACGTCGCTCGCTTAGAACGCGCCGACTTGTTGGTGGCGAGGTGGTTCGCGGAGTTGTGGCTGCGGCCGCCGCTCCTAAGCTGTTCTGCTACGGGGATCGAAATGAGTCTTTGACGATGTGTGACATTACGGTGAAATTATTAGCATGTCATATCTCACGCATGTTTTTATTTCACCTTGCACGTATTTCTCATATGCATTTGTATTCATCCTCTGTCACGTGTGACTCACTATTTTACATGCTTATTGTGCAGCCGTGGGCATACATCGTGCTGAAGGCTCTGTGCGCAGGCGTCTGCGATGCCTGTCATCCATCTCTTTCGTCAGAGCAGCTTCAGGAGGAATGTACGATATGTGAAGGTACAGTATTTGTGTGTCATATTTTACACGCATGTTTTATATTGCATTCCACGTACTTATCATATGCGTGCATCTTCATCTTCTATCACGTGTGTCCATTCATTTTTACAATCTTGTTGTACGTACAGCCGTGGGAACACAACAGGCAGAAGGCTGCGTGCGCTGGCGTCTGCAATGCCTTTCATCTACCGCTTCCGTGGGAGGAGCTACACAAGGAGTGAACAGTATGTGACAATGAGACTGGACTTGTGCGCTTCACAATGAATTCACCTAAACGAATGGAGCAGCTTCATGTGTACGTAGTAAAATAAGAGATTCCGATGTCTCATTTTTTTCTTTCGTTGCTGCCGTGACTGCGAAGCCGTTACACATAGGTGGCTAACTACTTTCTCTCGTGTCATTTTCTGCGCTATTTGTTGCTCACTGCGCAAAAAAACAGGCGAAAAAAGTATTAGGCCTGCCGGAAATAAATTTTAAAAATATTTGAACTGGGGATAAAAAGTTTATCCGATTAGAGTATTTGAGTGAATCAACCATTCGTCTGGCGAGGCGCAACAGTAAGGACTAACGGTTGCCCGGTAAGGTTCAAGAGTGGGGATTAATGATTGCCCTTCAAGGAGCAAATGTGAGGACTAAATGTTAGTCACTTGGGGTCAGTTGTGGGACTAACGGTTACTCACTATAGTGTAAATGTGAGGACTAAATGTAAGTTCTTTGGGGTGAATTGTGAGACTAACGGTTACTCACTAAGTTGTAAATGTAAGGACCAACTTCTAGTCCCTTGAGCTCGTCTATGAGGACTAACTGTTAGACCCGGTGCTGTTAGTCCTTAAAAAGAATAATGGTTGTGACAGCCCCATTAGTCCCCAAAAGACGAACCGCACCTTCTTACCACCCTTATGCCTTAGAGTGAAGATAGATAGATAGATAGATAGATAGATAGATAGATAGATAGATAGATAGATAGATAGATAGATAGATAGATAGATAGATAGATAGATAGATAGATAGATAGATAGATAGATAGATAGATAGATAGATAGATAGATAGATAGATAGATAGATAGATAGATAGATAGATAGATAGATAGATAGATAGATAGATAGATAGATAGCTAGATAGATAGATAGATAGATAGATTATAGATACGCTCAAAGTCACTGAAGTTCGCTAAAAATGCTCCGCATATAAAAAAATACTACGCCAACTTGGTCAAAAAACTTCGGAAACACCATAGAAGTAGAGGTAATTATCCTATGGTTATGCAACCCTGCTCCGGATGTCTTGCATTGTCGGCTGTATGTGCGTTACATCTGCGTCCTAGCATACCAGATGGTTTTCCGCGGATACCACACAAAGCGTTCGGCGTTTAATGTTAGCCGCATTGTGCGGTGGGACACCATACTCAGCACGTCCACCAATGATCAAACGCACCTTGGATCTCTACGCGCAGCAACAAACAAATTCTTACAACAATAACTCGGACAACAAATTCAAATGCGAAACACCAGAACTCATGAAAAGGACTGCCGTTGCAGACGAACTTTGCAAACACAGATGGCTGCACACGCAAGGACCAAGGAAGGGCTGCATTGAGAGAGAAAGAGAGAGAGAGAGAGATAAATAGAGAAGAAAGGCAGAGAGGTTAACCAAGCTTAGCTCGGTTGGATACCCTACACTTGGGTGGGAGAAATGGAGAACAATAGAAAGGAAATAGATATAAATAAGAGGAGCAAGAAAGAGAGGGATGAATAGTGAGCTCGAGACTACACAGTACGGTCTCACACTGTTCTTTCACAAGCGGTCGTTAAGTCTGGTGGTCTTTAAGCAGCACAAGAGGGCTTTTGTGGCTTTGCGTGCGTGGGAAGCCGTCGGCCAAGGTCCCAGGATCTTCTCTTCTGTAAGCGGCCGTGAATCTAGCTGACAGAGCTTGGCTTCCATAATACGTCTTTTAGACTGGTATGCTGGGCAAAGGAATACAATGTGCTGAAACGTTTCCTCGCAGGCGCAGATGTCGCATGCCGAAGTTCTCGCCATTCCAAGAAGACGAGAGTACGCATTCGTAAATGCCACGCCCAACCTCATGCGACCCAGTCAAGTTTCAGCGCATCGTGGGAGCCCGAATGACAAACGAACCTGCAAGTTTGGGTCGATTGAATACAGGTGCGTGTTGGAGTAACCTCGGCTTATTCCAATGTAGGAGAGTTATACGGCGAGCAAGTGATTGTAGTCGCCTTGCAGCGTCAGTTCTCAAGAATGGTAGGGGCGTACGCAGGTCTTGGTCATGAGCCGATCGAGCAGCTTCATCCGCGCATTCATTGCCGACAATTCCACAATGACTCGGCAACCACTGAAATACAATATCGTGACCTTCCTTGAGTGCTTCGTGGTAGTCGTGCATTATCTGATATACTGATTGCTCGTGTAACGCGTGCTGCATAACAAAACGTAGTGTCTCTATGGCTGATTTCGAGTCGCAAAAGATGGCCCATTGGTTAGGTTGCTGCCGAAGAATATACTTTACGCCACCTTGAAGCGTTGCGAGCTCTGCTGCTGTCGACGTCGTGCTGTGAGAAAACTTGTATTGAAGCAACACATTATCCCATGGAACAACCACTGCTCATGTAGAGCTGTTGGAATTAGTTAAGCCATCGTTGTAAACATGAATGCGGTCGAAGTACGTTTCGTCCAACAGACACAAAGTCAATTGCTTCAGGGCTAGCGGTGACATGCGTGCCTTCTTAACGATTTCAGGAACTGATAAACGCAAGTCAGGTTGAAGGAGACTACATAACGCAGCTGCTGGATGCACCGCAAGTTTGAAGCCAGGCGGTAATATGGCCTGATGTTTTGTCATGACACCGCAGAACGAAGAATGGGACCGCCACGCTGTCAAACACGCTAAATGATGTGACGGTAGCCGTGATAAATGCCGAATGTGCGCTCTCAGTATCTCGACAATGATATGCGTTGTGACCGGGAGTTCTTGTGCGATAACAATAGTTGCCACTGTCGATGAGCTCCTTGGTAGGCCAAGACATGTCCGAAGTGCTTGAGCTTGTACGCTCTGCAGTGCACGGATGTTAGTCTTGCAGATGTTGGACAGGACAGGGAAGGTGTACCGGAGAATTCGGTGAAAGAGGCGGTATAAAGCTGCAACATAGAGTGCACGGGTGGGCCCCATGATTTTCCGGCGACGAACTTGAATACATTCTCAATGCCAACGATCTTTTTTTTTCGGGTATGTAACATGCGGGCTCCAGGTTAGATCATGATCTACGATGACACCTAAGAATCTATGACTGCTCTTATATGCGATTGATCTGCCATCGATGCACACTGGGTAGAAAGACATAGGTTTGCGCGTAAAAGCCACCGCTGCGCATTTTTCTGTGGCGCTAGCCAAACCTTGCTGGTGAAGGTATGCCGGTGTCATTGTTGCCGCTTTCTGTATCCTTGCGCGCACTTGAGGCCGTGTCATGCCGGAGGCCCAAATGCAGATATCATCAGCGTAGAGAGATATATAAGCCGTCTGTGGCATCATTTTGGTGAGCCCCACCAGCACCAGGCTGAAAAACGTCGGACTCAAAACACCACCTTGTGGCACCCCACGACTTGTGAAATGCTTATTTGTAGGCCCATCTTCAGTTAGAACGAACATGGATCTATTTGTGAGGTGGCTTTTTACCCATCAAAAGACACAACCTCCAAGTTCAGCTGCTTCAAGAGCATTGAGAACAGCCTCATGGGTCACGTTGTCATGGGCACCTTTCACGTCTAAGAACAGAGCTACCGACAGCCGCTTCTTAGCTTTCTCTTGCTGAACAGAGGTCACCAAGTCAATGACGCTATCAATTGAGGACCGACCTCGTCGAAAGCCAGCCGTAACATTAGGATAGATATTATAGTGTTCCAGGTACCATTCCATGCGCGTAAGCAGCATCCTCTCCGTGGCCTTGCTGACGCAGCTTGCTAGTGCTATAGGCTGGTATGATGCCAAATACAATGAAGACTTTCCGGGCTTCGACAAAGGCACCAGGCGACTGCACTTCCACTCATCAGGCACCATTTCATCATGCCAAGACTTATTGAAAATGTCCAGGAGACAGCGCTGTGCCTTCAGGCCTAGGTGACGTAGGGCAGTATAGGTCACCCCATCCGGACCTGGGGACGCTGATCGTCTGCATGTGTTCAATGCCGCATGAAGTTCTTCCATAGTGAATGCAACCTCCATTTGCTGATCTCGCGCGACTGGAACGTCCTGTGGCAATATATCGATTGGTATAGAGATGTCGCCAGCGATCTTTGCATAAAATTTACCAGAAACATCAAGCTGTGAGCGACACTGATGTAGCGTCAGAGCGGCGAAGGGATGACGCTGTTGCGGATGCGAGTGAATGCCTCGAAGAGTCCTTCAAACGGGAGACAAAGGCTTTCGATGGTCTAGTGAGTCACAAAAACTCTTCCGTCGTTGTTCCTGGAGTTTGTGCATTTGACACTGGATTTTCTTCTGAATGCGTCTGGATTCTCTGAGGTCATAGATAGATTTCGTGTGTCTGTATCGTCTTTCGGCACGTCGGCGGACCGCTCAAAGTTGTTCCAACTCTTGATTGAGTGCGGTGCGTCTCGATTCTTTCGAACATATCTTTGTGGAAGTCTCTACTGCACAACAAATCACTTGTTGAATGGATTCCGGCGGTTCGTGCGTGCACTTGCTCTCCACTGATATCTGATATTAGATTAGATTTGTGGGGTTTAACGTCCCAAAACCATCATATGATTATGAGAGATGCCGTAATGAAGGGCTCCGGAAATTTTGACTACCTGGGGTTCTTTAACGTGCACCCAAATCTGATATTCTTCTTAGTCAATAAGTCTTGAGTGTCCAGGGGAAGAAGAATCGTCCAGATCTCTGAGTGTCACGCACGTGGGTCACTTCCATGGGTTTCAATATCTGTAAACCATTGGACTTTCGGGATAATGCTATGTAACACTAATGGCAGGTCCAGACAACTGCTATAAGTTACTTCTCGGAGATAAGAAGGGCTGCCGTCATTCAGCACCTGAAGCCCGTGCTCTGTTGCGAGATCAACTAGGTTCGTGCCTTTTCAATTTGCCTTGATGCTTCTTCACAGTGGATGATGGGCGTTGAGGTCACCCATCAATATCCAAGGTGCTGGAGTCATTGAAAATATATCACTTAATAGCTGTTCATCCAGTCGACGTGATGGCGCTATTAGGCGCCTATCAGCATAAACGACAACGTCTTCTTTTTAACGTATAGACACACGTAGTGATTTTCGTTGTAAGACTCTACTCTTTGGCGAACATAGGTGAGTTATTTCCGGATGTGCACGGCAACTTGACTTCGCTTAATGCACGTTGAAGAAATGAATGATTCATAGCCCGACAGTCAAGGTATTCTCGAAAAATGTGGTTCACAAATGATGAGGATTAGAAACTTATTCTCAAAAATAGAACAGTCTAAACTCAGGCATTCTTGACTGTAGACCTCTGGCGTTCCACTGAATTATGGAAGCATGCTTCACTTTTTCTCGGAAAGGCTGATGTGGTCTATGGTGCGCCATCTTGTTACTGAAGTCCGCCAAGAATTGGTTCTAGTGTGTCCAAAACTTGCAGTGCGCATTTGGCGGCAGGGATCTGTAGACTAGCCAAGAGAGTGCGAATACCACACATGAACGACCACAATACAGAAAAAACTTGTACCTCTTGGGTGGTAGACTGCCTGCTGGGGGCATATCCGTTGTTGACTGTCGATATTGTGGTTCCGTAGACACGTGTACCCGCGGTAAAACGGGCCAGTCAGAGCCAGATGTTCTCTGTTGCGCCATGGTGTCTTCCGGTACCTCTGGACGTACTCCACCTGGTGGTAGGGGCGGGGGAGGTCGCTGCGGTCGTGGCGGTGGTGTTGGTGGTGGTAGCGGCGTAAGTGAAGACACCTTCGGCACAGGACTGCCTTTTCTTTTCTTCGACCACCACCGTCGACGGGAACGCCGTCGTTCAACAACCGTTACCGCTTCCTTTCGTGAGGATCCGTCTTTCACCGTTTGTCTCAGAACGCTCCTCTCTTTCTTGAGTATGGGCAGTCTTTGAATGAGGTCTCATGGTTCCCGGTACAGTTGCTGCATTTTAGGAGAGTTGCTTGGCAAGCCTCTGCTTTGTGGGGTCTGGTGCAACGTGGGCATGTTTGCTTGTTGTTACACACGGCACTAATATGACCCAGTTTCTGACAGTTGTGGCAATGTAGTGGCCTTGGGATGTATAGTCGGACTACGTGACGAAAGTGACCAACCTTTACATGTGATGGGATGCAATCACCTCGCAAGGTCACTTTGATGCAACGGGATTTCCCAAGCCGGCATACTTGCAATATGTCCAATGCCTCAGTAGCTGGCTTTATCAGAACAGGAAGTTCTGCGTTCGGTATGGAAACATCTATGTCATCATTGACACCCGTCATCGTGCCACTATCCTACAGAATGTAAGCACTGAGATTGATGTCTCCAAGCTCCGTGACAGTTCGCAAGGTATGTAGCGCAGTGGGGTGCTCAACGTCTATGGCCAAGATATTCTTCCGTGGGTTGAGTCTAAAATCCTTTATCTCATTAGGCACGATAGCTTCGAGACGTGCTGATATCACTTGCCTGTTAATGTTCTTCAGGTTGCTCGAAGAGTCGACAGGAACAAAAAGTATGGTATGGCGTTCAGAACTGCACGCAGCCTTCGTGGTAGAGACGCTAGCTCCTTTTAGCTTACGCTTCGCTGCAGGGATGAAATCGTCGTCGCTGTCTTCACAACTCGCCGTGTACAGTTCAGTGCTGTCACTGGTGCTGTCGTTTTCCCGGCTGTTACCTTTCTTTGAGATTCACGTCGAAGGTGACACCAAGTCCGGATTGCATACTGTTGGGTCTGGATTTATCGCTGCCCACAGGAGAGCGATGATCCTCGGACAATGCGTAAATTCACAAAAAGCACCAAACGAAATAAGCAGCGTTTGGCAGAAAAACACTTCGTCGTCGTCCGGCTGCATTGAAAAATTGAGATGTACATGTAGATTCTAAACTTCTTGCCCACACCCACTTTGAAAAACTGGCTGTGAATCCTGTCCTCTTTGTTTGTTATTTAAGCGAAGAGGAAAAACAGCAGAACACTTTCTGATGTCTTGTCGAAAGTTTTCTGGATTAAGAAATATATCTCTAGAAACCCCATTAAGGATCATTGGGTTAGATTTTACTACTTCAAATTTACTATCCCTGGGTGCACTCACCCTTGGGCACAGCAACATGAAAGTATGCGAGGCCGTGCGAGATATTTCATTGAACAGAAAGAGATTTACACAATAACCACGATGCCAACGCTTCTCAGGTAACCAGTGTAGGTTCAGAATATTTTCTTATATAATAATCATAATCATTTATTTTTGTTTCAGTACGAAATATTTTGTCACACATTGTTTCTCTTCCTTTTTTTCATATAAAATTTCAAAAAAACGTATTGTTGTTGTACAAAACGAGAAATGATTCTGCTCTCTTGGTTATACATACATACATACATAAATATATATATATATACATATATATATATATATATATATATATATATATATATATATATATATATATATATATATATATATATATATATATTTTTTTATATATATATATATATATATATGGGAAAGAAGTGTATAACGAAGGGCTCGTTTTTTCCGTGTTTTGACACAATAATAATGAGATCTAACACACAATAATGCCAAGGAATGTATAGGGGAAGTTATTAGAACAAATATAATGTAAATAAGAAGAAAGAAAAGTGGGTGAAAAAATAAAAAATAACCAGCCGTGAGCAGGAATCGAACCTACGACCTTCGAATAACGCGTTATTAGAGCATCGAACGCGTTATTCGAAGGTCGTAGGTTCGATTCCTGCTCACGGCTGATTATTTTTTCACCCACTTTTCTTTCTTCTTATTTACATTACGTTTGTTCTAATACCTGCCCCTATACATTCCTTGGCTGTATTGTCTGTTAGATCTCATTAATATATGGGTGATTCCACGAGAGATGGACACGGGTCCAAAAGTTGATATTTTAGATTTCATTGAGTATTTTATATTTCGTCTACCTCTCACCAGATAGCCCGAATGTCAACTTCGTTTTAATATTAACGGCAAAACTTACGAAAAAAAATATCAAACTTCACCAACACGGAGGCAACAATTTTGTGACCTGTCATTTTCGAAAATTGCAGATGCTATAAAAAGACAAATATTTTTGTTTCAAGGAAGATAGTTTTTACCTGAAATGCATGTCTAATGAAGAATGAATTCATATGGTTTCAAGTTTGTAGACCTTAAGAAAATAGCTTTTAAAAATGTCTAATTTTGCGACAGTTTAATAAAAGTTACGTAATTCCCAATTTTTTTCTCCTAAAGTAATGCAAGCAGCGTTTTCAAACTTGACACGTTTTAAGAATATAGTGTGTTCATTAGGTACATAAGTTATTGTTGCCGTAGGGCAAATGTAATTTTTTATATGTTGCCTCAAAGTTCTCATATTGGCAAAAGAGTACTCCGCTGAAATTTTAATAATAAAAAAACCCCATCCTCGATTTTTCTTGAAATCTCGTAAGTAGACAACCGAAGGCCATCATACAGTAATATTGAAAAACATGTTGCATTATTTTGTTTTTAGCGACAATATTCGTGGTACAAATCAGAGCTTTTCGAGAATGCGCTGATAAGTTGAGAAATCTAGAAATCGGAACAGAAAAGCGGCAATGAGCTTCAAATGCGAGCAAACGTGACCGCATTTGGTGAAGAAAGGCTGTTTTAGCACTGTGACAAATACGTACCCATGAAGGCGCATTTATGCTCCTGATAACACAGCTGTAATGGAAGAAATCTTCGACACTGTAATTCAGTTGCAAAACATGTCTATATTTGCAGATAAACTCAAACATGAAAGTGTTCCAACACAAGTGTTGGGTCTCGCTAGAAAAAGCATATGCGCTTGGAGTACCCTCACAGGTATTTTGGTGGTGACTGCGTGAAACAACAGATGCGCTCAAAATGGCTGCATCTTTTGCAGATCACATTTAGCAGTACGTGACGCTAACAAAACACGACCACGATCACTGCCCTCAGATGGGCTTAGCCAAACATGCCAAGAACGTATGCCTGGAACACGTGGCAACAATTTCCAGTGGCTCTTCTTAAACTGACGGAATGTTTCTAGCTCGTCTGCATTTGCACGCAGCAGCTTGACATTCTTCAGCTTCGCGCTCATTTGCGCCACCATTTTGGATGCTGACATAATCACAGCTGAGCTTTCCGCTCTGAGGTTGTAGAGCGTAGCCTGATGCTTTAGTAGGCCACCAACGCCGTCAGAAGAGGTCTTGCCATGTTCGGTGGCCGAAAAAATCCACTTTGTTGATATATGATCTTTCTGACAAAACTCGAAGAACTGGTACTTGTTTTTGAAGTGACAGCATGCACCATCAGAAACATAAGTAACATGCGTGTCAGGCTTAAGTTGTTCCTTCATATAGTTGTGGATTATTTGTAGAGCAAAACATGCATGTGCAGCATCATGGCATGTGTCATCACTGATGACGGCAAAACTTTGAATTGATTGCTTCCTTGTGACGACACACGTGAATATAGACACCTGTCTTTTGTGCCAGTGATACGACAGTACCTCATTCGGTAAAATGGCTGTCGAATTTTCGGCGAAAACAAAGTGAAAACGCAAGATTCTTTTTCTTCAGAATCAGAATCAGAAAATTTTTTTATTAATAAAATTCGGTACAAGTGACAGGAATTTAGTATACAGAAGGAGGTCCCATAGTCAAGTGACTGTATCGGGACCTCCTGTACAAATGCAATGAGTTATTAAACACATTAAGCAACAGGAGCGTAAGTATAAATCAAAGCGTACAACTGAACGCATAAAAAATAGAGAAAAAAAAAAAATAAAGGTGTGAAGTACAAAAAAAAAAAAACAGTTTAACAATAGAACAGTTTAACAATCAATATACAAAACTAAATAATAAAAGGAAATAAAAAAAACAAATAAAAAGAAATACAAAAAACAGACCAAACAAAAGCATACGTCAAATAAAACAAGCAGTAAGTCTTATGGTTAGTCCGCATGAAGCAAATACAATTTATACTGTTTCTTAAATTGATGAAATGAACTGATAGATTTTATGTTAAGTGGAAGAGTATTCCACAATGAGATAGAAGTGAATTTAACAGTTTGTTTGCCATAATTAGTACGTATACTGGGTAGAAGGAAGTTGTTGTTTAGTGCAAATCGGGTATTACTATAAATAACAAGATCAGAAGACGGGAAAATGGTAGGGGGAAGTTGATTATTAAGAAGTCTGTAGAAAAAAATGCCAAGGTTGAATTTAGTAAGTTCAGTGAGAGTAAGGATGTTATTTTCATGTAGTAAAGATTTAGCATTAGAAAAACGTGGGCTGGATGTAATTAGTCGAATAGCATGATTTTGGACGATTTGAAGAGACGAAATGTGAGTATTGTAAGTATTGCCCCAACATGTTATACCGTAGGTAAAATGAGAATGTACGAAAGAGTGATAGAGGGATAGTAATGTGCTGCGTGAGAAGTACGGGCGCGTTTTGACCAAGACTCTTATACCATATGCTAATTTTTTTTTTATGTGAGCAATATGTCTCTGATATTTTAAATTGCAATCTAGAAGGATGCCAAGGAAGGAAGAAAATGAGCAAGGAGAGATAGAGTGGGGGCCAAAAGTAATATTAGGTGCTGATGTTACATTCCGCTGGTGTGAGGTGAAAACAACAAACTTGGTTTTAGAAGCATTAATAGACAACATATTAGTATAACACCATTTGAAAATACTTTCTAAGTCAGCATTCAAAATGGTTACAAGAGATGAGATGTCTTTATGAGAGGTGAATATGGTGGTATCGTCGGCGTACAAAATGCATTGTGATGAAGACAGACACTTGGGCAAATCATTAATATAAATCAAAAACAGAAGTGGCCCCAAAATGGAGCCTTGGGGCACACCAATGTTAGTGGTTCGCTGTCGGGAATAGACGTTGGAAATAGAAACAACTTGAACTCTGTTGTGTAAGTAGCTTTTTAGTAATGAAAGAGCAGGGCCGCAAATGCCAATGGACTCCAGTTTAGTGAACAGAATATTATGATTTATGCTGTCAAATGCTTTTGTTAGATCGATGAATATTGAGGCAACTAGGCATCCTTCGTCTATTAATTTTTTTATCTGATCAGTAAGATGGATAAGCGCCATCTCTGTTGAGTAGCCATGGCGAAAACCAAACTGAGAGGAAGAGATAATGTTAAACTTGGAAAGATATTTAGTTAGTCGTGTCTCAATGAGTTTCTCAACCACTTTTCCAAGGAATGGTAAAATACAAATAGGACGGTAGTTGTTTAGTAATGATTTATCCCCCTTTTTAAAAACAGGGATAACTTTGCCACGCTTCAATTCATAAGGGAATACACCATTCTTGAACATCAAATTAACAATAAATGAAAGAATGTCTGATATTATATGCACAATAGATTTTATGTTAGCAGGATGGATCTCATCTATGCCAGCACTAGTCATTTTTAAATTACGAATAACATCAGTTATTTCATCCGGTATTGTAGGAAATAAAAAGAATGAGTGGGGTAAGCGAGAAGTATTAATGCTTTCTGTAGGAGAATTGGTATTATCAGGGAAGAAGAAGTTGCTAAAAGCCTCAGCTACTTCTGAAGGGGAATCATATTCTACTCCATCAATTATAATTCGACGTACCTCGTCTTGTCTCGAGTTCCTGTTTAAAAAAGAGTTCACAATCTCCCATTTCTTTTTAGTGCTAGAAGCATGTTGGATTCTTTCTTCAAAATAAAGTCTTTTGGCAGTTTTAAGTTTGTAGTTAAGAGCATTGCAGAAGATTTTATATCGGGCACTTAAGTTCTTATTAAAAGGTTGTTTTTTAGTTTTTCTATACAAGTTATCTCGTTTGCGCATTTCTGTTAATAGCTGTTGCGAAAGCCATGGATTATGAGAGAAAGCGATGATTTTTTTACATTTTGTTTTGAAAGTGAATTTCATTAAATGCGTTGAAATCAGTGAAAGAAATTTAGAAAAAGCTTTCTGTGGGTTGATTATTGACTTAATTTCAGTCCAGTTAGTGTTAGCAACAGCCGTTTTAAAACTTTCTTTGTCCAGCACATATCTTGTGTGAGAAAAGGAATGCGGTCGAGCATTAGTATTGAAGCGTAGGATGATGGGGTAATGATCACTGATGTCAATGTGTAAAACTTTTGCCTCTGGTGGGTCTAGTAAATTAGAGAGAGCATGATCGATGAGTGTACATGAGCCTGAAAAATCTTCACGCGTGGGAGCGTCAATCAGGCAATCATATCCGTAACCATGAAGCAGACTAGTATAGTTGATACAGATGGGTGATCCTTCATCTAGTAAGTTAATGTTGAAATCACCCATTATGACAACATTTTTATTTTCTATTGAAATTTTATGCAAAATATGGTCGAGATTAGTACAGAAATCACTAATTGGTGATGAAGGAGAACGGTAAACACAACCAAATATGAGGTTCTTATTGTCACCAGTCAAAAAGCAGTTATCTATTTCAACCCAAACAGACTCACAGTTATCAACGGTTAAGAATAGGTCATGTCTTCTTCGATAAGCTATTCCAGAAGAAACAAATATGGCAGCACCACCGTAATTACTGGTTATTCTGTTGCAGTATTCAGAATTAAAGTTATGAAAGCAATATAGATTTTTGTCATCGTCAGACAACCAAGTTTCAGTGATGGCAATCATTGAAAATGAACAAGAAAGTGAAGTGAGGAAACCGTCAATGATGTCAAACCGTTTATGAAGACTTCTTGCATTAAAGTGAATAATGGAATGAAATCCATTCAGAAAAGAGTGCAATTGATCTGGTTTTAGTACGGAAGCCATGATTGTACTATCCAAAGTATGAACAAACAGCTTTATACTATTTTGTTTAGGTCAGATTTGTCCCGAATGCGTAGAACTTTACTAGTAGTTGTTTTCCTGGCCTTAATTTGGCAGTTGTCAGTCCACAGGAACAACCATTTTTTTTCTTTTTCAATGAAAGAGCTTTGGAGAAGAGAGTCTTGTTACAGGCAGTGAGATGCTCATTTACAAATACGGGAAATTTGGACTGACTAGACAACCCTATATCACTAAGACAGAGCCTGGCTTTACGCGCTTTGCTAACAAAATCGGCCTTCTTGGTTCTAGAACAAAATCGAGCAATGATGTTTTTCTTGTCAATAGATCGGGTAGGCACGCGATGAACAATATCGAGATCATAGGGCAAAATGGGACAACCAATTTTGTCCCCCACTGTTTTCAGGATTTCAACACAGTCTTCTCCTTGGGTACATGGAATGCCCTTGATCTCGACATTGCTGAGACGAGAGTACTGCTCAAGCTCCTCGACCCTGCGGGTCAATGATTGGTTCTGGGATCGGAGTTGCGTATTTTCATCGGACAACGCAGAATTTTTGCACCGCATATCCTCAAGAAGTCCATTCAAATGCTCAACACTGGAACTCAGCGAGTCAACTTCTCTCTTAAGTTCAACAACGTCGATCCCAGATTCCTTCATTCTCAGCAGGATCTTACCAAAGATGAGCTCACTTGTACCTTTAGCTATATTGTTAAGCTTGTCTTCCAACGCCTCAACTTGTTTTGACAGTTCTGCATTCGTCGGCATGGTACAAGTAAGAAACACACTCAGGAAAAAAAAAAAAAAAAAAAAAAGCGAGAAGAAAAGATACACTTGATGGCAGCAGCAGCAGCAGCAGTGAAAAATTAACAAGAGAAAAAAATTGACGTCGGAATACCTGCGTAAAACAGAGGATTCAGGTTTAGATGACGCTCATGCGATGCCGCTGCTGCCAGTGAAGAGTGGGCGTCAATGCCGGCTTGTTTATAGGGTGTCGCCGCGATAGCAGCGATCTCCAGCGGTGGACTTGCCGATATCAGCGACGCAGCACTAAGAGGCTGCGCAGTCGCAGATTCACCCACGTGGGCGACTCAGCGCTGTCCAAAAGAGCTAATCGGCCGCACAGCACCACGAAGATGATCACCGAAGAAACAGCCACAGACAAGGACGGCTGCGTAAAACAGAGGATTCAGGTTTAGATGACGCTCATGCGATGCCGCTGCTGCCAGTGAAGAGTGGGCGTCAATGCCGGCTTGTTTATAGGGTGTCGCCGCGATAGCAGCGATCTCCAGCGGTGGACTTGCCGATATCAGCGACGCAGCACTAAGATGCTGCGCAGTCGCAGATTCACCCACGTGGGCGACTCAGCGCTGTCCAAAAGAGCTAATCGGCCGCACAGCACCACGAAGATGATCACCGAAGAAACAGCCACAGACAAGGACGGCTGCGTAAAACAGAGGATTCAGGTTTAGATGACGCTCATGCGATGCCGCTGCTGCCAGATGGTTCTCTTGGTTCTCTTTCGCCTGGCGTATTGCTCATTCTTGAATGCATCTTATGTAATCATGGGTAATCCACTTCACGAACCATAGGTTTAGCTCTCGCAGAAAAGCACTTGCCTGCGCTGTTTTTTTTTTACTAGATCGCCATTTTCCCCTACTGCATAGGCTACCTCAATATCTTCAGGGATTCTTAACATGTGGCTGTCAGAGCGTCCTCTTTAGCACAATAGTCACAATGACCTAAAAAACAATCACTTCTAGGGGAGCTGCAAAGACATAGTTCTTTTAAGAAGTCCGCCGTGTAGGCACTATCGGTGACGTCTTGTAGGGCAGAAACACACTCGGTGGCATTAGCACAGTGTATACAAAGGCACACTTCTTGGTGTGGTGCAAGAAGAACCTATTTCGGCCTCAGTGAATAAAACTTTAGGAGCCCAATAGACGTGTTCGGATTAGCTTCTCTAAAGAGACAGTACGCCTCTCGCACCGAACGGGTCATAAACCTTTTCGAAACAAGCTCCTTTTTTCCGTCAATGATAACAAATACTACATTTTTTTTTTGTTTGCACTCTGCAGACAGCAGCTGTACTCACCTTTGTAGTAGTAAGCCATAGCTGCCTGGACGTCCATTGGGTTTAGCCGTGTCCTCTTTACCGCATTTGGTGCTAACCATATCCCGTGTTTTGCGCGCCAGCGTCGGGATCTGTATATCATGTAAGCTGACAAGTTTGGTATGAGCGCTTGGAGTTTTCGGCGCTCTATATCGCTCGGCAACAGTGTCAACAAACGCATGCGCTCTTGATACGAAGAACACGCTTCATAGGCTTGCTTGAAGTTCTTGAACCACTGGGCACACACACTGCATTTTAAATCCGATGGTTGAAATTGGCGGTTACACACGTTACGGGGGCATTTCACGGTTACTGTAGAATTGCTGCTAAGTTTTCTTGGCTCTGCATGAACTTTGCTATTTCGCGCATGCAGCTTCTCCAGTCGCATATGTGCCAATGCTTCAGGCTTGTTTACGCACCACTCTTGACTTCTGCCTTTTTCTTCTTCCGGCAAAAGCTCATTAGCTGTTTCAGCTGAGAAGCCATTAGACGAAGACAGCATATTTCGGAGGCGTTTGAAGCAGTTCTGGCAGAAGTGGTCGTTGTTATGTGCATGGCGGGCAGCTTTCGGTAAAAGCTTCTGGAGGGCAAACAGGCCGATGTCTTCGACCTGGCGGAAGTTTCTTTGATAAGGTATTTTCTTTTTATGCAACATGAGGTAATCTCAACAAAAAACTCTATCCCAGCTGTTGTGGTCAGCCATCGCCACGTTCCTTGAGGCTCAACTTACTGGCAATGCAACTATGCGTGAAACCAGCAGCATGAAAGTGATCTATCTGTCGTCTGTTCCTCTGTCTCTCATCTTTCATGAGAGCAGACGTAAAACAGCGTGCGCAAGTATCCACAGTGCGAATGCAAAACTGAAGTATAGCTCGTTAAAATAAATTTCACTATGTTTTTTTCGATAAAATTACGGGAGGCGTAATCTTTGTTCCTATTTTGAACCATAAGATCTAAAGCATTGCCTCCGAGAGGCGGCGCAAAGCAATTGATCTGTAGAGCAGACGACGGATGACAACTTGCCCGTAAGCGTCTTCTTCAGTCTAATGCGGCAGTCTTCGTGCCCCAAATGATAAAAATTTGTTATGAATCGTTTATGAACTCATTCAACATTCAATTCTCTTACCCAATGTGTTGCAAACACATGGCCGTCACAGCAGCTCCATTTGTGTGTCAGTAATGGAGAGGCACCACATATTAGAAGTCTCAGTGCTCTGCCAATAAGAGTGAATTCAAATACTGTAGAATATTGTGTTCAAAATATAGTTACTCCTATCTGCTAAGCACCCTTTCTTCACCAAATGCGGTCACGTTTAGTCGCGTTTGAAGCTCATTGCCGCTTTTCCGTTCCGATTTCTAGATTTCTCAACTTATCAGCGCATTCTCGAAAAGCTCTGATTTGTACCACGAATATTGTCGCTAAAAACAAAATATTGCAACATCTTTTTCTATGTTACTGTATGATGGCCTTCGGTTGTCTATTTACGAGATTTTAAGAAAAATCGAAGATGGGGTTTTTTATTATTCAAATTTCAGTGGAGTACTTTTACGCCAGTATGAGAACTTTGAGACAATATATAAAAATTTACATTTGCCCTACGGCAACGACAATTTATGTACCTAATGAACACATTATATCATTAAAACTTGTCAAGTTTGAAAACGCTGCTTGCACAACTTTCAGATAAAAAAAAAAGGGAATACGTAACCTATTTTAAACTGTCGCAAAATTAGACATTTTTAAAAGCTATTTTCTTAAGGTCTACAAACTTGAAACCGTATGAATTCATTTTTCATTAGACATGCATTTCAGATAAAAAATATATTCCTTGAAACATTAATATTTGTCTTTTTATAGCATCTGCAATTTTCGAAAAGGACAGGTGACGAAATTGGTGCCTCCGTGTTGGTGAAGTTTGATATTTTTTTTTCTCGTAAGTTATGCCGTTAATCATAAAACGAAGTTGACTTTCGGGCTACCTGGTGAGAGGTGCACGAAATATAAAATACTCAATGAAATCTATTGTATCAGCTTTTGGACCCGTGTCGATCTCTCGTGGAATCACCCATATAATTATAAAAAAACAGCATGCATTCCCAGCGTGATACCAGTACAATTTTTCGCACTGGTACACTGTGGAGACACTGATGCACACTAGTATTTACTGGAACTTCGCTGGGCGTACTCGGAAATACCTGTGTCGCACTGGAAGGGGCCCTGGCTTAACCGCTGTGATGCTGGTGCACACTGGGGAGCGCTAGAAGCACTGAAATTTTCACTGGCAAGCGCTGGTGAATACTGGAGCACGCACTGTTTCTAACAGCGCAGCGTGCACATTTATTTAGTGTGTGCCCGTGGTATGTTTCAGCGTCGTTGAATATAAAAATCTTGATCCGACGGCCTTGATAGATGCTACCCTAACAGATTCCGAGCATACGCATTTTTTGCGGTGCCACGCACGTATCGCCGCAATTAATGCACGTTTTTCGTATTCCCCCGCGTATACCGCGGAGATATTCTCATCAGTCGTGCATTACTGTAACGATTCCTTATTGATGCTTTTGTAAGCCTGGAGTTAGGTGCGTTTCCTAACAAAAACAGGAAATTGTTTGTGCCACCAAGCTGATGAAACGTAAATTAGCTCTCTCGATAACTTCGCAACGTTACAAGTGGAGGCGAGAGAAGCAACCGTCGTTCGATTCCACCACACCATAAATGAATGTCTGGCCATGCTTATCCTTCTACTTACTTGAGGTAACAGTTATAAATGTTCCGAAGCTGAAATGCAGCAACTTATTCTATCCGAAATCACCACGTAGAGAGTGGTCTTACCCAGTGCTTGGCCCAGCGAGCATTAGGCCTATCGTGCCAGCCGCGTTGGTGTGTATGTTACCGGTGCTTCTTGCGTTTTGTACGCACAATTTTAAAGTGTGAGAAAAATTGTAAAGTATATTTTATACACCCATTAACCTAAATCAACTATTTTGTCCTTGCGTCATATGTCCGCACAAGGAGCGCTGACGATCAATTCAGTCACTCTTTCAGCTACGCAGGCTGTCACCGAAAGCTGCCAGGTCGCACTTAGCAGGTACGTCTCAGAACGATATGTAACAACACGCAATTTTCAGTTGGTAATTTGGTAAGCCTTCGTGAACTGACTCCCTGGCATACGTTTTCAGCGGATTGCCATTAGTATTTCTTTCGGTTTTTTTTTAGTTGTTGGTATTGCATATAACTGCGAATTCGTACACTTGCACGCCCGCTCTATACTGCCAGCGGAGGCCAGAAAAACAGCTGTCGCTCAATATCGCCACTCCGGAAATGCATGTCTGGCAAAGACTCACCTTCTACTTACTTCAGGTACAGTTTGGTAATATCTAGAAATGTGATGCCAAACTCAAATGCAGAAACTTCAAGCCTCGCAACTCTGAGGTGCGTCGAGAGCGGCCTTACCCAGTGCCCCGTCCAAGCGAGCACAAGGCCTATCGTGCCGGCCAGTGTCGGTGTGCATGCTACTGGCACTTTTTGCTTTATGTATAGCACAATTCTACAGTGTAAGATTGACTGTAAAGTGCAGTTTAGACATTCTTGAGTCCAAATCAACTATTTTGTCTCGTGTGCGGTGCTTTCACAAGGAGCGCCGACGATCCATGTGTCAAGCTGTCACAAAACGAGCGCTCAAAAAAGGGCGCGCCGCCAAATTCTCGCGACGAAACGCCGGAGTGACGCCGCGAGGTCAATGATAAAAAAAGAACAACGAAAACAAGCATCCAAAGACTCCCCGGGCACGCGTCCTTCTCCCCTCGGAAGCGTGGGTTCGCCGACAAACCTCCTCTCATCGGCGCCCGAGCAAGCCCTCGAATGTTCTAGATGGAAAAGGGCGTGGGGATGCCGGGTTGCGTCATCCGTAGGGGACGGCCTTCGAACCGCTTTGCCCTCTCCCCACCCTTCGCTGCGTATAGTGCCGACGAAATAATGAGAACTTTCTGGAATCTCGCGCGGAAGGTATTTAATCGAGCAGCCGAGGTGAGAGATCAGGAGAAGACGGAAGTTAGCGCCAGAGCGCGTAGAGGATTCCGCCGTGTAGTCGGCGAAGGTTTTGTCCGTAGTGACAAGGCAGGAGAAGATGAGGATGTCCACCTGAGGTGTAACAACTCGAGCTACAGGCAAGAATGTGTGTTTACCGCTATCCAGCGAAGACACGTGGCAACAGCTGCATGTGTGAAGCTGACGTGTTTCCGGCGAAGACGTTTGAAGCTTGTAGAGTGGCCAAGTGAAGACGTGAGGGTTCCTGCAAGAGAAACTTCGGGGGCAGCAGAACGACAGAGGTTTCCTGGAAGAGAAACTTCGGGGGTAGCGGAACGACAGAGGTTTCCTGGAAGAGAAACTTCGGGGCAGCAGAACGACGGAGGTTTCCTGGAAGAGAAACTTCGGGGCAGCGGAACGACAGAGGTTTCCTGGAAGAGAAACTTCGGGGGCAGCGGAACAACAACAACGCTGGACTTTAAGTGAGTGATTCTCGGAAGAGTATCATCCAGACTTTTGTTCCAAGAACTTTGGACTGAATAGGTTTTCTATCGCTTTAGTCTTTAAGTGTCTTGGTTGTTCAATGCATGCGACTGCATTGTAGTGTGTATCGTTGTCTGTGTCCGTTGTTTCGAGTGTGGCTGATTGTACTGTGTAGTACGTTGTTTGATTGGTGACATATTGTACTCAACTACGGTGGAGTGTGCATACTTGCGTGTTGTTTTTGATCTGCCATTATTGAGAATATAAATTTGTTTTGTTTATCAACTCTCGGCTCTGACTTGTTCTTTGGGCCAGAGCCGGCGTCCGCTGGCGTGCCAGAAAGGACCACTTCTAAATTGTCCACGCTTTCATGGTGCGGTTCGGGGGGCCGATACTTCGGCCCTTGGAATTAGCCCGGCGATCGCCTCCCGAATTAACGGGACTGTGTGACACATGCTTTGAGCAACGCAGGCTGTCACCGAAAGCTTCCTTCCGAGCGCAGTAGCCGGTACTCCTCTGACTCGTATGTAAGAACACGCAATTGTGAGTTCGTAAATTGGCACGCCTCAGTGGACTAACACACTGGAATATTTTTTCTGTGGATCGCATTAGTATTTGCTTCGGCGATTTTTGAGCAGCAGGTATAAATATAGCTGCAAATCTGTACACTGGCACGATAGTTGTATACTGCGATCTCGTCGCTTAAGCGAGAAAAATACACAATATTCAATCGTGTGCGCGCAAATGTACCGAATAAGTTATAAATTATCTGTACATGTTGACCAGTAGCAAGTGCAAGAAGTGAGTTTAAATAAATGAATAAAAATAAATATCGGCAGCAACAGCCGACATTTTGTGGCTTCAGTCATGATATATATATATATATATATATATATATATATATAGAGAGAGAGAGAGAGAGAGAGAGAGATTCGTACACTACCCGATTATGATATAATGTTTGCGTCTTCTTCAAAGGGAGTCGATAGAAATCTTTTTCATTCTAATTACTAGTTCCAATAATCGTTTTCTAATGTCACCTAAACACTCTCCTTCCAAAAATAAATATCGATTGCAAGATATAAAACTGATTTCGCCTGTGATTTAAACCTTCGTTTTCATTAAAACTTTGCCTCCCGTAGTCTCACTTGACTCACACCTCCCAAACTACCCTTGTTGATGTTGCCGGCTAACAGCTCATAAAGAGCTTTTTGTCCGGAAGATACGCGACCTATTCAGGAATGAGAGCGCCGCTCTCCGTTGGTGCGATGCAAATAAAATATACTGCACAGGAAAAGGAAAGCACTAAGCATTCATTCCATACCTATAAGTAATTCGATGAGTTAATTTATAGGTGTGTATACGTTGAAAATATAAATCCGCATAGCCATACGCTGCTGAATTCTCGATTGGCTGCCAACATCATGGCAATGCTTTGCTTTCAGTGTGTGATGAGAAATGCGAACGTGTGTCGTGTGTGCTTTGACAAAGCCGACATGGACAGAGCGGACTTCTGCTTCAAGAAGAAGGCCTCGATGGGCAAGAGGCGAGGATGGAGAGGGGCGCTCGCGTGGAGTTGGCTGTCACGCAGATAACAAGGTGGTGTCAGAGTCAGAGGAGGAAGAAACAATGCGGTTCGCCACCATCCCGGTTGGAGGTTGTTCCGAATGTCTGGCACAGGCCAAGGGTCAGAGTGGTCTGCTTCGCTTGACCATAGACTTCGGCGACGGGTCCGTGAAGCAAGCGGGAAGCTACCACAGCCACCTGTAATCCTGCCGAATCTCGGCTGAGTGTTTCACTGTGTGCCTCTGGTTCGCTTCCGAGCACAAGACTGCGCGACTTCTCTCCCCGCTTCTTGTCACCTGCTCACTCCATCGGCACACATACCTGAGCATCGACCCGCTCTTCGCCTAATTCCTCCGCCAAAGGCATCACCGTGCTCACCTCTATTCCTCTAGACGTCTCTCTCATCAGTAGTAGTTTAACCGGGTGGAATTCTTTCGATTACGTTTCGACTAAAGTTATGTATCTCCTTTGAGCTGCTTCTGCAAGTCGTAAAATGTTCAGTTACTATCATTGCCTGTTGTATGTCTTATGTTCGTGTGTTCTTCGATAAAGAGAAGAACAAAACAGAGAACAGCCCGCCATTTTTCTTAGAAACGTTGCTTCGCTGACGCAGCGTACTCTTTCTATCTGCTCACTCATAATAATTTCATCGCATAGTAGCAAAACGAGTCCTAACGTTAAGTGTTGGTACCCCACTGGGTGTAGTTATTTGCCCGACCGCACTAAACAGTTCGTTTTGCAGAAATTGTTGTTTCCGTCTCGTCGCTGTTGGTTCTGAGCGATGAATGAACGTTTTCCAGGAGCAAATATTCCTGGCAGATGCAAACATAAATTTTCATTCCGGTAGAATCAAACCCACAACTTTTCTGGTGGTCTACCCCCAAGCAACGCAACGCAGGTGGTTAACCGGCTTTATAAAAACCCTACGAGGATGTGATTCAGTGCAAGTAGTCTCCTTAATGCACGTAATATGACTGTATGACAAGCGTAATATCACACCACGCGTCAATGAATATGAATTGCGCGACCAGTGTTTAATATGAAAGACCGCAAAATTTAAAGGTGTGCAGGCATACTAATCACCATTTGCCGCAGAGTGTGCCACTGCGCAATCAGACGTGGCTCCTTACAGACGAAAAGTTGGTAATTGGACTGTTAGGTTATGACTATCGCGTTGTTAGTACATTGAAATCGCACGAGCTGTAGGCATTCCAGGAGGCTTTAAAACGTCCCATGTTACGAGCTCAGACGTTCTTTTCCTTGCGCAACGATTGAGATGTCCAAGGCGGAGCGAAGCAAGGCTACCAATTTTGATACTTGACATGTACGAGTCCCAATTATGATGTTATTCTTTAAGGCGCAGCTCAAGAGTGCTGCCGCCTTTCGATCGAGAGTTTGTACTGCTCTTCATTCTAGAAGCATTGAAATAACTAGCCCTACGATTCGCGCATGTACAGTATATACACAACAATACCTTCCTCAAGGTTTCGCAACTTGTTCTTCTTTCATTCCAGGATGTTAGTTTTGCGAGTATTCAACGCGTCGTCTTTCTTTCTTGAGCCACCTAAACAGAGAACGTGCCGTACTTACCGGCAAGTTGTATCATACATGTATGGATCTCGATATCATCAGCGAGAACAGTGGGGCAAAGCAGCCAGAGGCTGCAAATCATCGTCCACATTGAAGGCATCATTTCAGTTCATGCTGCCTCGGCAAACGTGCGACGTAGCAGATCTAAAGACGCTTTTGCAAAAGATTACGCAGCGTGTGAGAACCCTTGGTAATGACGACTCAGCTTGTTACTTAATCCTGTATTTGAAGCTTGCGACTCCAATGGAAAGACGTCTGGTTCCACCCGCATATGTTGATGGATCGAGCCAGCTTCAGTCTTAATAGTCACAGTTGTTGCTAATGTGTGTAAAAAGAAACACCTGCTACATTTATTACCCCCAAAAGAAACCGGTATTCATTTCCCCGTTTCAATTGTGTAGCTTGTTGCTTTGAATTCTAAATGTACATGCGTCTTTAAATGCGAAGCGTTTTTATATTTCGTTTTTAAATGAATTTATTTGTAATTTTCTAGCGAATCGCAGGCAATTAGAGCATAACCATCTATCTAGCCCCTCGCGATTTCTTCTTGTCATGGCATCTGTTTTTACCTAATATGCATCAAATTATTCGAACGTCATGACAACAATTTAGAACGAGCATCATTTATCCCTCTTAACATAAAAGTCTTGGCATGCCATTCCTGGATGTGTAATTTACTTAACGTGGCTTTTTTGTACGTCCTTAAACTAAGTCGACGCATAAGATAATGAATATGGCACCACACGAGTGATGTGAGCGTAAAAGACAGGCCGTAACATGAAAGTCATGTAATGCCTTTCGTGCACCTCTTGATTTACATGATACGATCATCGGAATTTTAAGTCCTTTTTATTAACTTTATCCAAACCAACAATAACGTTGCATGAGTATCACAAACAAAAACGAGACGCTATGCATGAAGTTTACTGGACTATACAATGCATTGAAAAAGTGTGTACCAATTTTCACATGCATGCATGCTTTCAAGGCAAAACGCGAAAGTGAACAACACGTCATTGCAGGACTATCTTTGCTTGTCGAAAAACAGCCATGCAATTTAGGGAGTTCCTTCTTCGCACTTCATCAATTTCCATAGTGCGTGCGATTTCCCGGATTTTTTCTGTGGCTGGGAGCATGTTGTAGCTGACCTATTAAGTAGGGCAGTGCGTGTAGTGAATTTCCGGACGGAGTCGAAAACAAATCGAAGAGTGATGACACTGAATCGGTTATCAAAGCGAGTGAACTGTTATGGATTTATATGTGTGAGTTAACGTCCCGAAACCACCATATGATTATGAGAAACGCCGTAGTGGAGGACTCCAGTAGTTTAGACTACCTGCGGTCCTTGAACGTGCACCCAAATCGTCCAACCAAATCTGAACACACGGGCCTAACACTTTTGCCTCCATAGAAAATGCAGCCGCAGCAGCCGGGATGAGTCCGAACTTATTCCAATATATTAGTAGGAATCCACCAGTTTTCAAATCGCTCTATATTTGCAGTGGAGATGTTTTCGAAACTCAACACTTCCCCGGCATAGTATTTGAAAAAAAAAATAGAGATGCATTGAGAAAAAATTACGAATACTTCCACTCACAAAGCATACTACTATTTTGTCAGATCCTGTTCAACAGCAACTAGAGCCTTAGAAATATTGTCTAACTGTGGGTTCAAATGCACAAGTGACCAAGGTATTCAATGCAGCATTTGGTCAGAAGATGCTAAATGAAACTCATATACAAAATATTGCCACACACACACTTTTTCTAGGAGCTTGCTCCTTCTGCTCGTGGCTTGTCCTATGTCGGCGGGGTGTGCACCAGTGTTGCCTGTATACAGTTCTGCTGGTTGCGCTCAAGGTCACCTCTCTTGTGATTCCAATAATACTCATTAGGTGGCAAACACCCCCAATGCGTCGGTTTTCAATGGCCCACGCACTCACCTCCTCCAAGTGGATTTCAAAGAAAGGGAAGTCAAGAGGAAAGTATGTCGTGGTAGCTGCCTCCCTCTAAGGAGGTTACCTCAACAAAGCCACACAGAGAATAGGTGGTAGGGGAGAGAGATGACTGCGAAAGAGAAAGGAAAAGAGGAGGGCGTTAGTGGTGTTCCGTCTGATTTGATTGATATGTTGAGTTTAACGTCCCAAAACCACCATATCATTATGAGAGACACCATAGTGGGGGGCTCCGGAAATTTCGACCACCTGGGGCTATTTAACGTGCACCAAAATCTGAGCACACGAGCCTACAACATTTCCGCCTCCACCGGAAACGCAGCTGCCACAGGCGGGATTTGATCCCGCGACCTGTGGTTCAGCAGCCTAGTGCCTTAGCCACTAGACCACCGCGGCGGGGCTGGTGTTTCGTCTGGCCGCGCGTGAACGCACGACGCCTCCCAAAGCATCGCTATTCCGGTGATTATATGAATGCTCACTAGATGGTGCACTGTCGCTCATGGCGGCGCATACCACTCTCAGCGTGCCCGCTTTCTTTATCTTCGCTGGGAGCTCACCAAGTGAGCACACTTGGTCACAACCAACAAGCCAAGGCAGCCGCGCGGCAGGTTCGCAACGCAGCTGTACCTCCGGCTCGCCGCTGTTACGACCGTCATAATTATTGAATTTTTTCGGCCTTTGTGAACGGGTCGAAAATCTTTCGACGCATTCCAAGCAAGGGTGTGCTGTCAAGACGGGTTGGTTTCTTGTCAGCAAAACGTGAAAAGCGGCCAGGACCGGTCTGCGCAAGGAAGGCACACGAGCCAAGAAAGGTCATTGTGTTTGCTGCTAGCAAGGCTTTCGAAGCAGACATGGAGGCAGCTGGGCCATTTTCGAGGTCACCGAGAATCTGGAAATCTTGGAACCAGCATGGTATTCGCAGTTCAGGCTGCAAGCTAAAGCCAAATTGGTTGTGGCTGCATCTTGCGAGGACAAGCGGAGCCCCGGGATATGCGCTGCTACGCCACAGCTTCTAGCAAACATCTAGGATGGAATGTGGGGGTGAAGAAAAGAATGTGGGGGTGAAGAATGCACTATGTTCTGCAGCCTTGCCGGAGCCCCCCTTCAGCGACAAGGGATTAGTTGACAATTCCTTTTCCCCTTTCTTCATGGGATCGGCTGAATGGGGTGGTATATTTTGAAGATATGCTGGCCCACCACTACATTGTCCTACCCAAACAGTCAGGCAAGTTTGACACGTGTACTGGCAGCCGGTTTTTCGAATCTCACCCAGCTGCCGGAAGAGTCTTCGAAGCCAATATCATCAGACGTGCGCGAAACTTGGTGACGTGTGCGAAAAGGTCGGTGCAGTGCGTTTGTCACCATATTTGGGCATCGTGTAGACTGTGCCCTCTCCTCATGCATTGTTTGGTGCCTTTCCTCTCCTTCGCGGGTGGAGCAACTAGACCATGGAGCGCCGTATTGGCTGAAGCCGCGGACAGTGCGCCCAGTGTTGGCAACGCGGCGCTATATAAACGGAAGACTCTTGTGTATTTTCAAGTTCAAAAGCTCTACAGTTCAACAGCTCTCATGTACAGTTCTGATCACTCAATCACCTCATTTCTGATTCTCAGTTACTAACCATGTGAATAAATTGTTTTCGTTTTTACGAGCGGATCATATGTCTTGATCGACGATGGGTCCTTGGACGGGGGCCCGCTAGCAAACTGAAACCCGCGGGACCCGGAGTCGCAACAACTGAATGGCAGCGGTGGGATTGCGTCAACCCAGGTCGCAATCACTGAATTGAGCGGAGAGATGGTTTCAACCTAGGTAGCAACGACTCGACGACAGCAGTCAGATGCTACAACCCCATCGACTTCGAGAGGCGATTGGACGAAAACGGTCGGATGATACGAGCTCATCGACTTGAGAGGCAGCCGAACGACAGTTCTGGGATGACACGAGGTCATCGACTGCGAGAGGCAACCGAAAGGCACTGCTGAGATGCACGACGCTGGAGGTACGAGTGCGAGCCGGGTGAGTGCCGACTTTCTCTGTTAAACTTTACCAGGCATTTACTAATGTGCGAGTAAAAGCTGGTAGGGAGCATAGCTTTTTTGGTCATTGCTTAACTGACGTCAGGCAGATTGTGAGATAGCTTGATTAAGCTATAGTCTGTGAGTGGCGGCAAGGTTAACAGTGACAGAGCTATTTTGGTCATCAGGTTAACAGATAACTTGCGTCGGACAGATAATTGTGAGATAGCTTGTTTAAGCTATAGTCTGTGGGTGACGGCAAGGTTAACGGTGACAGGGCTGTTTTAGTAATATGGTTAACAGATAACTTGCGTCGGGCAGATAATTGTGAGATAGCTTGTTTAAGCTATAGTCTGTGGGTGACAGCAAGGTTAACGGTGACAGGGCTGTTTTAGCCATTGGGTTAACAGATAACTTGCGTCAGGCAGATAATTGTGAGATAGCTTGTTTAAGCTATAGTCTGTGGGTGACGGCAAGGTTAACAGTGACAGAACAGGATTCTGTGTAAGAGCTTAAGGAAGCTTTTGCAGTCTAAGTTAACAGGTAACTTGAGGCAAGGCAGAAAGCTGGAGCTGTCGTTGTTGTCAGGGTTAATTAGCTGCAAGGAATCATTTGTGGAACAGAGAACGGTACCGGAAGCAGTCATGAATCTGAAAGCCCTGCGAAAACCCGTATTGCTAGCGATTGCAGTGGAGTTGAAAATGGATGTGTCGGACTCCCCAAACAGAACAGAACTGATTGAGCGGATCGTCGGGACAGGGACAAGCGATGAGGACCTCTCAGAGTATGTCGAGAGAATTCAACAGGCAGAAGCCCGGAGAAAAGAGGCAGAAGCCCAGGCAGAGGTCCAGAGAGAAGAGGCAGAAGAAGCCGAAAGGATACGAATAGGAGCATTAGACGAAGACATTGCAAGGATGAATCGTATAAATAGGGCACAGCATCGGAAGCGGTGTTGGTCGTGTATATGTGCAGTATGTGTAGAGCCTGAAAGGTGCAGTGAAGTGGCGAATATGGTGCGGAGTTAAGTCACTGAGAAAGCCGCTGTTTGCGAGGTACCGCCCGAGAAAGGTACGCGTCTCTATCAGTGCGACATGCAAAGTTATCCTTCGGGGGAGAGAAAAGAGCAACAGGTCGTTGTTAGTGAAATTGCGCCTAGGGAAGGTACGCGACTCTCCGAAGGTGCGAAGGTAGTGCATGTAGAGAGCGGGACGGGGGATGGTATGCAAACTGTAGCAAGTCCAAAAGGTGTTCCATGTGAGACCGAGACTCGTTTCAGTCGCCCTCGTGGGGTCATCGAACAGATTGATGAGCTGTAGACCACGCTCGAGCCTCAGCAAGGGAATGACCTTTCGGATGTTGAAAGAGAGGACAACGAAGGTAGTCCTGAATGTAGCGAAGACAAAACGCGACTGAAACCCGACAGTAGTGCCAGCGAGGGCTAGCTACTGTTGAAAGCATTTCCTACAGATAGAGTGAGAAATGTTTCAGAGGGTGAGAAGGTACATTGCGTGGCTGTCGTAGGTGTACAAACAGGCACAAATTCGGTGGAGCATCGTTTCGAGGAAAAGTCTAATCCCAGCAGCATCAACAGAGATTGTGGGTTGTTAGAGACAAGCCTCGTGCAGCGGCACGTAAACGATCGGCCGGACGGTAAAAACTACCCAGAAAAGCAGGACGCTACTTTCCAAGAGTTCAGATCTGTGGAGGGCCCCGAGTCTGGTTTTGTGAGGGGTAGTGCAGATAAAATAGCCCGTCGGAACAATGGAGTGGGGAAACCGAAGGGCAAAGATTGCAGAAAGGGTGGTGCACAGGCATATCCGAACTGTAAGATTGCCGATGACGCAACCAGGGAAGTTTGTAACAACCAAAGAAAGGTTGTACGTAAGCGTCACCACAAAAGAAGGAAGCGGGGACGTGCGGCACCCCAAAAGGTGGAGGTAGAAAGCACGCCGCAGAGAAAACGGGAAGTTTGGCCATCGGGCAATTCAATAAAAGGTGCTTTGACGCGTATGGTTAGGCAAAATTGGCAAGAGAGGAGTAGCGGAAAGGGACACGCGTCCCCAAGAAGGAAGGCGCGGTTGAAAGGAACAGGTTTGCATCGATCACTATGTCGACAGTTTCCTAAAGGAAAGGCTTCTGGTCTTAAAGTCAGGGTGGAACCAAACACCAATGGACAATGGTGAATATTTCCCCCACACTTCAGAAGTCTTCAGTGTCCCGAAGAAAGCCGGCGAAAATCAGGAATGAGCCGAGATAGCAAAGTTGGGCTAGGAACTCGCGCTCGTTGTGGCCTCTGGCGATCGCGAAAGCGGCAGAGAACACCACCGCCACGTGCAAGACTAAAAGCGTAAAGGTCAGCTGCAAGCTTTTCGCAGAATGCGACCCAGAGTTTCTGTAAAGGAGCTTTTTTCTCAATATTCTTCCAGTTTTGAACTTTTTAAGTGAAGTTTTCCTTTGTATGTAAGGTTTAAAAACAAGACTGGTTTCAAAGGGTTCATGCTGAACGTGGTATGTTGTTGTTTTTGTACACATTTACTAACAAACGCGCGTTTAGATTTTTTTAGATGGTACGGAAGCGTACGTTTGGTCGGGAGATGTTACAGCGCTCTATAAGTGCGAATAGAGCTAAAGGACCTGGAAGAACCCAGCGCGTTTTTTATTCAAGGGGCTAGCATGATAATGTAACAATAACCAAACAAGACTATTACACAAGGTTTAGTTCCGTCCATTTGTTTTTGGTAGAATGCTTGGGAATCATGCGATAGTTTAAGCGGAGCATTAAGCGCTACCGAAAGTCAAGGTTAGAGCAACATTTCGGACAGTTATAGGATGCAGATGAATCTAATCTGAAAGATTTGAGTCTGTCGAGGTGTGTCCTACCAAAGACGTGAATAACGGTAACGTTTGAGCTTGGGTTATAGCGTCCACAGAGAACTGCACGAAGGCTTAAGTTTTTCTTTGTGCGTATACGAATTTCATGCGAGAATTCTATTTTGAGCTTTTCGTTGTTTTGAAAGTGTCCTGTTTAGGTGGCGGAAAAGCCTAGTGAAGGCAGCTCGGAAAACTAGCTTACTAGATTACCAGTTGAGTTTTATCGAGGTGGAGCATTGTCCTCTCTCGGAGCTACTGCCTTTGTTCTCTAAGAATGCCCGCCTAGTGCGTGGAAACCACGTTTTGCAACAGTATACGTTTGACATGTGCTTCAAAGATAGGGATACCCCATGGCAACGCTGAGTGTTTAAGTCACTGTCCCTGACGCGAACGGCATTCTCGAGAGTTCTGCAATATTTTTTTCCTGACCTGAACGAGGACCATTAATTAGGTTTTGTTGTTGTTTTGTTGCGTTTTAGAGTTCATTGAACTCATGGTGAGTACTTTGAAGACACCACTATTCAGGGTTTCAGGTTGGGTGTGCTTCTGATACTGTTATTCTGTTTCACTCAAACGTAGGAGAGGAATTCAGAATAACTAGTGTACTTCTTTGAATTAGGTAAAAGGTGTTGTAGCCGGCGAGCAAGGCGACGCTGGACTCAGTTGGTGGCGAAGGTTTAATGTGATAAGCAAGCGGCTCGCATGCCAATATAAGTACAGGCACATGACGTAGCCTGTGACGTCAGTACGGCGCGTCATACGTTGGCTACTACACCTCTTCCCCCTTTATTTAGCAGCATAGCCAAAACGTTCGCGAGGCTTTCGAATTCTTGTGCTTCGTCGCAATTCAGGTGGCGCGAAGTTTTCTTGAGAGCTGGCGTCAGGCGCCTGCTGTGATGGCAGTTCCGTCACGCTGGCTCGGTCAGGTGGCGGAAGTCGTTGCTCTGGTGCAGGCCCGTCCGGCGGCGATGCGGTGTCGCTGTCGCTTTGTGACGGAGTGGAACCCGGCTGTGCCATGCGAGTTTGCTCAGGAATCCACACGCTTCTGGTAAGAGGAGCAAGGCATGTGTTAGGAACAATATCGTCCGCATGCAGAAAGCGCTCGTGGTCTTCGATTCGGACTATGTATGTTCCTTTGCTAACTCGTCGCACAACTGTTCCTCCCAACCAACGTGGATCACTCGGTCGGTTTCCTCGCACACGAACGTTGTCGCCAACCTCGAACTGCCTCCATGAAGTATGGGTTTCCTGACCCTGTCTTCGAGCTATATTTGCTTCGGCACGTTTCGCTAGCTCCGGATGCAAGATTCTCAGCCTCGTGCGTGGCCTCCGTGAGAGAAACAGTTCGGCTGGCGTCTTACCGGTCGTCGAACACGGTGTGTTTCGGTAGGTGAACAGGAACTGGTCTACCCGATGTTGCATCGTCCGAGTCACTCCTGTGTTCTGCTCGTCCCATAGCTGTTTGATGAAGCTTCGCTTGACGGTCTGGACAAGCCTCTCCGCCGTGCCATTTGAAGCTGGGTGGTAAGGTGGTGTCTTGGTGTGCTGCACTGCATTGGAGTTGAGAAAATTTGTGAATTCAGCAGACACAAATTGCGGTCCATTGTCAGTCACAATTCTCTCGGGCATCCCAAATGCAGCAAAAACAGTGCGGAGATTTTCAACTGTCGCCTGTGCTGTAGTGGACTTCATGTGCAGAACATCCACCCACTTGGAGTGCGCATCGACAAGCACTAAAAACCAGTCGTTCTTGTAGTAGGCAAAATCCAGGTGAACTCTCTGCCACCTGCGGGTTGGCCATCCCCACGATAACATCGGCACGTGGGGTGCAGAGTTCTGTGTTAGTTGGCAAGTTGAACAACCTCTTACAGTTTCTTCAATGCGGTCGCACAACTTTGGCCACCACACATGGCTTCTTGATAGCATTTTCGTGCGAGTGATGCCTGGATGCCCTTCATGCAAAAGCGATAAGACTCCATATTGTACCACTTCAGGTATAACAACCCGAGTTCCCCATGTTATGCAACCACAGTCTACCGACAGTTCGTCTTTCCGCGAGAAGAATGGGGCTACGTTGTTTTCTGACACGTACGATGGCCATCCATTCAAAACATACATTAGAACCTTAGACAAAACTGGGTGTTTTTGGGCTTCGTCACTGATCCTTTTCGCAGATAGTGGTACGGCTTCTACTGCTGAAAAGAAGTGAACGTAGTCGCTTTCGTCAGTGTCGTTCGGAAGCGGTAATCGCGATAACGCGTCCGCGTTTGCTACTTGGGCTCCCTTTCTGTACACCCATTTGTAGCGATATGCAGCTAGCACTAGCATCCAGCGCTGCATGCGTGCTGCTGCCATTTGCTGAATTGGCTTTGTTTGCCCCAGCAGTCCCTCCAGGGGAAGGTGATCGGAATAAATGGTGAATTCACGGCCGTAACGATACTTGTGAAACCGTTTGATTCCGAAAATCACAGCCAACGCTTTCTTTTCTATGTGTGCGTAGCCACTTTCGGCCTTGCTCAAAGTGCGTGACGCATAGGCTATCGGCCTTTCTTCCCCGTTCACGACATGAAACAACACTGCGCCAACCCCGTAAGGAGAGGCGTCGCAGACTAATCCAAGAGGCTTCTCTGGGTCATAGAATGTTAGCACGCTCGCTTGCGTAAGGAGGCTCTTACTCTCCGCGAAGGCTTTTTCTTCTTTTGCGGACCAGACCCACTTCTTATCCTTCTGAAGCAGTGCATACAAATGCTTTAGACTCGAAGACATGTTTGGCATGAACTTGGAGTAAAAAGTTATCATGCCGAGGTGCGCTTTAAGCTCACTGATGTTCTTAGGTGTGGGTGCTTCCCTTATGGCTTCAACCTTCTCGACGCACGGGTGCACACCATTTTAGCCAATGATATGCCCAAGATATTTCACAGAATTCAAGAAAAACTTGCATTTTTCCTTTCTCACTTTTACGCCGTGGTCTATGAAAACCTGCAGGACTGCTTCCACCCGGGCCAGGCATTCGGTATATGCTCCCGTGATGAAGACGTCGTCGAGGTAGCATACCACTCCCGGTAGTCCTTTCAACAGCTTGTTCATGATTGCCTGGAAAACTGCTGGTGCACTTGAGATTCCGTACGGCATTCGAACATACTGGAACAACCTCATGTGAGAGTTTATAGTCAGCAAAGGTCGTGAGTCAGGGTGCACCTCGATTTGCTGATATGTCATCGAAAGGTCCAGAACGGTGAAAACCTTGCCCCCAGCTAGTGTCGTGAACAAATCCTCCACCGCGGGCAGTGGGTAATGGTCGGTCTTCACACATGGATTCACCGTCAATTTATAGTCTCCACACAATCGTACTGTGCCGTCTGGCTTGTGAACAGCTACCAGCGGCGTGGCCCAGTCGCTGCGGGTTACGGGCACCAGTACGCCCTCTTTTTGCGAGTTGCCTAGCTCATGCTCGACAGGTTCACGTATGGCATACGGCACAGACCGCGCCTCGCAAAAGACTGGCATGCTTCCTTCCTTAAGCACCAGTTTTCCTTGGTAACCCTTTATCAACCCTAAACCAGGTGAAAAAACGCTGGCATACCTTGACAGGATGCTGTCGACAGACGGTTGTGCGTCCACCTCGTGAATGCTGTTTAGGTCCATTCCGAGGTTCGCAATCCAGTCACGGCCTAGGAGTGCTGGCTTCTCTCCTGGTACCACGATGATTGGCAGGACTTTCCGCTGTCCTTTATAATCGACCAAAACCTTCGCTTGGCCCTTCACTTGTAGCGTCGCTCCGCCGTAAGTCTTGAGCTTCATCTCGCACTTCGCAAGCTGCGGCGGCTGCTTTAGCTTCCGGTAAACGCATTCCGGAACGAGTGATACGGCTGCGCCCGTATCTACTTGCATCTTCACAAGCTGGCCGGCTATCTGTACTTCAACTTCATATGGTTGTTCCGTGCCCACCAGATACACACCGTGCAGCAGCAGCTCTGTGCCTCCGCTCGCTTCGTCACTCACGTTGTGGGCGGTGCCAGGCACCGGTTGCTTGCATCTGCACATGCGCGCCAAATGTCCCACGCGCTTGCAAAGATGGCATTTGAATTTACGATAACGGCAGCAACGGGCATCATGCTCTTGACCGCATCGATAGCAGCTTTGCATTTAACTATTCTTCGGCTTGCTGGCAAACTCCGGTTCCTTCCCCGTCTTCTTTAGAGCGGGAATGTCGACATCCGTATTCGCAGTTGGTCGGAATCCCCTCGACTCCCGCTCCGCTAGCTCAACGCTCTTAGCAAAAACGCAGGCCGATTCGAACGTCAGTTCCTTCCTCTTCAGTAAACCCGTCTGAATGTTGGAATTCCATAACCCAGCGACGAACCGGTCCCGTAAAGCGTCGTCGAGAAACGTACCGTAGTTGCACTTGGCTGCCGTGTGCTTCAGCGTGACTGCAAATGCCGCAATGGACTCCCCTTCTCCTTGGTACCTCCTGTTGAATTTGAAACGCTCCGCAATGACTTGACTTGAAGGCTCGTAGTGGCCAATCAGCACTTTCACCAATTCCTCGAACGTCTTCTCTTCAGGTTTTGCAGGTAGAAGAAGGTCCTTGAGCGTCTTGTACGCTTTCTTTCCTATGGCAGAGATGAAGGCTGACTTTTTAAGTTCTTCGTCTTGTACGCCGGCTACTTTGCAATAGTGCCCAAACCGTTCTACATACGAAGCGAAATCTTCGTCTCCTTCTTCTATGAAGGCGTCGAATTCCCACATCTTCGCCATACCTTGCCTTTCGCCTTCCAGCTGTCGTTGCTCACAGGATCCGCCCCCGTCGTTCGCTGCAGCCTATCCCATCCTCGTCGCCATCTGTTGTAGCCGGTGAGCAAGGCGACGCTGGACTCAGTTGGTGGCGAAGGTTTCATGTGATAAGCAAGCGGCTCGCATGCCCATATAATTACAGGCACATGACGTAGCCTGTGCCGTCAGTACGGCGCGTCATACGTTGGCTACTACAAAAGGGTAAATATGCCTGGTGGGGTTTGACGGAATTGTCTGGCGCTCACTAGGTGAGCGGTTGTGTTTCATATGCGTATGTTATGTCTGTTGAGCCAAAATGAAGCAGGTGGTCACTATATCATCAAGGAGAGTCTTCACCAGACCAGACGTCGGCGCTGATCTCTCCGAACTGTGGCTGCAAACCTCAGCCCATCGAGATCTTCACCCCACCGCGCAAGAGACTGTTACGACCGTCATAATTATTGAATTTTTTGAAATTGAAATACTGTTCTGATACTGATAGAGGTGAACAGTATTGAAATACTGTTCACCTCTATCAGTGCACAGCATTTATTTGAATTCTATATTACTTTTGGTTTACCGGCGACATTTTCAGCCAAATATAGATGTTTCATCTTCGACACGCCCATTGCTTCTTTGGTCTGCGTCATGACCCTCTGACTTTAAACAATGATCAAGAGTCAACGTCTTCAACATCATAATGAAGACAATAGGCTTATTACTTTGTCGCTTTGTTGACACAATATTCAGCAAAAACACTTTCATCCTGTGATGAATCTACGCTCCTTGGGCTGTGTGCATCTTCGTAGTTATACGATTAAAACGAAAAACGTGAGCATTCTCTATTGCAATGTTTCATTTCTCTGAAGTTTTTTCATAGGTACACACAGTGTCAAAATGTCGGAAAGGTATTGCGAAAAGTTTTGTATTGTTTTTTTTTTCAAATTTTCAGACAATCGTTCACCGCTTCTCTTCAACGCCTCTTATTTTAACTCGTTTGGAACGTAGGCTGTACATATAGTTCATAAGCCCTCTCGGCACTCTCAGTGAGCTAAATTACTGAGCCTAATGCAAGCGTGGGAGAAGAACCACGACACCAAAAAACAGTTCTCTTAACTTGCTGAGAAATCCAAGCGCGACTTATTTCTTCGAACATTACCGAACAAGCTTTAAGCAATTCTGCAAATTTATCAATCCAAGCACGTCTAACCCTGTGTCACTTGGTTACCAAAATAATTAAACTGTTCCACTGCATAACATTGAACGTGTATTCAACACTAATTCTTATTCAGCATACACCAAATCGTCTTAGAGCGAATTCGCCTACTTGTCTCCGATCTGACAATCCGTAATGCAGGGCTGCTGGCAATACTGCCTTAGTCGACAACATAAAGATGGCATCATCAGCTGGCAAAGAAGGCATCAATACCAACGTGCTAAAGTTTTGGCAGATCTGACGTACCTACGAAATAAATGTTATGCGAAGCATGTGGATGCAAGGTGAGTGTGTTGGAGTTTCAATTGATCAAAACTTCAGGAAGTGGTGCCAAAGATATTCTTACAAGGAAACGTATATTTGCAGATATTTACGATGATTACAGGCGACGGCAATGCCTGGCACACTGGCGGGCTGGGACCAGTCTCTATCCACTTCGTAGTCTTTTCTTTCAGGCAGGGACCCCCTCTACCGCTTTATGCCCCAATCCCACTACTGCCTTGTGGCACTACCCCGCGGCGTTAAAGCGCCGACCCGGCACTTGTCACGAAAGGGGAGTGTCGGTTGACACGTAAGGCTTCAGTCTTACGACGTGCACAACAGTAGATGGTGGTGGCATTGAGTGCGCTTCGTCGATGACTCGCTGTATCTCGTAGGTGAGGTTGGTGATCTTGCGCAGGACTTTGTATGGTCCGTCATAGCGAAATAAAAGTTTTTCTGAGAGACCGATGTGACGACATGGGGCCACAAGAGTACGAGAGAACCTGGTGCATAGGAAACTTCGCGGTGGTGACGATCGTAACGATCTTTCTGAGAGGCTTGAGAAAGTATGAGTCGTTCTCGGGCAATCTGTCGTGCTGCGTCGGCTCGCTCTATGGCATCGCGAACGTATGTGACAGGGGAGCTTGAACCAGCGGGAAGGAGTGTATCAAGAGGCAGAGAGGGTTCTCGTCCATAATGAAGGTAGAACGGGGAATAGCCTGCGGTGTCATGTCTGGAGGAGTTGTAAGCGAAGGTGACGTAGGGTAACGTTGCGTCCTTGTCACGGTGGTCTGGAGAAACATACATTGACAACATATCCGTGATAGTGCGATTCAGGCGCTCTGTAAGTTCATTAGTTTGTGGATGGTATGCCGTTGTGAACTTGTGGTTCGTGGAACAGGAACGTACGATATCCTGAATGACGCGAGATAAAAAGTATTGGCCTTGGTCAGTAACGAGCTGTCGAGGAGCGCCGTGATGCAATATGATGTCATGCAGTAGAAAGTCGGCGACATTGGTAGCGCAGCTGGTTAGAAGAGCGCGGGTGATCGCGTAACGTGTCGCATAGTCGGTCGCCACGGCAACCCATTTATTCCTGGATCTAGAAGTGGGAAATGGCCCGAGAAGGTCGAGCCCTACGTGGTAGAATGGTTCAGCAGGGATCTCAATAGGGTTAAAAAGGCCAGCTGGAAGCGATGTTGGTCGTTTTCGACGTTGACAAAGGTCGCAGCTGGCGACATACCTTTGCACAGAGCGATATAGGCGTGGCCAGAAAAAAACGGCGCAGGGCGCGATCATAAGTGCGGGTGACTCCCAGGTGACCAGCGGCAGGTTCATCGTGAAGCTGTCGGAGAACACCTACACGCAATTGGGAAATCACGACGAAAAGGCGGTCAGGACCATTAGGGCGCATGTTGTGGCGGTAGAGAACACCTTCATGAAGGAAATACAAGTTCAGAGAAGTGGGTGCAGTAGCGGAACTCAGGCTTTCTATGATGGGAAGTAATTCCGGGTCGCGGCGTTGCTCAGAAGCGATATCAAGAAAGACTGATATTGATAAGACGCAAGCCTCCGTAGCTTTCTCTGTGGCGTCTGGTGGATCCACTGGATACCATGACAGGCAGTCGGCGTCTTGATGGAGGTGACCAGATTAATACACGACCGAGAAGGTGTATTCTTGGAGGCGGAGAGACCAACGACCGAGACGTCCCGTGGGATCCTTGAGCGAAGAAAGGCAGCAGACTGCATGATGATCAGTTACAACAGTGAAACTGCGGCCGAAGAGGTACGGGTGAAATTTAGCGACAGCCCAAGCAAGAGCAAGACACACTCTTTCAGTGATGGAATAGTTCTTCTCGGCAGGGGATAAAAGGCAGCTGGCGTAAGCGATGACACAGTCACGTCCATGCTGACGCTGAGCTAAAACAGCACCAATTTCGTGGCCACTCGCGTCCGTACGACCTTCTGTCGGGGCAGTCTGATCAAAGTGGGCTAATATTGGCGTAGTCGTGAGGGCTTCAATGAGCGCCGAAAATGCAGCACTTTGAGGCGAATTCCAAGTAAATGGGACATCTTTTTTAAGAGGCTCGGTGAGAGGCCGCGCAATATCGGCGAAATTCCGGATGAAGCGGCGAAAATAGGAGCACAAACTAAGGAAGCTCCGGACATCCTTAGGAGAAGAGGGCACGGGAAATTGAGTCACTGCGCGAATTTCTTCCGGAATGGGCTGTACCCCAGAGGCGTTAACGAGGTGACCAAGTACAGTTATTTCGCGATGGCCGAAACGGCATTTGGAGGAGTTCAGCTGGAGACCAGCGTTGCGGAATACTTGGAGAATACTGGGCAGTCGCTCAAGATGGTTTGCGAATGTCGGTGAAAAAACAATTATATCATCTAGGTAGCATAAGCAAGTGGACCATTTCAAGCCGCGCAGAAGGGAATCCATCATGCGCTCAAAGGTGGCCGGTGCATTACAAAGCCCAAACGGCATTACTTTAAATTGGTATAACCCATCGGGGGTTACAAATGCTGTTTTTTTCTCGGTCCCGTGGGTCAACAGCGATCTGCCAATAACCAGATCGAAGGTCAATGGACGAGAAAAACTTTGCGCCACGAAGGCAGTCAAGGGCGTCATCTATTCTTGGTAAGGGGTAAACGTCCTTCTTAGTGACCTTGTTGAGATGTTTATAGTCGACGCAAAACCGCCATGTGTTGTTCTTCTTCTTGACAAGCACGACCGGGGATGCCCACGGACTAGATGAGTGTTTGACGACGCCTTTGGCGAGCATTTTATCGACCTCTTTCTGGATGACAGAGCGTTCGGCAGCGGAGACGCGGTAAGGGCGGCGATGAATTGGGTTGGCATCGCCGGTGTTGATGTGATGGGTCACAACTGATGTCTGGCCTAAAGGGCGGTTGTCAAGATCGAATATGTCCGCATAGGATGTCAACAGACGGTGAAGGTCTCGTGCTTCGGAGCGCGAAAAATCTGGCGCTATCATTTTGGCAATGTCAATGCTTGACAGGTTGGGCGCAGTGAGCAAGTTGACGTGCGGAGTAGGTTGCTGAGCCGACAGTTCAGAAATATCACACTCTTGCAACGACGACATGACGCCTAGTTTAATACCAGCAGGCAGCACGTGCGTGGAGAAACCAAAGTTCAAAAGAGACAGATGGGTCTGGTTGTGGCGTACTCTCACCACGGTGTGCGGGACAGCAATAAAGTGCTTTAGCACAACGTCGGTAATGGGTGAAACGACATATTCACCCTCGCGCACAGGCGGATCACACACGAGCTGCACGTAAGTCGCGGCTTGTGGCGGAAGATGCAGGAACTCGGTGGCACAAAGGCGACTTTGGGCATCACGGGCAACAGCGGCGTCAAAAGGCAGTTCGAACTGAAGAAGACCCGTCGAGCAGTCGATAAGGGCAGAGTGCGCAGAGAGAAAGTCGAGACCGAGAATCACGTCATGTGGGCACTGCTTAAGCACGGTGAACAATACGACGGTCTGACGCCCAGCAATACACACGCGAGAGGTGCACATACCGAGAACGGTAGATGAGCTCCCATCGGCAAGCATTACTGCCCACTTAATACGAGGCGTGATCACTTTTCGCAGTTTAATACAGAGAGCAGCGCTCATGACTGAAATTTGTGCGCCAGTGTCTATGAGGGCTGTAACGGTAACGTCATCCACCAAAAGGTTCAAAATATTGCGGCGTGTAGGAATCGTCAACAGAGGATTTACAGAATGGGTCGTTAATGCAGCGTCACCTCCGGGAGCTGCATGGTCTAGTTTCCCAAGGTTGAGGGCCCAGGTCGTGCAGGGGACCTGGATCGAGAAATCATCGGCGAGAGATCGGCGGCCTTGGGGTGATGGTGACCGGCTGAACCTTCGGCCCTGAACGTTAGTAGGAGCAGGCTGTGGATCGTACGGAGTAGAAAAGCGGCGAGAATTGCCTTCAAAGCGGTGCCATTTCCCAGTGTTCCAAGATGAATTGGATGTCCAACGATTGCGACAGTAGCGTGCAATGTAGCCGGTGCGAGAGCAGTGAAGCAGATCTGTCTATCATCCAACGTTCTCCATTCAGCAGGGTTCCGGTAGCGGGAAGGGTACCGTGAAGGGTACACCGGAATCTGGTTAACAGAAGCCGAGGTCTCGGTAGTGCGAACAGCGCAAACAGGTGCGATGCCGAGATTTGCTATTTCTTGGCGAACGACGGCTTGCATGAGGGATACGGTGGATGCGTTCTCTTGAGGACCGTCGGAGGCAATGGCTGCAGGAGCTATTGCTTCGAGTTCGCGGCGAACGATTCGGGTGACGTTCTCGGACGATGTAGCTTGCGTGAACTTGGGGCTGTCTTCGCAGGTCGAAGTGGCTGCAGTATTAGGCAGACGCGCAAACTGGCGGGTTATGCGACGGTTCTTGGCGTGCTCGAAGTGCTGACATTCTTTCACAACCACGTCGACGGTGGCGCAATCTTTAACGATCAACAGATTGAAGGCGTCATCGGCAATTCCCTTTAATATGTGAGCGATTTTGTCAGTTTCGCTCATGCTCTCATCCACCTTTCGACAGAGGCCCAATACGTCCTGTATGTAAGATACATATGATTCTGTCGATGTCTGCACGCGACATTCCAGGTCTTTCCTCGCGGCCTGCTGTCGCCAAAATGGCCTGCTGAATAACTCTACAAGCTGCAGTTTGCAAACGTCCCAGCTGGTCAACTCCGACTCATGCGTCTCATACCAGGTGAGCGCTGTATCCCGCAAGTAAAATACAACGTTGGCCAGCATCAACGTAGGGTCCCACCTATAGTATTCGCTCACGCGCTCGTACAATGCGACCCAATCTTCAACATTCGGGATCTTTTTGTCCTTGCCTGGGCCCGAGAAGGTGCCGGGCGGTCGTGGAGGCAGGAGAATCAGAGGAGGAGGAGGCTGCCGCCGCCACCGCCGCCGCCTCTGCTGCTGCTGCTGCTGCTGCTGCTGCTGCTGCTGCCTGCTGCGGCTGCTGCTGGCTGCGTGCTGCGCTGCTGCTGCTGCTGCTGCTGCTGCTGCTGCTGCTGCGCTGCTGCATGCTGCGCTGCTGCTGCTGCTGCTGGCGCTGCTGCTGCTGCTGCTGCCTGCTGCTGGCTGCTGCTGCTGCTGCTGCTGCTGCGCTGCTGCTGCTGCGCTGCTGCTGCTGCTGCGCGCTGCTGCTGCTGCTGCTGCTGCTGCTGCTGCTGCTGCTGCTGCTGCTGCTGCTGCTGCTGCTGCTGCTGCTGCTGCTGCTGCGCTGCTGTGCTGCGTCTGACCATTATGGCGAATTCAGTGCGCATTCCGCAACTCGCATAAAGTTCGCGGTCTCGAAAAGCATCATGTTTTTTGTCGCTTCAATCTAACCAGTGTGCCTTTTCCGACACGATCTCTTTAAATGTCGCCACTGACAGGCCTTTGGCTGCATTAGGTAGAGAGAAATTTCATTGAGACAGCTCCACACTTCATTGGTGGATCCTGAGAGAACGAAAGCTTTGCAATGGACTGAAAAAGAGTCAGACATATCCACGAAGTGGATGTTGATGATGTAGCAATATAGGTTAGGCCCCGAAGTCCATTATTTCTACGTTTAAGTTGCCGACTAGAATAAAGGACATGCGCATGGATGGACGCATAGATGCTCACATGTACGCACAGACGAATTGATGGACGCAAGTGCGGACTCACAGATGCATGGATGGACGTATGAATGGACGCACAGGCACATGAACAGGTGGTCTATTTTTAGATTTTATGCGCTCTATAGGCGGTTTTGCCCACAGGTGTCTTGCGCATGTGTTTCGACTGTGCATGGCGCACGTACGAACTGGAGCCGGATGGGCATCGTCAGGTATTAAAAAGCTTCGAACCTCAAAAAAAACTAAGATTAATGGATGGCATGCTGCCTTAAGCGGTCTGCCCTTGCTCTCTGGGGGAGATATAGAGCAATAGATAGGAAAGCCAGGAAGGTGAACCAAGTTTGGCTCGGTCTTGTGCAAAGGTTAGACGCCAGCAGCGCTTGCGATGCAAGATTGAGTGTCTCTGGCATCCAATAATCGTGAAAAAACTTGGCGTCCATAACCTTGCAGGATAAACGGTGTCGCGAGAATCCTGACTGCGAAAACATACAGAAAAGACTTGGCACTCTCACTAGGCGATGAAGGGGGGTGCCACTACCCTGGCCTCTCCACCACCATCTCTCTGTGCGTCGCTAATGCCTACACCACAGTGCGTCACAGTCTAGTGACAAGCTAAGTGCAATGACACTGCTCAGCAAAAATTAGGACAAGCGACATACACCTGTTCTAGAACAGCATAATGCCTTTCTAAAGTACCGCTGTTTAATACTACGCATGATGTACGCCCTTTTATGCGCAACTTTCGTGCTAAGCTCATTGGGGCTTTAATGGCTTACCATAGATTTTACTCAAGTAGTGTGCTGTACTAGTAGCTTTATTTTTTGAGCAAGTCAGTTGTGGTTCATGGCCACGACGACAGACGCAAAAAAGAACATGATCGGTGTTGATTTCCTACAAATTTTATTTCACTCTAGAAAGATGAGTACTCAAGACATATTGTAAACTATTGAACGCATCATTTTATTTCATAATGTCTATTTTTTGTTTGCTGGTACTTAACAATACAACATCTATAATTTGCAATTGAGAAAAGTAACTCTTCATCCCGAAGCATCAGTGATACCACGCTGGCGTGGCCATTACTTTTTTGCCTAATGTAAAACACCTTTAACCCGTCTCTTTCCCTTTTATTGCGACCGCAATCATATTGATACTCTTGGCTGCTTTTTCTGTCGGCATCACTGCCAAGCCCCGTATATGTATAGGTATACTGTGACGGCTTGAAAACATAATTTAGAATGATGACGGCCAAGTGCTGAGCAGAACACGTCGACTGCAACAGTGTGTACGCATTTGTTCAGAAACATGTCCTGCGCATATACTTTTTTCCCGTAACGTCTTTTGTGGTAGGTACGGGGCACAGCCCCAGAAGCTGGATCTTTGCAGCGGTCGGCAAATCGCGCTACCATGATTACTGGCCAAGCTACCCAGGGTGCGCTTGATCCGGCAGTCTCGCAGCCGACTGTTGTTGTGCAGGCCCATCACCCTAGCTCATTTAACGGTGCAAGGGGCATACACGTCTTTATTTTATTTTATTTATTTAGAAAATACTGCAGCCACTGAAGGCCAGACCGGAGGAGAACATTACAATAAACAATATATGCGAAATAGAAAAACATTATTGTAATAAACAATTTCCAAAAACACAAAACAAGTGATGCAACAAATATAACAAAAAGGTAAGCTATATATAAAAAACAATGGCACAAATGAAGTGATCTTTAAAGCACGAAGAAAAGCAATACTCACATACGCAGTCAATGTTTTACACATGTAAACGCTCCAAGCATTCCTAATACAGAGCACCAATAATCCGAAGAAGGCATATTGCATGAGGACAGAGTTTATACATTATAACAAGCAGTAAAAGTACAGCAAAGGTGCACCTATATCATGGTTGAGATTCTCTGAGCAACGCTTTCTCGAAGTCATCACATGAAACTGCATCAGGTAGTAAGCTATTCCACTGAATATTTGTTCAGGACAAGAAGGAATCTCCAAAAATATTAGTTCAAGTGAGGGTAAGGGAGTAGGTTATGCATATAATGATGCCTAGATGCAACCACTGACTGGTTTTGGATGAGGGCGTCAGCAGCAGCCACCACTGGCAGCAGGCACCGATGCTACCGAACACCATCTTCTGCTTACGCAGCATGGCGAAACTCTCACACGATACACGAGATCCTTCAAGAAGAGTTGACTAATTGGGACATCTGTAACGAGAAATTAAGCAACGCATTTCGTAAATCTATAAGACGACAAGCACCCTCAAAAAAGAGCTCGCGACCAGGACCCACGGATCCACATAACCGTAAAACATGTACAACCACGACGTGGTGACTCTATGCCGCATGGTAGAAAATTACACGCCAGAGGAGAAAGAAGTCGCACACATCCTCAAAGAAATTCCCGAGGACGCCTTCAATTTTCTGCTGTGCAAGAACTGCTTGACTGTGGAGAACGTCATAGCAGAATGTCACCACATCGAACAGGCAAAAAGTGGGCATATTATTCAAGATTCGGCCGCCTGCTCAACACGGTGGCTACGTCCTCCTTCGAAAATATGCCCACGCTACATCGACCCCGAGCACCAGAAAATGTCACTAGAAGAGACTGTCGCAAACTCAAGGCTATGGCACCCGCTATGCCTAACGAAAGTACCTCAAGCCACAGTTTCGCTGTGTCTTTATCAATACAGGCCATTGTTAGCCAAGAGATAGTGAATGTGGGCATTTCGGCACCTTTTTAAATTATCCATGCTTCTGCCAACTCGGCTCCTGCAGTCGTTACCCCTGCTACTCTAAACCCAACCTTCGCACCACGATGAAACCCAGTCGAATGGCACACAGCTGATGATTGACCTTAATTAATCACGCGCCATCGGATAGGAGACCTGGCCTGCCATTTTCAAAGCCGTTTGACCTCGTCAGCTGAAGCAAGCTCCTACAATTGAGGGTCCTAGTCCAAACATGCACCCCACGCCCCATCCTACAACGTTGAGACAAGTGCGAAACTTTTTCAGCAACATCTCACCAGCCGCTCGCCGGTGCCCCAGGGTCGACGGCGCCGCTCACCTCAACATTACCACTTTCAGTCTCCCTATGACTGTCACTCGAAAAACTGTCCTGTGGAGCCTCTGGAGGTGACGCTGCATACAATAATCAGACTGCGAATCCTCTGATTACTCCCGACCAGCGGTGCAACCTTCTTCAATTATCGTTCATGGTTTGCCTCTAATATATGCACTAATATCTGTGATGAGCTCACACCTCCATCGCCCCTTTAAAAAGTTCTGGCACATGCGATTGTACCAATCGTACAGTCAGTGGGAGTACTGCTGCTGTGCCTGGAACATGCACTGCGCGAATAATGACTTCAATGCTGTTAGCTGTACCAAAAAAATTTTCATGACCTCATCTTTAGAATAGACTTTAGGAATGAATGCTCTGACGGACTTATTCGGCTTGAACTCCCCTCGTTCTCAGGTGCCGCTTCTGCCTGTTCACCCCGTCTACACTTCGTCTATTTTCTTCGACTTCCACCACAAGATGCAGTTCCAGTTCAGGTCTCACGGTTCCCTCCAGTATCCGATGGTGACTACATCGCTGCCCTGATTGTAGACATCGCCATGACGCGCAATGTCACACTCCCGAACAAGGTGGTGATAGGTAAGGAGAATCGAACTTTATTTGCTGGCCTCACTGTGGGTTATCCGGCGCACGTAATTCCTCCTGGCATGTCACTTGCACATGTGACACCACTGGCCGATAGTACAGCTTCCGTCTTTACCACAAATTCGCCACCCTATTTTTTATTAACAATAATTTGGCGACGTTGTTATGGCTCAATTTGTAACGTTTCCTTTTCGGTTTGTGACCACGGCCACCATGTCCTTTGCATTTGTCTGATATGGCGAAGCGTGTGTATACCTCGCCGTATTCAGATATTTTGTCTTTTATCTATGTAAGTGGCTCATGCTTTACGTCTTCCAGCATGTAGGACTGGGCCCATGTGCTTCCGTAGGGGTCAATTCGTGTACCAGTGTCACAGGTCCCGTTAATAAGGGAGGCGATCGCCGGGCTAATTCCAAGGGCCGAAGTATCGGCCCCCCGAACCACACCACGAAAGCGTGGACAATTTGGAAGTGGTCCTATTTGGCGCACCAGCGAACGCCGGCTGTGGCCCCAAAAAATAAGTCAGAGCCGAGAGTTGATAAACAAAACAAAATTATATTCTCAATAATGGCAGATCAAAAACAATACACAAGTATGCACACTCCACAATAGTTGAATACAATATGTCACCAATCAAACAACGTACTGCAAAAGTACAATCAGCCACACTCGAAACAACGGACACAGACAACAATACACACTACAATGCAGTCGCATGCATTGAACAACCAAGACACTTAGAGACTAAAGAGTTAGAAAACTTATTCAGTCCAAAGTTCTTGGAACAGAAGTCTGAATGATACTCTTCCGAGAATCACTCACTCGAAGTCCAGCGTTGTTGTCGTTCCGCTGCCCCCGAAGTTTCTCTTCCAGGAAACCTGGCGTCTTCACTTGGCCGCTCTCCAAGCTTCAAACTTCTTCGCCGGAAACACGTCGGCTTCACACTCGCAGCTGTTGCCACGCGTCCTCGCTCGATAGCGGTAGACACACACTCTTGCCTGTAGCTCCAGTCGTCACCCCTCAGGTGGAAATCCTCCTCTTCTCCTCCTTTGTCACGGAAGACAAAAGGCTTCGCCCACAAGGCGGAACACCCTACGCTCTCTGGCGCATACTTTCTGCTTCTCCTGCTTTGCCACTAAGGACAAAACCTTCACCGACAGAGGTGGCGGGATACCCTACGCACTCTGGCGTTAACTTCCTTATTCTGCTGCTCTCTCATCTTGGCTGCTCGATTAAATACCTTCCGCGCGAGATTCCAGAAAGTTCTCATCATTTCTTCGGCGCGATACGCAGCGAAGGCTGGGGGAAAGGGCGAGACGATACGGGGGCCGTCCGCGACGGATGACTCATCACCACGCCCCTTTCCATCGAGAAAATTCCAGGGCTTGCTCGGCCGCCGACGCGAGGAGGTTTCGTCGGCGAACCTACGCTTCCGAGGGAGAGAGTCGCGCGCCCTGGGAGTCTTTGGATGTTTGTTTTCTTTTATTTATCGTTGACCTCGCGGCGTCACTCCGGCGTTTTGTCGCGAGAATTTGGCGGCGCGCCCGTTTTTGAGCGCTCGTTTTGTGACACTGCCCCCCACTTTAAGAATATTATCTCATAACATTCAAAACCACACAAACGAGCGCGGACAGTCCCCACAGTCTCAGAGACTGTAACATAGTCCGTCGCTCATGACACGTCACATTCACAATAGATCACTCAATACAATTGTACATTACAATTCAGTCTCACAACACATAAAATATAGACACAGGTACATGAATACAATACTCCATCACATACTTCAAGCAATACAAATGTAGAAAGGTCTGTCTTTACAACAATTGTACCATACTATACATCACATCACCGTAACAGAAATTTTGATTCACTCGACATACAGTTGTGACACAGGACCACAACCACATTAACTTAACATATAGCACTGTCAAACACATTTCGATTCGTCCTCAACACGTATTCTGTGCATTTCGAACGGCGCTTGCGCCCTTTGTTGCGGTGCTCGCTCGATCTCTTCTTGTGTTTCCACGTTCTTTTTCGCCGAGCCCTTTCCAACGACCGTATCTGAGGCGGCGTCTCAGCCATCATTGTCACTTCCGACATTGTTAACGGGTCATGACGCTCAACCGATCCTGCCCGGTTATTCACCCGCTTGTTCATGTCACGACATTTGGCCTGGCTGGCCGACTCCGTCACCTTTACACTGTCGCTCTGTTGAGGTCGTGCCGACGTAAGTCTAGCTGCCCAGCAAGTGAACTCATTCAATACGATGATGTTCTCATTCACTGTCTCTTGCGCCCACGCTTCACCTTGGGCTCGAGTGAAATCCTTCACGGGATTGTTCTCCGCTGAATCTCGTGGTCTCTGTGTCAGCGGAAGCTCCATCTTCGGGTCTTCCCCCAAACATTCTGGATCATTCAGCCCTCGCGCCCCATCGATGTTTCCGATGACGAGGTCGTACAGGGGGGTCGTCATGCATAGAGCGGTAACTTTCCCGCTGAAGTACGGGGTTTCAACCTTAATCTCTGCTTCGGGAAGCATCCGAACCCTACTGTCAATTAGGCAAACCAGTTTCGTTTTGCCTGTCAACTCACTTTCCCGTACCAAATTTATTCGCACGATAATGGTGGAGGTACCGGTGTCTCTTAACACCGTAACCTTTTTGCCCGCAACTTTTCCAGGCAGCGTTGGCATTCCCTTCGTAACACTGGTCGGCTGTTTTGTCACTATAGCACCCACAATAGGAAGTTTCTCCCCATTTTTCAGCTCTACGAATCCGTCGGTGACGGCATTATCATCGGATTTCGGTGCTGCTAGCACGCAGGATACCTGGTGAGTTTGACTCGCTCCGTTACGACATGCGTCTGCTTTGTGTCCAGTCTGACCACACTTGAAACATTTTACGACCGTAGGGCTCGTAAGAATCGTTCGACAGTTGTTCGCGCGATGACCAACTCGGTTACACAGAAAACATCGCGGAACACTCTCCGGTGCACGCTTCTTTTCTTCGGGAGCCGATTTCTTCGAATCTTCGAAACACTCCTTCTTGACCTTGGCCAAATTAGTGCCACCTTGCGCTTCCAAGAATTGATCAGCTAATTCAAGCATGTCTTCAAGTGACTTAGCTCTCCTCTCTTTCAAGTACAGCGACAGGCTTGGGTGGCAACTAGTAAGAAACTGTTCTCTAATTAGGAGCTCTCTAAGCTCATCGTACTCCTGCGCTGTCCCTGAAAGTTCAATCCATCTGTCGAAATAATGGCAAAGTCGGGCGGCATACTGCGTAGCTGTCTCACCATCATCTGGCTTTCCTGTCCAAAATCTGTCCCGGAATCCTTCCCCAGTAAATCTAAATCGCTTCAGCAAAGCAGTTTTCACCTTTGCATAGTTGGCTGCATTGGTCGGCGTCAGCCTACCGTACACACTGAGCGCTTCACCACTCAAGCAAATACTCAAAGCAGTTGCCCGTTGATGTTCCGGCCAATTCTGGCTCCTTGCAATCGTCTCAAATTTGTGAAGGTACGCGTCAAGGTCGTCCTTCCTTTCATCAAACGCTACGAGCAGCTTGCTTGGGTTCAAGCGGAAGCCGTGGTTCTCCCGTTCGCTGCTTTCAACTCTAGCTTGGACCGAAGTTTCACTTCGGTGTTGCAAACGGAGCCGCTCGAGTTCCATCTCGTGCTGCCGCTGCCGTTCCCTTTCAGCCATCTCGGCTTCTCTTTCTTCTTTCAGCTGTCGCTCCGTTGCTTCTCTTTCTTCTTTCAGCTGTCGCTCCTTTGCTTCTCTTTCTTCTCTCGCCCTTTCAGCTGCCAACTTTTCTTTCTCCAGCTCCAACTTCAATTGCTGCTCTCTTTTTTCTTTCGCCTCTCAGCTGCCAACCTCTCTCTCTCCAACTCAGCTGCTTTTTCTTCCTTGGCCTTCGCAGCTGCCAACCTCTCTCTCTCTCTCCAACTCAGCTGCTTTTTCTTCCTTGGCAGCTGCCAACCTCTCTCTCTCTCCAACTGAGCTTCTTTTTCCGCTTTGGCTCTTTCGACCGCCAACCTTTCTCTTTCCAGCTCAGCTGCCTTTTCTTCTTTGACCCTCTCTTTTTCTTCTTTTTCCTTCTGGGTGACCCACTTCCGTAGTTCGACGCCAGAAAGACCCATCTTCTCAGCAAGAGCTACTAACTTTTCGAGATCCATGGTGTCTCGCAAATAAAGTCTTGCCGCGTGCAAAAAGTATCTGCCTAAATCAGTCTATCGGAACACTCCCCTGCACTCGTTAGCGAGAACACTGAGCAACACACGAAATTGTTCCGATAGCAGTATCAACAACTCGAGGCTCTTTCTCACTACTTTGGACACACTGTGCACCAAAATGTTCTCGTCGCGGACGCCAGATTAATTGTCACATGTCCCTTTAATTAGGGAGGCGATCGCCGGGCTAATTCGAAGGGCCGTAGTATCGGTCCCCCGAACCGCACGACGAAAGCGTGGACAATTTAGAAGTGGTCCTATTTGGCGCGCCAGCGGACGCTGGCTGTTGCCCAAAGAACAAGTCAGAGCCGAGAGTTGATAAACAAAACAAAATTATATTCTCAATAATGGCAGATCAAAAACAATACACAAGTGTGCAAACTCCACAATAGTGGAATACAATATGTCACCAGTCAAACAACGTACTACACAGTACAATCAGCCATGCTCGAAACAACGGACACAGACAACAATACGCACTACAAAGCAGTCGCATGCATTGAACAACCCGGACACTTAGAGACTAACGAGTTAGAAAACTTATTCAGTCCAAAGTTCTTGGAACAGAAGTCTGAATGGTACTCTTCCGAGAATCACTCACTCGAAGTCCAGCATTGTTGTCGTTTCACTGCCCCCGAAGTTTCTCTTCCAGGAAACCTCGCGTCGTCACTTGGCGCTCTCCAAGCTTCTAACTTCTTCGCCGGAAACACGTCGGCATCACACTCGCAGCTGTTGCCACGCGTCTTCGCTCGATAGCGGTAGACACACACTCTTGCCTGTAGCTCGAGTCGTTACCCCTCAGGTGGAAATCCTCCTCTTCTCCTCCTTTGTCACGGAAGACAAAAGGCTTCGCCCACAAGGCGGAGCACCCTACGCTCTCTGGCGCATACTTTCTTCTTCTCCTGCTTTGCCAATAAAAACAAAACCTTCACCGACAGACGCGGCGGGATACCCTAGGCACTCTGGCGTTAACTTTCTTCTGCTGCTCTCTCATCTCGGCTGCTCGATTAAATACCTTCCGCGCGAGATTCCAGAAAGTTCTCATCATTTCGCCGGCGCGATACGCAGCGAAGGCTGGAAGAAAGGGCGAGACGATACGGGGGCCGTCCGCGACGGATGACTCAACCCGGCATCACCACGCCCCTTTCCATCGAGAAAATTCCAGGGCTTGCTCGGCCGCCGACGCGAGGAGGTTTCGTCGGTGAACCTACGCTTCCGAGGGCGAGAGTCGCGCGCCCGGGGAGTCTTTGGATGTTTGTTTTCTTTTTTTATCGTTGACCTCGCGGCGTCACTCCGGCATTTCGTCGCGAGAATTTGGCGGCGCGCCCGTTTTTGAGCGCTCGTTTTGTGACAACCAGGCTCTGACTGAGCACGAATTCCTTAGCTTCCATGTGCCTGTACTTGTTCACCGAGGCCGATCCCCTGAAGAAGTTCTTTGCCGGTTGGTGTCTGAACTGGCGGTTAATCCGAGTGATTATTTGCGCTTAAGCCAACTCATCAAATGTATTATGAAGTCCAAGCGCTAATATCTTCGCAGTAGAAGTGCTTTGTGGTAGTCGCAGAGCCGCTTTATACGCCATCCTAATTATTGTGTCTGCTTTTTTTCTACACTCTATTCATGTTGTGGTAGGGTAGCGGGTATGTTAGTCTGCTGATGACTCAGCTCTATACCAAACGGCGCGCGTCTTCTCGTTCAGTCCAGCACGATTGTACATTATTCGAACAACGAACAATTTGTTGAGCTGTTCGTTTAAGCATATTCATTGTGAGGAGACATCGCTGATGGGACTGTTACAAGTTGTGCCTCCATAGCCGAAGCCTCCATCAAAGAAGCGGAGGAGATAGCGATCGCACTGGCAATCAAGGAGGGCAGGGAGCGAAATGTTCTACTGACAATAATCATGAATTTGAAGGCGGCATGTCGGAACAACGAAAAAGGTAGACTATGTATGAAGGAATTCCAAATTCTAACCAAAGCTCATAAAGACTTTCCTATTGAATACACCCAAACTATTATCTGGGCGCCATGGCGTGAGGGCGTCACCGGAACCCGCTTGCGGATGAGGTGGCTCGAGGCTTCACAAATCACCGAGCTTCTTTGCACACTGCAGTAGAGGATCCAACGCCCCTAGACCCTAACTATGGTACATTTTTTCAGTATTACCGGGACAATAGGAAACTGTATCCAGCACCGCATAATAACCTCGCAGCAATAGAATCGGCGGCATTACACAGAATCTAAACACATACAGACGAACTTACACATGGTACATGTATTCTACCCCACAGCATACAGAGATATATGTCCGTGGTGTGGAGCCACACCAACTGTGTTTCACATCACGTGGAAGTGTACACATCACAATGAAGAATGCCACAACATGAACAACACAGAGCAACAATTGAGAGGCACTGCTATCCAGCTCGGCCATTAGCTGATCAGCATTGACTGGTCCAACTGGTAAAGATGATGGCAAGGGCCAGTGAAGCCCTGGAATAGGGGCCCGACCATTTGAATTGCTCCGTGTTATGCGCAAATAAAGTCTTTCTCTCTCTCTTAATTGCTACGACTTCACTGCCAATTATATTGCCACGTGTATGTTCCAGTGGTGGTGGACAGAAGCAGCGGGAGTGTTCTTCGCCAAGCGCATGGACGAAGAAAACGTTTGAGGTTTTTTCAGTGACCGGTAAAACACACTTGGTTGTGGTTTTCCGTGTGTTCGGTGATCCCGCGTCATCACACTGGTGGAGGTGCTGGGTAGTCTTCATGCTTTTCACCCCTTCGCGGAGCCGACAATCGCGCCCGGAATGACTACCACGTGTTGACACACTGGCCCGCTGCCTCACTGCCCACTTTTTAGGCCTGGCGCCCGAGCTAAACGTCATGCGAGAAAGTGCCACCGATCGCTTGCCTCCTTTAGCCACCATGGCCACTGCAGCTCCATCAGTCAGGACACTTCAATATACATATTTTTGAATATTTTTGTTCTGAAGACCATGAAGCAGGGTGTGAGAGCAGGCTAGTGTATATTCCTTGTTTTTACAGCTGAAGCGCAAAAAAAATGGCAGCATATCCACGGAGTGAATGATGGAGAGTGAGGCGAAGCATTCGTCCATCCATTCGTTCTTGCTTCCGTTCATCCATGCGTCCGTCTGTGTGACCGTCTATTCATCCATCCGCCTGTCCGTGCGTGCGTCTATTCGCGCGTCCGTCCCTGTGTTCGTCCATGCATCCGCCCCTGCGTCCGTTCATGCGTCCATCCATGCATCCGTCTGTGTGTCCGTTCGTCCATCTACTCAACACTCCAAGTATCACCATCTCGCATCTTTTCATCATATATTCCTCATATAGAAGCGCCGCCATCTAGCGGACATTCCAAGGACTAAACCAGAGTGGCACACGCACACTTTCTTACGGCTTGCGCTTCGGGTCTACCTCCCACCATTAACCATCTCGAGTTCATGGTATTTACTAGTTCACTGTATTCATGGCACTGCGGCCGAACGCTCGCTAAACCTTTGGAAAACGAAGGAGGTTACGCCCAGCGAGTATGACGTAGCAAACTTTTTCAGTCAGATAGTGCTCAATGTACATGCCAATGGCTGCTAATGGGAAATGAGAGGCGGAGAATTCGGCTTTTACTTTCTTACGGCTTGCGCTTCGTATCTACTTCCCATTTTTAACCACCTCGAGTTCATTCATGGTATATACAAGTTCATTGTATTCATGGCACTGCGGCTCAACGCTCGCTAAACCTTTCTAAAGCTAAGGAGTTTACACCCAGCGAGTATAACGTAGCAACCCTTTCTTGTGAGATAAAGCTCAATGTACAGGCCAATGGCTGCTAATGGGGAATGAGAGACAGGAGCATTCGGCTTTTAGGTAACGCGCACGCTGCGAATTTTTTTTATTGTTCAACAACGCGCAGAAGAAATCTCCCACCGGCACCACTTTGGAGGTCAAAATGTAACACTTGTTACCCACTATTACTACGAGGGACGAACGGGTGCTGCTATAAGAAGCTTCGCCCCTAAAAAAAAAAGACAACGGATGAAATTGTCCTAGCTGTATCCTTCGTCTGTTGTCTACCTTTTTTTTGCAGTTCAGCTCTAAAATACAAACAAGCCTAAGAAGACGTCCAAAACTGGCTGGACCAGTTCGAACACTGTGCGAGGTATCACCAATGGTCAATCTGTCAAATGTGTACTTCTACCTGAAAGACAACGCCCAGACATGGCACAGACCAGAAAAAAAGCTTGGAGACGTGGATTGATTTTCATAATTACTTCAAAAGGTAGAACGTTTGGTCGCGTTAGTTATTCATCATTCTTCATAAAACAGAGCACATATAAACACACAGGAAAGAAAGAAATCTGAACAAGCACTTACTATCAACTGAAGTTTTATTGCAGAATCATAGCACGTATAGAAGGTCCCATTAAAGTCGCAATAAAGAGAAGAAAAAGAAGGAAAACGAAAAGCAAGAAAACAGAACGGAAAAGGACAAGAGTCTATGCCCAGAATTCCTGCTCTTTACCAGATAAACGATGAATAAACGGGTGATACAAAATGATGAACGAAGGAACGGAATACTGACACATATATTATCTGCCCTCGGCATCTCTGCAGCCTATGCAATTTGTCATGTTTTTTTTTTCTGGTGCCGATACAGTACAACTGCCTGATTGAACAGTGAAACACACTGTGGCCTCGCGTCACACTTTTTACGATGGCTGGTAAGGTGTTCATCAATCGCAGTGTTCCCGACTTTGTTTTTATGCTCCTGTAGCAAATCTTGAGGAATATACCAGTCCGGCCTATATATTGCCTGCAGCATGAAAGAGAAATTCCGTAGACTACACCTCCTGAGCATTGAGCGTAGGCAATCTTGTGTCTGGTAGATCAAAGCGCTTTCTGCTTGCGTGTGAACTTGCACAAGCTCAAAAGCTTGTTAGGTGCTGAAAACACAACCTTTACTCCGGTACTCTACCCAACCTTCTTTATATTGTGGGACAATTTTTGAAGGTACAGGGTTACTGGTGCCTTATCTTTTACTCCGCCACATGTGGCAGCCTCAGAGAACGGGTGCCAAGAGTTCCTCAAGCTGCTTAGAGCATCTTTTCTTTCTTGGCCCCAGTCATTGCATCAAAATTTTTACAATAGTAATAAAGAAGGACAATCAGAACACCATTTTTAGCACTGCTCTCAAGTTCCGCTCTCGTGTACAATGTCTAAACTCAAGCAACTACATCGTCATGCGGAGTGGTGCGTCTTTTATTCAGTGCTTTACGTCGGTCAATTTTACCACAGAAACTCTCGAACAAATAGGCTTTAACTTTTCACATTTGAGAATGCATTTCAAAAATGAGTGCGTGCGTTGGGTGCGAGTGCGTGTGTTGGGTGAACAAGCCGCCCTTAAAATACTTAACTGGGCATTCGAAGCCTAAAGAAAAGCAGCTTTATGCTTACTTTTTTGCCTAATGCTATGTGCGAGTCGTACTCGGTTGATGAGAGCCTCCAAAAGTAAGTGGCACGTTTGCAATCAGCAGGCTACTCTAGGCATGTCATTGCTTAAGTCGCTGAAGGCCTGCATTCTGAAAGGAAGTCTGTCTCAGGTCACAGTGAAGAGCAGAGAGCGGAACTTGAAAGAACAGATAGAGAGTATCAAGCCAAAGAAAATGTGGCTGCTAGCTCGTACTTTCACAAATTGTCTCGCACCTTAAAGAAGGTTCAGAAGCGTACCGGAATAAAGGCTGTGTTTTTTAGCACCCAACAAGCATTCAAGCTTGCGCAAGCTTTTTTTTCTTACGCAAGCTTTTTGGTAGCGTACGCAAAACCTGTTTTGCTTCATCGTGCACGAAAATGCCTACGCTTCATGTACACGAGGAGTATCTACACCACCTTTCTAAGAACACGGGCTTGAGCTGTCTGAAACGGTACTACTCTCCCTAGGGGCTTTGTCACTAAGTCATTGCAACAGTGACATATATGAAGCAATATATCACTATATAAAAGAATCAAAGTAGCTACCATGCTAATCTCATCAGTACATACTCATTACTTATTTTCATCACTAACTTATGGCATGTATTTTCACTCTAACTTCGGTGTCATTTTCATTTAAATTTTTTCTATATTATACCATAATAGACAGTACAAATAATTTACTCATTACCATAAAGAATACACGGTTGATCTCTCTTTCTTTTGGGGGGGGGGGGGATCGGTATGACACGAAAGAAAAACGTGTTCTCGAAGGAGTTTTTACAACTGAAGCGCAAAACAGATAGGCAATGGACGAAATTGTCTGTTGTCTTGTCCCATAATTCATTGTGAGATATTTAGCCTCAAGAACCAAGGAATGAGTGCTGCTGCAACAACTTGATATATCAAGTGAATAACGGCAAGCATCTCAAAACTTGCAGCACACACCTCAAGCAACAAGTATGCACGAAATGATCATACACAGGACGAGCGCGGACAAACAACTGTCACGATTCTTACTTCGTGTGTGAGCAGCGGGCTCCTTTAGTAAACGCGGCTACAGCAGCGAGAGAACTGAAAGCAAAATTGAGGTGGAAGCAAAAGAGCTAGAAACCGCCTGAATCCCGAGATAAGCGTGCGCGCCAGTGAGCCACCACGCTAGAGAACGTTTCTACGCACTTTGACCACGCCATGCAGAGGCGCGTTGCACAGTATGCGCGGGGTGGCACGGCACGATGACCTTTAGAGTGCGTGCGCCGAAAGCGCGCCTATCGTGCCATCTTGCTACTGATTACTGAACCACGAAGTATTGAATCTCTGAGAACCACCAGTAATATATGGTGTACATACATTGCTCAACAATGTAATGATGGAAAATGGTCACTCTGTGCCGTAGTGGTTAGAGCCTCGCGCTGAGGAGTACGAGGTCACTAGTCCAACACCCCGCCCCGGAACTCTCCCTTGTCGTTTTTTTTTTTTTGCAGTCACTTAGTAAATTTTAAAAACGTCCTATTCATGACAAAAATACGTCACGTACTCAAGGATAAAATCGTGTTTATAAATGTTTTTAGGCACCCCCTCCCCTTTTTTTTCAATTCCCACTGCTGCACGTTTTATGGCCGACCCCCGTGGTGGTTCGAGCCACTCTTCTTGGGTCCAATTAACCAACAAGCAGCAAGGGCGTTCTCTTGGTTCTCTCTTATTCCCTTACCATGGCGTAGCCGGCGAAGGCGATGTCTTATGTCCTGGCTTTCCCGTCTATGGCACTTGTCTACGTGCTGCTACGGTAAGCCCAGCCTGAGGACGGCGTGCAGGCATCCACAGGAGCTGACCACATGCCACCACTGCCCCCACCATTTGGAGACGGCGCCTCGGCCTCCTCAGAGGCTCCGCACCACTGCTCCCGAACCTGTTTACAAGGGATGCCATCCGCATGTCTTCAGTCATGCATCTCCTCGCCGTGAGTTTTGGTACCACCGCGTACTCCGCTTTCACAATTACGGAGGACCCCGCCGCTATAAATGCTGCCAAGACCACATATTCCAAAGCGGTCGCCAAGCGCCTCCTGGCCGGCTGGCGTGACTATACACCGCACGAAGCAGCGCAAATAATCCGCGCATCCAGCGCCTGTCGCAAGAACCGGGCAGCTTGGTGCCTCCTAACTGCTCGTCCTGTACCACATCCGTAAGTACCGGCATCACCACGGGTATGTTCGAAACCACCACCCAGAGCTCGTCGGTAACCTCATTCGACAACAGCGCGTAGCACTTCCGTGTAAGCACGCAACTACTGTGGAAACTTGACCATATGGTGTATTTGAAGTTTGGTAGCTTGCCTGCCGCTTGGCCACCATCAGTCATTCAGTCATTTGGGCAATACCGGATGTCCACGGTTTTCAGGATGACATCTCCAGGGGGGGGGGGGGGGATTAAGACCATCACCTCGCTGGCACCCACCATGGCTGGCCAGAACATCGGAAATGAATGATAGCCGTCAAGCACCTTCGCAATGCCACCAATGCATTGCATGCTTCCGAAGGCCTCTGGCAGCGACCATCGCCGGAATTTTGTGCTAAGCTAACTAGTCTATTTAGCCCACAATTTGACTCAGGTGACCACATGCCTGCCGGCGGAGTCTCTACCACGCATGGCATTCGCGAATCCCTTTCCATCGTATCTGCAACTCGAGCGTCTGCCAACCTGCCCTCCATCGAGAGTCAAGCTCATGAAGGACACTACCTTGTTGACTCATCTGTGCAATCGAGAGCTATAGCAGCGAGCCTTTCTGGCAGCTCTACGAAAAACTTCAAAAACATGTACTCTCCTTCGCCGCTTGTCCCCCTCTCTGCGCCTGTATCAGACGTAATTACATCGCTTAAAGATGTCGAGACTCTTCCTCATCTGGAGCTGCTGCAAGAGCGGGTCCCAGATTTGCCATCGCAGGAACATACGCAGATGTTGACTTCTGTCGCGCCTGGCACGCCTCCAGTACAGACACCCAAAGAGCCCATCAATTCCACTGTCATGCGGGCCAACACATTGAAGTATACCATGTGCAATGCACCACAGTTGTGCATGAAGGTTCTCTGATAAAGCGCAGTAATGTTACGACGTCACTCATTGAGCAGTCGGTTGACATGCCATCTCTAGCGAAAACATCCACGATGAATCTCGTACTCAGCGCGTCAAGCGGCACAAGGAGCGTCTCCTTAGCTCTCGGACTACAATGAAGCAGAGAGATCTCATTGTCCCAATGGTGACCACAGTTCTAACCCAACCACCCTCTAGAAATACGTGTGAAAGGTACACCGAATAAATGTGCCGATACGGTGTGTCCCTCTGGTGCTCTTCCGGCATCTTGATCTTGATAGGCCACATGCACCGTTTTCTCCATGATCTAGTCAATGACTGCTTCAAGATTCATTGTTGCCACCTTACATGACGTTGCTGCGTGACCGAGGTTGACATCGCCACACAGCCAATGTTGGCCCCCAAACTGTTTGGCAGCAAGGCAAAGGAAGACAGCGCAATTGACACCTGCAATGACCACTCTGACAAAGCTAGTGCAGTCCCCCTGAAAGCTCGGCAGCTCAGCCAGACAAGTCACGGCGTACAAAAGACCGTCCACCATGGAAAACTCAGTGCCGCCCTGCAGAGATAATTTTCGTAGCATGGCCTTGTGTAAGCATGAAAACGCCGCTGGGGCTCGGGCACCAGTGCATACGCATCGAGAGAAAAAAAAACCAAGGCCAGGATAAAAACAGTCGGCACGCAACGAGCGCTTTGTCCATTGGTTATTTTATTCCTTTACAATAGATAGATAGATAGATAGATAGATAGATAGATAGATAGATAGATAGATAGATAGATAGATAGATAGATAGATAGATAGATAGATAGATAGATAGATAGATAGATAGATAGATAGATAGATAGATAGATAGATAGATAGATAGATAGATAGATAGATAGATAGATAGATAGATAGATAGATAGATAGATAGATAGATAGATAGATAGATAGATAGATAGATAGATAGATAGATAGATCGGTGGATGGGTAGGTAGGTAGGTAGGTAGGTAGGTAGGTAGGTAGGTAGGTAGGTAGGTAGGTAGGTAGGTAGGTAGGTAGGTAGGTAGGTAGGTAGGTAGGTAGGTAGGTAGGTAGGTAGGTAGGTAGGTAGGTACGTAGGTAGGTAGGTAGGTAGGTAGGTAGGTAGGTAGGTAGGTAGGTGGGTAGGCGCCAAGAATTCTGGCAGTACGCAAAAAGTGCTTCGCATTTAACAGCCCATTCTCTGACTTGCCTTCTCGTCATTCGTTGCCATTCCATCTCACTAACAACAATCTTGGCACACTTCGACCCGTGTGCCACCACGGAGATTCGTACCGATGCCAGTAGCCACGACATAGGCGCAGTACTTGTGCAACAGAAACAAGGCGTGCATTGCATGTTATTGTACGCAAGCCGCCTTTTCTTGCCACCGGTACAAAATATTTTATAACAGAACGTGGGTGCTTAGCTCTCATCTAGGTCATTGTGAAATTCTAACCGTACCTGTATGGCAGACACCTAGTTATTACGGACCGCCATGCACTATGCTGGCTCTCCTCGCTCAAGGACCCTGCGGGACGCCTCGGTCACTTGGCGCTGCGCTTACAAGAATACCGTTTTTCCCCATCCAACAGATCCATACAACTTTGCACAAATGTGGACTGGTTGTCTCCGCACCCAGTTGATTCCCTTAAACGTTGGAAGATAGACATGAAGGCCTCGTCCTCACAATTACAGGCTTGACCAACACAGCTGCGGAACAACGCCGCGACTTCTCTCTGTGCCTTATTACAGATGGTCTTAAATCTCCACCGATATGTCACAGATCTTCATTTTTCACAGTGAAATTTTGCACCTCTACAATGTCCGCCCCGATGGTGCCAAGCCTTTGCTCATTGTTCCTTTGCATCTCCGCTCTTGCGTTTTCGTCTAGCTTCATGGCGCACCTACCACCGGGCACTTTGGGGTATCACATATGCGTAGATCGGCAAAACTTGTGCAGCTCATTCAGAGTCACTCATAAGATATACTAGGCATTAAGCGCTCACTCGGACTCAGGTTCATTAAAATTCTCATGAGCCGGACTCCTTCCTACTCACACTCAAAAATTTTCTTTCAATGTAACTCACTCGAAACTACCTCAGGCTCAGGCTCACGTCCGAATCTGAATCTAAGTGAGTCCGAGTGAGTCGACTGATAAGTTCGTTAGCCTTCAATGACATTTTTCCACCATAGAGTCAATGCTCTTTAGCACCAATACCTCTTATAACGAGTGCCCCTCTCAGCGCCCTTTGATGTAACACCTTAGAATGCGAATCAGAGTGCTAACAAATCAGTAAGCTCATTTTTATTGAAGGGGAAAATAGTCTTTAATATATTCAGCAAGAACTTCTCTGGATGAGCTGGGGAGAGGGGGGTAGTTCACGGCATTTACCTACGTAAACGGCGCCTCTTATCAATTAATATTGAATTCGTGTATGAACGACTCTGCTTACTAATATAATTGAGTAGACGTGCGTGCTAATGTGAATTCTGTTAAAGCTGATAGTAAAGCTGCACATGACTATACAGCACCATATGTCGGCAAAAACAGTGTAATTCACTCATAATCACTCAAAAAGTATATTTGAGCTTGGTATTTATTTACTCTGACTTAGACTCACTAATCTTTTTCTCAGCTGAACTCATTCGAACAAACACTCATGAAAACTTTCTTCCACCGGACGCACAGAGATTCACACTCGCTGCTCCATCTGCCTCTTCGTGACCCCGTGTGAATCGACTCATGAGTGAGTTCGCCGACCAGTGCACGCGTGCATGCCAGAGCTCGACGACGATTCTTTTGGTCTCACCTCTAATGTTGCGTGCAACAGTATGTTTGCGGCGTGAGACCTCTGTCATCGGCGCAAGACACTTGCGCTATTACCAGCCCATTAAAATATCAGGTGAGCCATTTTCCCAAACCGGCGTCGATTTGCAAGGACCTTTTCCCTAGTCAGGCATCGGTAGTAGTCGGATTGCCGTCACTACCAACTATGCAACGCAGTATGCCGTTACACGAGCACTCCCCACCAGCTGCGCTACTGATGTAGCGAATGTCATTCTTCATGACATCACTCTGCGTCAACGTTCTCCTCATCAGTTGATAACAGACTGTGGCCACTGTTTCCAATCTATATTAGTCAACAACCTACCACGATTCTGCTCCACCCGCCACAACAGCGTACCGCCCACAAATTAACGTTCTCGCCGAACGCCCGAACCATGTCATGATGTATATGCTTGCCATGCACGTCTCTAATGATCACCAGCGGCAGAGGATAAAGCAGATCACTGAAACTATAACCGAGATGACGCCCGCGAAAGCGCCCGGGGAGGCTGCGCTTTCTAGAAGATTCGACTTCCCGGAGCCGGGAGCCAGCGGGACACGTCACGAGCAAAACGGCGTGGCAAGCCGTGATAGGAGCAGAGCGGAACCGGAGGACGTGAAGTGGGCTGACGTCACCTCCGGAAGACCGAAAGAAACGCGTCCGCCAAGACCGGCGCCGCAGGTGCAAGCGCACCTGAGCGTGACAAACAAGTCTGACATCAATGGCGTGGCGATGACGCAAACGAGCGGGGCCCTGAGCAGAGCAGCAGCTGCAACGCTGAAGGAGCCTGGCAAGATGCCAAGCGGCGGCGGCTGCAGCGAACAATGCAAGAAAGAGACGCGGGAGTTGAAAGCTACCGTTAAGAAAATGGAGAAGGCGATGGAGGAACTCCAGACGGCGATGGCGGCGACGCAGCTCACCATCAAACAACAACGAGGCGTCATCGACGAACAACGAGACGCCATTAGAAGGCTTCAAGAGGGGGGATCAAGGAACGAAGCCAACAACAAGATGGCGACAGACGCCGATGAGGATGACAACGGAACCCCAACGAACATCACGGGCAACCGCTTTGTCAACACTACAACCCCTAAGACCTACCAATTCACCGCCAAAGCGAAGACCCCAACAAGGGCATCCATGATTGCGGTGGCAAGAGGGTTGGAAGCACAACACGAAGAGGAACTAGAAAGCGAAAGCAACGAGGAAGAAGATGATAGTGCCTCGGTCATCTCGGTGGCAACTACAAACAACGGAGACAGGACCAAACCCCTCGGCTACGGGAGCTTCAATAAGAAGATCGGTCGGAACGCGAGAGCTATAAAGAAATGGGGCAAGAGCTTTGAGGGCATCGAGCAGAGAATCCTCACGAAATGCACCCAAGTCATCCAACAGCAACTTGCGCAAATGATTCAGCTCCAAATCGAGCAAGCGCTAGAGAGGGCCCTGAGCCCCGAGAAGCTGCAGCCGCTAATTGGTGAAGCGGCGCATCAATATTGCCAAACACAAAAGGCTCTCCCTCATAATGGACAGCAACAATAAGATCAAGATCTGGCACTGGAACGCCAACGGGTTCCGGTGCCGAAAAGCAATCCTACAACAGTACTTGAGATCGCTGGCACCGACGGCTCGCCCGGACGTGATAGCGGTTCAAGAAACCCACACTGAAGACACGCCGACGCTGCCAGGGTATCGGACACACGCCTGCCCCCCGTCCGCTCGCACATGCGGGAAGGGTGCGGCGCAGGGCGTGTGCACGTTCATCCGGAAAGGCATCGCCCACGTGAAACACCAACAGTTCCTGGGCAGCAGGGACACCGCCATCGAGCTGTGCGTCACCGAGCTAGCGATTAGCGGCAAAGGACGAGGAACCCGGGGTGCACGAAAGAAGAAGACATCAACCACCGTCTTCATCGCTAACATCTATAGCAATCCAAGACATGGAAAGCAGAAATTCAAAACTCTTTTCCATAAGATCAAGAGCGCCACATCACAAGCACAGAAAGACCTGGCCAAAAGAGGAGACGCTGCCGCGGTAATATGCGGTGATTTCAACGCGCAACATCGAGAGCTCGGCTACACGACCACTACGTCCAAGGGAAGGAACCTTCTTGAAGATGCCGGCGAAGCCGAGTTCACGTTGCTGATCAATCCAGCCCATCCATCAAGGATCGGAACATCGGTTGCTCGGGATACAAATCCAGACCTCACCTTTGCGATGCTGCCCGAAGGTGGCACCGCGAAGTGGAGGAATACGGGAATCAACCTGGGCAGCGATCACTTCATCATCGAAATTGAATTACCGCTGGCTCATCTCAACAGAAACCCGAACCGCGACAAAACAATAAAGCACAAACTCGTCGACTGGAGCAAGTTCCGTAACACAGAACTCGGCGAAGTCGACAATATCGACGAGTGGTCAGCGAAGCTGCTGGCGGCAACAGAAGGGGCCACAGAAGAGATCGATGCACCCGAGGAAATCGAAACCATGGACCCGAGACTAGCCCACCTCCTCGAAGCCAGGCGCTCGCTCCAAAAGCGTTGGCGGCGGCAACGTCACAACAGAAAGCTACGAAAGAAGATCGCAGAACTCGGCCGAGAGATCGAGCGACACAGCAGGCAGCTCTGCTCACAGCAGTGGTTTGCACTCTGCAGCCAGGCTGATGGACAGCTTCACCGTGGCGGCACTTGGAAACTCCTCAGGCAACTGATGGATGAGACCAAGAGCTGCGAATACCAACGTACACGCATGGCCCAAATCCTACACACCACCGCTCGTCAACTGGGCGAAGAGGAGATGTTCAAGCGACTCAACGAGCGCTACCTCCCCATCAACAGTCACGAAGATCACCCAGACTACGCCGGCCAGCCGAACCTCCACCTCGACCGAGATCTAGAGGAATGGGAAGTGAGGCAGGCGGCCCAGGACCTGAACTGTCGTTCGGCCGCCGGACCCGACAGAGTTACTAACAAAGCTCTACGCAACCTGAGTGACTCAGCCATCACATCACTGACACGCTACTACAACGAATGCTGGCGTAACGGCAAGCTGCCCAAGGCCTGGAAGACAGCAAAGACGATCCTGCTGCCAAAACCAAACAAGCCACCGGGTATAGAGGGCCTGCGTCCCATCTCGCTCACGTCCTGCGTGGGAAAGGTACTGGAGCACGTTCTTAACACCCGGTGGAACCATTACATGGAAGCGCACCATGTCTACCCGGACTCAATGCTTGGCTTCCGGGCCAAATTGGGAACGCAAGACGCCATGCTCCTGATCCAACGAGAAGTCCTTGACCCATCGGGCGGGACTCCAAAGAATGACAACCGAGCGATCTTGGGCCTGGACCTGCAGAGCGCCTTCGACAACGTTAGACACTCGTCGGTCCTGGCTCAGGTGTCCCGCCTGGGGCTGGGCGCAAGATTGTACAACTACATCAGAGCCTTCCTTTCTCGCCGCACGGCCAGGCTGGAGGTGGGAGGAACGAAGCTCGAAGAACGAGAGCTGGGCAGTGTCGGGACCCCACAAGGCTCGGTCATCTCCCCGTTCCTGTTTAACATTGTCATGATCGAGGTGGCCAGGCGTCTGGAGGCGCTGGGCCCGGGGATACGACATTGCCTCTACGCCGACGACGTAACCATCTGGGCCACGGGTGGAAGCGACGGAGACATCGAGGCGGGTCTGCAGGCGGCGGTGGACGCCGTGGAGTCCGCACTCTTGGGCACGGGCTTGCGGTGTTCGCCACAAAAATCACAGCTACTCATCCTGCCACCACCTGGGAGGCACAGAAAGAAGGCAAGTCGAGAGGCGGCCGAGAACATCATCGTGCGCACCAGTGACGGTATGCAGATCCCACACGTCCCGGGGCTTCGAGTCCTGGGGATGTTCGTGGACGGCACCCAAACCAACGCCACGGCGGTCAAGAACATCACAACCAAGATGGGCATCGCAGCGCGCCTGGTCAAGCGAATGTCGTCCCGCTACCGGGGCATGAAAGAGAGGGGGCTCCTGCATCTGCTGCAGGCTTTCGTTATAAGCCACGCGGCATATGCGGGGGCCTTTCACCGCTGGACCGGCGCGGAACGAGCCAAGATCGACGCTGCCATCCGGAAGGCTTACGCGGGGGCTCTTGGGCTCCTACCAGGCACAAAGACAACGGCCTTGCTGTCTCTGGGAACACACAACACGCTCTCGGAGATCAGCGAGGCCCAGAGAGCTTCGCAGCTGAGCCGCCTGAGCGACACAGCCGCGGGCAGAGGATTACTCGATCGGGTAGGATTATTACCTCCTGGAGAACGCCCGGGCGCAGGACCGGACGGGGAGCTAGAAAAGCAAGTCCCCCTGAGCGATGAGGCAGCGAGGAAAATCATTGTCTACCCGCTGCCAAAGAACATGGACCCAGAAAGGGACGCGGGCGGGCGAGCAGCGAGAGCAGTGGCGCTGGCCCGTCAACATCAGAGAGACGAGGGCGCAGTCTACGTGGACGCCGCAAGATATTCGGGAAGACGCAACGCCTTCGCAGCAGTGGTGGTCAGCGCCACTACCGGTAAACTACTAACAGCAAGCACCGTGCGCGCCCGAACAGCCGGCCAGGCAGAGGAGGCGGCGATAGCCCTGGCCACAGGTAGGCCGGGCACGCGCACGGTGCTAAGCGACTCAAAGCAGGCAATTAGGAATTTTGCCCGAGGCATGGTCTGGCGGGGCACGGAGCGGCTAGTGACGTCCATCGCGGCCTCGCGGGCTGCTCGCGGCGCCGCTGCAGGACCAACCATCGCCCTCAAATGGTTCCCAGCCCACATGGGACGACACCTGGCTCCCGACATCGAGAACCGCAACGAGGAGGCGGACGCTGTGGCCCGTGATCTCATCACGTGCCGGACCGCGGCAGCCCGTCTCCCTGAAACCAGCGGTGAAGAACGAGAAGACCTCGATCCCCTCACCGACTACGGAGGGATCCTGGCGGCCTACAGAGAGGCCAGGAGAGCCTTTCCGCCCCCGCATCGTGAACTGTCACGTGCGGAAGCAGTGAAGCTCCGACAACTGCAAACGGAATGCGTGCTAACGCCAGCATTGGCCCGGCACGTATGCCCCGACATGTTTGTGGACGCTAAGTGTAGCGCGTGCGAACGTGAACTAGCCACCCTCCGCCACATCATGTGGGGCGGGTGTAACAGTGGTGTGAACAATGGGAATGGGCAGTGCCAGGACGCCACGTATCCCGATGAGGTGGGAGCATGGATACGCTCCCAAGACTTAAACACACAACGAAGGGCCATCCAGCGGCTTGAGGAGGCCCTGGCAAAGCAGACGAGAAAGGGAACCGACGCCCCGGACAACGGGAGCGGAGGAGCCCGAGTATCCAATGCCTAGCCAGAGCACAACGTCCTCAAGATCTAGAGCCTGGGACTATAGGACTATTAGCTATAGTTTTTAGATAGGGAATACCCGCGTCCTGCGCGGACTTCCCGCACGCCGGATGCACAAAAAATGTTGTTTCTCTCTCTCTCTCTAATGATCACCAAGGTTAGGACATCCACTTACGTTTTCTAACCATCGCATAGAACTCTTCGTTCCCCCACATAGCGGTTTTTCGCCTTTTCACTTATTGTTTGCTTGTGAGCCACCTTTACCCATGAACACTGTGCTCCATTCAGACGCCTACTTATCGTTTGCCTATGCTTGTGACTGACTGGCCCGTGCTGATATCGCCCGCCAAGTCACACGGCATTCTTTGTTTGCCTTGCAGGTTAACGAAAATATGTCTGCCATCTCCAACATCATGACATGCCAATTTTTAATAAGGATTCAAGACGATTGTTATGGCGTGAGAACAGAACAACGACAAAAGGACAAAATAAAACGCGCGCATCTTCTTTTTCTCCTTGTGTCCTCAATCTGTTCTCGTGCTATAACAATCTTCATGTCATACCATAGCCCAAATAGCCACGCCTCTGAAATTCAGGGATGTGTTAATTATATACAAACATAACATACGCCTCATTTTGGAGCTTGGTTGCATTCTTTTTTTCCGGAAGCGCTGCCTGCAAATTAAGACATCTAATATTGATAGAAAGGCAAGCTATGTGGCTGTGTCTTGGGCTACCTAGGTGTGTTGCAAATAACGTACTTTTTGGAAGCTCAAATCATGCCACTTCATGCAAGATTTCGACAGCTTACAATACAGACATTTTTGAAGCCCTATGACAACCGCCTCTCCCGCTTTCAGAAAGCTTTTATCAGATCTCCAGATTCTTTATTATGGGTCCCTGGTGTCCTTATACAATGCCTTAAGTGATTTTCATCGAGTCTCATTTATCGAACTTGGCCGTTTCTCTTCCGACAGGAACTCCCAAAAGCCTGTGTTCATTGCAACTTAATTTAGTTTTTGGTAACATTTTTCAAAAAAAGGCCAAGTTACCCTCAAATCATATTCTGAGCGCCTCCTTCAAGACCAGCTTAGTCATTTTCCTACTCACGTGTTAATTTCTACAGACGCAATGCAAGATCTTCAGAAGGCCGGAGTGGGCACTTTCTTTCACCAGCTTGATTCTTTTTTTTTCTCTCCGACTGCCTGACTTCACCGCACTTTTTCTCGCGGAAATTTTCACAAAATATTGACTATTAGAAAAATAATTTTTTAGCATCCAAGACCTATTATTATTTAGGATACGTTGTCTGTTTATACGCGTTTAACATCAGCCAAGCAATCTCAACTTCTCTAGATAGTTTACACTCTAGTACTACGTAGCCTATCAGAAGTTCGGTTCCTTTGGGTTCTTGGGCATGCTAGATTTGCCCTAAAAGAAGCGGCTGACTCGCTCACTACGGCGTACTTAAATTACCACTTATTACCCGTAGCTTGGCCCTTCTTTTTTATTACTGCAGAAAGACTCAAGCGCATACCATTCTTTAAAAAACAACGCTCATACAATCTGAGGATAACCGGTACTTGAAGTTATGGAACACCGATGAATGCCTTTCCCATCAGTGTGAGTTGACAGTGCAGAACATATAGAAATGCAGATAGCCGAGGTGATATAGACTTCAACTGCTACACAGCAAGAAATTATAATAGAACATAACAGTGTTGCATCGAAGGATGTCGCATTACACACGAGTTAACGATCACTGCCAGTGTTTTCGGCAGAGGGTTTCTTTTGAGTGCAAATCAGAGTGCGTTTCTGGCACCAAGGAGATACCCGCAACCATGAAGCCTTTTACAATTTCTTTATTTATTCTAGGGCCAGCGATGACTGCGAAGCCTCCACGCTTTGTCAGCTCCCGTTGATGCCATGACGTCTGAAATGAGTAATCGTACTCAGTGATGCGATGTAACAGAGGTTCGGCATGGCATGGCCATCATGCACACAACACCAGCAGCCGGCTCAGAATGCATTAACATCAAAGTACTCCTCAATCTCTGTGACAACTCCATGATAGTCATTACAGATTATTGCCATCACTCCTCTGCCATCGGCGCCCTTCCTTGTCCGTGGAATGATTCCAGGATAATTTTAATCCAAAGCCAGATAAACCCATAAAACTTCCTAATATCAGGTATATTTCGCTAATATCATGACTAGGTTAAACACTTCAACACATTCTTGAACACAATACACTCGACCGTCTCAATAGTACATGGAAGACGACCAATTTTATCCATCAAAAATGAGTGGGGGGGGGGGGGTTCTATATCTCTGTTGTGCCAAGGTACCATGTTTCGACTGAAGCATAACATCATGGCACCCGAGAACAGCCTAGATACGCAAGCTATTTTGAGTCAGGACCACCACGGAGCTTTCAGTAATGCTGCTTATTCCACCATCCTCTGAGGGCTTAGTCGCATTGGGGTTGGCGGGAAGACACAGCAGTATATAACTACCTTTTCTAAAGCAGCCGTTCCTCTCTTTTCAGTGCCTCTATGCCTGACGCAGAAGCATTGCGATCTATCTTTCATCTGAAGCTTTTGTACTATGCTGATGACGTCACCCTTCAGGTGACTCGCGGCTCCGGTGGAGAGATTCATACTCCACAAGCCACCACCCATACTATCGTGGTGCAAAAAGGGGAAATGAATTCTACATACTCCCCTCACTAATTCCCCTGCCATTCCACCAAGGGAGTGAAAAACACATATTGGTTATACAGGCAATTCAAACACCATCCCTTTACACTTCACACCACAATTTATCACCCTTTCCTTTTTTAGGTCGTGTCAATAATAAACAAAGACTGGTTTATAGGCGAGTGCCTGTTTTGTTTCTCGCGTTCCTATCGCGCCACTTTGATATATCATCAACATCATCATCATCATCGGCCTGACTACATCCACTGCAGGACTAAGGACTCTCGCATGTTCCGCCAGTCAACGTGGTCCTGTGCTTTCTGCTGCCAATTTATACCCGCAAACTTCTTAATCTAATCTTACCACCTAACCTTCTCTCTCCCCCTAACCCTCTTGCCTTCTCTAGGAATCCAGTTAGATACCTCTAATGACCAGCGGTTATCCTCTGTACGCGGTACGTGGCCGCCCCATGTCAATTTCCCCTTCTTGATTTCAACTAAGATAACCTTAACTACTCTTTGTTTCCTAATCCACTCTGTTCTCTTCTTGTCTCTTAAGGTTACACCTACCATTTTCCTTTTCATTGCTCGCTGCGTCGTCCTCAATTTAAGCTGAACCCTCTTTGTAAGTCTCCAGGTTTCTGCTCTGTAGCTAAGTACAGGGAAGATGCAGCTGTTATATACCTTCCTCTTGAGGGATATGACACTCCACCTGTCATGATTTGAGAGTGCTTGCCGAATATAAGAGCATCAATTAGATGTAAAGAAGCGTCTTTATATTGTTCTATGGTACCTATAAACGACTATTTTCGAAGTTTACAGGCTTATATTCCTGTAAGTGCCTATAAATGCCTGTTTTAAATATCGGTGTTATGGGAACAGTATTTAACCTTTCAATGTAGCTTCGAGTACTGTTGGAGACCAGTATTGATGTCACCGGCAAAATTGAACTTTCAGAACCTTATGGGATGCAACCTACAGTCCATCTCAAAAGTTTTTTCAACGCTTCCAAGGCTACGAGGTCTTTTAGCCAATAAAACGGCTTATCAGTCTCTACACATGAATTCATCCGCATCGCGTTATGTTCTCGGCACCTCCCCGGAGTGTGCTGGTATGCGTTGCGAACAGGAGGTCTTCTGTGCAGCCACGGGGCAATGGAGAACTAATGCGAAACCTTGTAGTGTCATCGGAGAAGGTAGAGTGTGTGCAAAAAAAATTGATGAGATGTCGACGCACTTCTTGTTTTTATTTTGTCACCTATTGTAGGGCGCTTCACAAGGTCCCTTAAACAATTGTAGCTTGAACCTTTATCTTAAAATCTTGGTCACTTGTCTGGTATAGCTTTCGCAAGCCAAATTCATTCCCTGCGCTCTTCGGTATCGGAGCAATTGGGAACTGGAAGGTCACACGATGCCGACGCATCAACACGTACCGTGCACGCAACATTGCATTCACATGACATGCCCAAGTTGTTTCGGTGTTCTCTTTATAGTATATACGGCCTGTTTCTGTGGGATATATCCCTGTATGTGCGCACTTTTGGAGAGGTCACATGCATCATTTAATGACATGTATATTTACCACGATACACAGCGCCACACTGCTGGAACTGCTATAAGGAATGATGCACCAAAAACACGCCAAGCATTGTAGGACTGGCATCGGCACGATTCGAAAACGCGCGAACACCAACGCAAACGAGATAGAGGCAGCTTATTTTCGCAGCTCGTTCGATACGAAGTTGAGAAATAAATAAAGTGCACATGTCCCCTTTTACATGGTTCGATATTTCTAATAATTCTCATTATTCAATTAGAGCAGCAGATTGCTCAAATTGCAGACGTCACCTCGAATAATACTCGGAGCGTCACGTACTACCTTCACGTACTTCAAGGCAGGCACCTCCACCATGTTGGGCAGGCGCCCGTGAGATGAAGGGCAAGCGGCGTTCACTCTGCAATTTCCCCTCTTTCCGGGGCGCTTAGCATTACACGTCCTGGCTTACGACATTGTGAGCACCCAGTGCATGCATTTATCTGGCCTGCTCGAAATGCGCAAACCTGGCGAAGCATCTTCAAGGTGTTCGCAGACAGAGGAGAAACTGACCCTGCGTGATTAGACCCCGTTCATGCGAGGCTTAAAGGCCCTCCTAGCCTATTAGTGGTCTCGCTGTTTGCTCCTGCACTGCCATTCTCAGCCATGCGGAAAAGAAAACGACCAAGAAGCGTGGTTTGTTCTTGTTTGTTTTCTTCTTTTTTGTACACTTTAGTCATCATGTTGGACATAAAAGAAGAGTCTGTATTCTCAAAACCCTGCGAAAAAATTGCATAGCTATGCTAAACCACTGGCGCTTTTCCACAGTCGTAAACTAAAGCATTTCTTGCCTTCGTGTCGTTTTACAGGTCCAGGATGTATTTCTTGTAAAACTTGAAGTTTTGTTAAAATTCATTGAGCCTATGTTTATTATACTTTATAGTGGGGGGGGGGGGGCGGCTAATACAGTGTTTTGAACTCCTTCACTTGTTCAAGGCATTTGCTATCAAAAAGCTAACACTTGCAGCTTCTTATCTATATTTCTTGAATTAGAATCCGATAAGACTGACATCATTTCAGCAAAACGTATAAATTCGCTTCAGGCGTGCCAATGCAGACGTCCTCTGAAATAATTGGGTGTACTGGCACCTTCAACACTCTTGCTAAACTCAGAGAAGCCCACATGCTTCACCAATAACAGATTTCTTAAAGGGGGTCCTGAAACACTTTTTGAAGTAACCATGTAATGAACTCTATGGAAAAGCTTATTGCCTCACGAATTAAAGGGCACAAAATTTTGAAAAATCTGTCCAGTGCGAGTGGAGTTACAAAGATTCGTCGCATACTGCGATTGCATTTTCTCTTCTCTCGCCCCGACGAAGGCTCTAGAAGCTAAGCAGGGAGGAATGGCAGGCGCGAAGAAAACGCCACGCCTGCTTTGTAACCTTGAGCACTTTTCTTTTCTTCAAATAAGCGGCTTTTTAGTGTGGTCGTGCGTGCACGCGTGGACAAGTCGCGGCCTCCCTCGGCAATCTCTGTAACGACCAAGCGCGCCAGTGTTCAAATCGGTCAATGGCTCATAGAAGGACTTACTACCGAGTGATTTTGGGGCTGATTTCGTGATTTGACGAGATAAGAGAAAGCAATTTTCAGCTGACTTCAATTATTTATTGTGAATTCTATGCCGCTGTGCTCAGGTGTAATCTTTTGCTCGCGCGTTATCGGGAGCCCCTACTACCGATCGGCAGCGCTTTCGGACCATGCTTAAAAAGTGTTGAAGGACCCCTTCAATACCGTGTCAGGTCAAGATATTCTACAAACTTTTACAGTGAAAGTGTTATGAGATCACAACTCGGGTCTTTCGCAGCGCCGTAGTTGTCTACCGCCGCCACCGCTGGTGTCCGTAACCACATCGCGTGAATTTTTTTTTTTAATTTAGTGCCAATCACATGGTGAAACTCGCACCCGAGTCCGCTGGGTACAAGCCCAGTATACTATCCACTGAGCCACGCCGGTGGTTGGGACTTGTTGGCAAACTTTCCTTAGGCAGTTTTGCTGTCGGGAAAGCAATCGCGTTAATACGGCCTATAAAGTGTTTTAAAACAGCGAAAGAACAAGCATTTATCGCGCAACGCGAACAACGTAACGAGTGGGTCGTCCAATGCTCTAACCCATTACAAAAGCTTGTTTTTCATCAGTTATAAACTGTGGCGCATACCCACTTCAGGCACAATTCCTCATCGTCGTCAGCCACTGCATCAACAATTGGCACAAATTTCCTAGAAATAGTTTAGCAGAAACCATGGTTATCAGACGAATGACTATAAAGAGCAAAGCGAATGCCAGCTTACTACCCTAAAATTTTATTATTAATGCCATACTGGGCATCAAGCAAGTATGCTTGCAGCAGTTACCCAATGAGTCTTTACAAAATGCTCTGAAAGCCCGCTCTTATAGCTTTCGCTGAGACTATGCTGCGCCTTTCCGCGCAGTCCTGGCGTTTTTCTGTCACTTCCAGCACCCTTCCCGAATGCTAAGTACACCATTCCACACAACATATACGAGGACCTCTACATTCTCCCACTTCCCAAAAACATACACGCAGTGCATCACAAACAGCGCAGGAGGCCGCACGCAAAGGCTCCCAAAAACAATTCTTCCCCTCAAATGATGGCTCTATGTTGATGCCGCCGATTACTAGAACAAGAATCATATCAGTAATCAACTCTCGCCGTCGAAACATGGTGGCCTCCTCCAATCTTTCCTTTCCATCAAAGGAAGCAAAGTATGCAGCCATAGCCCTGACGATTCCTTGTTCACCCGATGTCGCAAATCATTCCAAAACAGCCATATATACCTCGGAGATGGCTTGGTTTATAAGGAAGACTTTTCTCTGCTTCCGGAGAATTCCATCGATCAAATTGTAGCACTAATATGGACTACGGCGCAAGCGGGCCTTCCCAGAAAACGAGGCAGCTCATGGCAGTGTCTGAGGATTTAGAGTACGGGCATAAGCATCCCATGTGTCGCAGCTCTCAAAGAAGGAGGTGCCATTTACAGCACGGGACCGGCTTTTTTCATTCCATAACATTTGCACGCACTACCAATAAGACCACTTGACCTTCCCGCTGCTCATCCGTAAATCCCCGCGCTGGTACGAAATTCTGTGGCAACAACTGCAGACTCGCACATTTCCTTTCCCTTACCTCCTGCAACGTATTCCTTCATTCTGTTGCCGTTCTCCCTCTTCTAATTTCTGCGACTCTTCCACAGCCGACTCAGCATCACGTGGTGCTGCCCAAATCGCATTCTTCCCCCTTTCCTGAAACACCTAATAACTAGTAAAGAAACGTGGGAAGCTACCTTCCACAGCTGGGGACACAACACTATATAGGCCCTTTTGTAAGTGAATGAGAAGACAGAAAACTACTTCAAGTTGTTCCTTTTCAAAACCATCTATTCTCTTACCCCCTTTTCTTTACCCAAAGATAAACTTGCACATTTATTCATTCGTTCATTCACTCATTGAGTTCGAAGGAAAAGTGAATAAACAGATCGTAATCGTTCCGAAAAACATTCAAGCCTACGCAAAACGCGCAGCAAAATTACGTAAAAGCTGAAACGATAGCCTTTCTAGAATCATTTTTTTTTTTTAATTTCAGGAAGCTTGAGCTTCGTCTTCAAGAGTAGATTGCGATAGCGTAAAATGGCCTCGTGCGCGTCGCATACTAATTGCTAGCCTCCTTGGGTTCTCGCTTCATGTATCAACCGTGCCGTGAGGAAATTAACCATTATGCACATAACATTCACCGTGCCAAAGCATCATTGAATGCCTGATAACGCGATAGATTTAAAGAGCTCGTCTCGCACTAATTACAGTGTTGGCATCGGTGGTGGAGTGGTTTGTTGCAAGCAAAAAATCGTCCTTGAGCGTAACTGAAAATTGAGAAAGATGCAAATAAAACAAGTATTAAAAACATCTGGAACTGAGTAAAAATCGAACATGGGTCGTTTGAGTGGCCAGTGGCGGCTTTACCGCAGAGGCTCGCGTATGCTTGAGAATACTTCGAAAAGAACCTCCTTTGCTTAAAAGTGCAGTGAAACAAACTTGCATGCTTTACGAACGCACGATTCGTGTGTACAGGCTTTGCAATGCAACATGTAATATCGCAGTAATATTGTGGTACAAACGTACATTTCGATCAGGTGTCAGAACGTGTAACCACTTCATCGTTTAAAGCGGGCCAACCACTACAAACGGCACACATGTTACTTCGCCTTGTCCTTTAAGGCCACAAAGAAGATTCATGACAAGCTTGAAAACATTTGACGTCCACAATTGCCTTTGGTTTAAAGCATACTACCCATTACACATAATATAGCCGTATGCGAAAGCTTCACTGACACAAGCAATTTTGAACTCTGTATGCTGTAGGAGCAGCATTTCGCCATTACGTGACACTAACAGCATTTTGCTACGACACCAACGCCAATGCCGGAATTTCTGCAAAATGAACTCTTTAATTCTGTCGCGTTAACAGACTTCATGCTACTACTACAAGCACATTTGCATGGTACCCACTATGCCATAAATCATCATACATTTTCTGTAGTGGGGAATTGTTCGCTTTGCCGCTATATTCTGTTCTTCGAATAAACGTGGTACCTACTACACACTTATAGGGCGTTATGTGCACTTTGATGTTGTAGCTCACGGCGATGAAAAATTCTTCCTGTGACTGAAGCTTTTGTTGTATGTTGAAGCATTCAACAACTCATTCGTTCCACACTTTGCGCTGTGTGACAGCTGCTTGTCACTTTACTGCTCTAAAAAACTTTATAACACAAGCTAACGCAATTTCTTACCCGACATAAAGCCTGTATTGAGTGAGTTTGCGATTGAGTCAAGCACTGGCGTAGCTCAGTAAACTGTGTTGAAAATACCCCACTGGTTGCCTAGTTTGTTAAACGTTGAGTTCTGGCAGTAAAGAAAAAACAGAACAGCTCAGTGGTAGAACATTGGGCCACGTCCGTTCGGTGATGTTTGGTACTTCATGGCGGTTGGAAGGTTGTTCGAGGTAGCTTGCAGCTTATTGAGTCTCGTAACTTAGCCTAAATCTTATGAAGTAGCTGCTCCTCAGTGCCACCAAAAGTGCGGATGACCCGTTGATTTGTATGTCGTCATTAGGTTTTGGTGTGGGCGTCGTTCATCAGAGCTTGAAGAATGTACCATGTTTTCTTTCAGCTCATTGCTCCTTGCAGTTGGTTGCAAAAGTACCACCAATTCTGGCTAACTATCTATTCCATGTACTCCTGTGCCCCCATTGTAAGTATGGTGATTCTACGCTTGAGCTATCGGTTGAGCCTTTGTAGTTGCCATCTTTTGAAAAGGAACCACCGAGCCTCCCATAAGAGAAAAAGATTAACAACAGCCGGACTGTCCTTTTATCTAGTTGTATCGTCTTCATATGGTCGTCACCTACAATCTCGTTCAGGGGCTTTTACCGTCATGAATGACCGAGTCATCGTCAAGTTAATTCGTGTATGCGTTCATAAGTCGCGCCTTTCCTTTCTTGGGCGAATGGTGAGCTTGTTCGACATCGATCTGCACCGTGTGGTATTCGCTGCCTGAAATGTCCGGGAGTGTTGTCTTGTCCACGTTGCCTCTTGCAAGTCTCTAGCGAACGTTAGCTCAGAATTCGTATCCCTCGACACGCTCTTGCCCACTCGTGTGTGTTGGGGCGAGTCATTCTGATGCGTGAAGCAGTGATTCTGTGCGGCATCGTGAATACGGGTGCCTTTTTTCGGGGTGTTGTAGAAGCCTCAGGCTGCGTGTGGGGTGTAGAAGCCCCCCACTATGTCAAGCTGATCGCCATTAACCCTCTTGTAAAGTTCGTGGACAAAAGGTTGTAGTCGCAAGACTGCTCTCGTGGCGTGCTGTAGCGGTTAGCCATGTTCTACCTTCACACAGTCTGAATGATCTGCAGCAGGGTGTGTTAATTATCAGCTTCCTCAATCTCGTGAGCCAAGGGCATATGCAGAATTTTAGGGGCAAAGCTCCTTATAGCGGCACCCGTTCGTTTCCCGTAGTATGTAACAAGTATAACATTTTGACCTCCAAGGTGGTGCCGGTGAGAGACTTCTTCTGTGCGTTTTTGAACAATAAAAAAATAGTGCTCAATGTACATGTCAATGGCTGCTAATGGGGAATGAGAGACAGGAGCATTCGGCTTTTAGTTAACGCGCAGGCTGCGGTCACCATCAGCAGCCATTGGCATGTACATTGAGCACTATCTGACAAGAAAGGGTTGCTACGTTATACTCGCTGGGTGTAAACTCCTTAGCTTTAGAAAAGTCTAGCGAGCGTTGAGCCGCAGTGCCATGAATACAATGAACTTGTATATACCATGAATGAACTCGAGGTGGTTAAAAATGGGAAGTAGATACGAAACGCAAACCGTAAGAAAATAAAAGCCGTATTCTCCGCCTCTCATTTCCCATTAGCAGCCATTGGCATGTACATTGAGCACTATCTGACTGAAAAAGTTTTGCTACGTCATACTCGCTGGGCGTAACCTCCTTGGTTTTCGAAAGGTTTAGCGAGCGTTCGGCCGCAGTGCCATGAATACAGTGAACTAGTATATACCATGAACTCGAGGTGGTTAAAGGTGGGAAGTGGACCCGAAGCGCAAGCCGTAAGAACGTGTGCGTGTGCCACCTCTCGTTTAGTCCTTAAAATGTCCGCTGGATGGCGGTGCTTCTATGTGGGGAATATATGATGAAAAGATGCGAGATGGTGGTACTTGGAGTGTTGAATAGATGGACGAACGGACACATAGACAGATGCATGGATGGACGCATGAACGGACGCAGGGGCGGCTGCATGGACGAACGCAGGGACGGACGCATGAACAGACGCACGCGCGGACGGGCTGATGGACGCATGGACGGACGGAAGCAAGAACGAATGGACGGACGAATTCTTCGCCCCACTCTCCGTCATTCACTCCGTGGATATGCTGCCTTTTTTTCGGGGGGGGGGGGCAATTTGCTATCAGGGGGCACCTCCTTGATGTGGTCATTTTCTTGCTTTTTATGCCATGCCGAAAAAAGTCTGTGGGGTGGCGGGAGAGGGGAATGGGTCTGGCGTTCCACCTCACAACTGCGCCATTGTCGGGAATCTGAATGGTTGTTCTATTCCTAACGAGAATTGCGTGCCAAGTGTGCGACTCAGGAACTCAATTTTTTTCTGTGTTGCTTTCTTGTAACGTGATCATAATGAGGACTGGTTATTTTAACATATTCTCTCAGGTTTGTGGAACGGGGCTTGTAGGGTCTGCAATACTGGTGCTAAGTGCGGAGGGTAAAAAGTTGCTCATTCTATTGACATTTTCGAGCTGCCCTGCTGGCAGTTGACATGCACCTAGTATCGGTCGTTTGACGCTGCCGATCGAGAGCCCACTGCACAAATCCTTCCCCGCAGTCTTTCGATTTTTTGCGTTTGTCTTCTATCATATTCTGGCTTCTAGTAGTTCTAGTTGTTCGTCCTCAAGATGTGGCGTGCATTCTGCTGCTGGTCGTTGTTGTATTGTCGTCTGTAGATTTGGAACTTCATTGTCTCGATTACAGGTTGTCACTGTCTCAAAAGAAGAGACGGCTGAGGCGCTCGAAGACGTTTCCTCCGCACCCCGTGGTGGTGTAAGCAATTCGCCTAGCAGAACTTGATACGTAAATGAGATTTGCTTCGCAGCCTCATTTTCTCATCTTCGACCAATTGAATTGAATTGAACTGAATATTTATTGATACTGTAGTGCCACCATCACCATCATCATTTCTCAATCACCGCGACGCGCCTCTCGCGCAGCTGATGCTAGCTCGAGCTGCGCGAGGATTAGAACAAGCTAGTGCACTTGGTGTGTCGGACGTGGACAGCCACCGTGGCTCCGCTTCAGGCGTGGAATAAAGTGGCGAGAGAACGACACGACCACGTTGGCCGCCGTCCCGTCTTTCTCTCTCGCTACATTGGTGACCCGGAGAACACGCCCTTCGCGAAGCGGCCGCTGCCCCGCTACATTGGTGACCACGGACACACGAACAAGCGACCAGCGCTGCACTACTGCCACCGAGCTACGCGGCCATGCTCCAGTCAGCACAAGCCTGACAGCCTCAATTCGACCCGCCAATGCCCCCGTTCCGGACCTCTCGCCTAAATTGGTGGTTCGAGGAGTTTGCGGCGGGCTTGTATCACAATGGCATCTGGATCCAAGAGCTCATGTACGAGGTATTGGAATACCATCTTCCACATGACCTCAAACACCACCTCACATACTTCTCCTGGAGCCCTCGCCCGTACTGTGCTCACGTTTTACGGCCTTAAACATGCTCCTCCTCCCAAAAATGACACAACTGCACCTGGCTCATCACCTTCCAGGACGCCTCTCGCCCCACAGCCAGTCCAGACCATTCCCTTGCCGGCAACTGGCTACATAGATTCGACACCGGCCGCTGCCCCGTGCACCGTCGCATTCGCTGCAGAGACTTGGTCGGCTGAACTGTCTGTACAGGGCGATTCGACGACCTCAGCGGGGCCAGCTGACCTTCCTGCAGACTCCCCGCCTGTCCCGACACCTGTGGAGGCCTGCGACACCACTCACACTATGGACCCAGAGCCCGCTGTGACACTGCACGCCATCAGTTTCCCCTGCACACCGGTGCCTGCTGCTCAAAACTTCGTGGACTGCCAGCACCTACTAACATCATCCTCGATGTATCCTACAAAAGTTCAAGCCCCTGAGCATGCACGGCTGAACGTGCATGATGCTGTGACGATGTCAGGAAATCCCGAGGGCCGCACGCCTGGCTCACCACGGGTGGAGCACACCGTGCATGCCCCAACAGATGCGCAGTTAAACCATCCGCCTACCACTACATACGCGTGCTTGAACATTTCAACGCCGTCAACGGCCCATGACAACTGTGACGCCACATACCCGCCGCTCGATCTCGCATCACCAAACGTCGGTTCTAGCTCGAACAACGCGACGACTGATCGGCGTACGCCTGCGCGTTACACATCGTCAAAGGTCGGAAAAAAGCAATCTATCAGTGCCCTCTGAGCCGGCTCGTTATCACTGTAAACCATGTCGCACTTCTTGGGTCCAAAGCGCACTGTTTCCAACTTATCTGCACCCTACTCGGCCGACAAGGCGGCCGCCGCAGCCGGTAATGTGCCACCGGAAGCGACGGTACCAGCACGGTAAACACACTACCAGGGTTGACCGCACTCCCTGTCTACGTTCCCACCAGCTCCAACAAGGAAGTAACACTAGACCCTCTGGACTGGCCGTACTACGCTCATGCTACAGTACATCTTTTAAGCATGAGTGTCCGAGTGCGCGCGACCATCGACCGCACCGAAACGGCCCGTGTGTGTTCTCGGCCCTTGACCATTTTTCACCTTGTCGTTGGTACTCGCTATCGACAAAAGTGTCCCTGCATCACGACCCTCGCCCGCTCCTTCCAACAGCGTGCCTGCGTAGCCACCCTCGTCCGCTGCGCCATTCCCAGTGTCGCCCGCCAGAGACCCGCTGCTTACCGATGGCACATCAACGTTGACAACCTGGACTTTCCAAATGAACACTTTTATGGATTGTCGTTCATGTATATAGCTTTTGTCACTATCTTTCTTTTTTTTTCATATGCCTTCAAATCGCGCAAAGCGCTAGGGGGGGGAGCCCTGTGGTGCCATCATCACCATCATCATTTCTTGATCACCGCGCCGCGCCTCTCGTGCAGCTGATGCTAGCTCGAGCGGCGCGAGGATGAGAACAAGCTAGTGCACTTGGTGTGTCAGACGTGGACAGCCACCGCGGCTCCGCTTCAGGCGTGGAATAAAGTGGCGAGAGAACGACACGACCACGTTGGCCGCCGTCCCGTCTTTCTCTCTCGCTACAATACTAAAAAAGTTTACAAAATACAGCAGTGTAAAAATGCATCTGAATTTTAAGCCAAAGGTTATTTAGTATTTACTCAAAAAATGTTTTAGAAAAATTTATGCCTTTAGCCACAAAAATAGAGAACACACAAAAATAATTTACTAAAGGTGTAACACATAAAAAACTGATTATAACATGCTGTATTTACAGAACTTCGCAAACGATCACAGACACGGCCAGAAAAGCAAAAGAGGATGAAAATAAAACAGCGAGGATGTGTAAGGCATCATTTTAGAAGAGCATATCAAACTGCAAAGCAACAAATGAACATGTCAAACAACGAATAATAACTGTGATGGCACAATAGCGGCCCAGGAAACGGAAAAGTTCAGACGGCAGTCAGGTGATTTTGTACACACAACACAGAGTTCAGTATACAACCGATAACTGTGATTATTTGCACACAACACACTATAACACTCCTTATTTAAATTTTGCACGTCTTACGCGTGTTAGCACGAAAAATTCCCTACTCGCCGTTCTGACATGTCACTGCAGCGAGGTTTGTCGTCAGCGGCGTTTTTTTTTTTTTTTTTGACCGTCACAGTCGCGCTGCCGTGACCGTGGTGAGACGGTGGCGCTTCAGGCTGGTAGATTACCAGGCCACTGCAGTGCAGGTTAACTGCCCGTTACCAATATGAGCCGCGGCCACCTCGTGCCAATATGAGCCACGGAGACCACTCTAGCCCCAGAACCTCAGGCCCGGTACAGGACAGGCTGCTGGTCCCCGAACCAACACTGGACGCAGCGGGAATCAGGATCACCTGGTCCGCATGGCTGCTGAATGCCTGGTTGAGAGACGCAGCTCAAAACAGGAAGCCAGGCTCACCAGGTCTACAAGCCTGCCGGTTAAGCGATGTCGCGACTTGAAACGCCGACCAGCAGCTGCCGTTCCAAGCGTTGGTTGGTTGGTTCCAAGAGGAATGGTTCAACCCACTACGGGGAGGGGGGGGGGATATTGGCCATCAATCGCACGGCAGCTGGATACAAAATAAATAAAATACAGTAAAATATATGAAATAGACTAAAGAGGAAAATAAGTAATGAGTATGTATTTATGAGATTAGCATGAAAGCTGGTTTGATTCTTTTATATAGTTATATATGGCTCCATATATGTCCCTGTTGCAATGCCCTAGTTCCGAAGCCCCTAGGGAGAGTAGTACCGTTTCAGACAGCTCAAACCCGTGTTTTTGGAAAGCTGGTATTGGAAATTTTTTCCTTAAATTTTGATACCTGCGGCATTCTGTGAAAAAGTGCTCTGTAGTTTCTGTTTGTGTACAATAGTGACAATGAGGGGAAGGAACAAAACCAGGTCTGTATAAATAAAAGTGTTAAGGTGGAATCCTGCATCGCAATTTAGTGAATGTCACTTCGAATTGTCTTGTTGCACACCAAGCGCTGTACCACTGAAACTTAAGGTGCTGAAAATCTGCGCCATTTAAAAAAGAAGAGTTTGTGTGTTCCTGGCGTATACAGAAATTCCGAAATCGCGTGATTTTATATAAGCAGCAGGGTCTTAGAATATTCAGGAGGGGATCCTGAATTGATTTTGCCGCCAGTGTGTCCACTGCTTCATTTGGGATTAGTCCAGTGTGAACTGGCACCCAAACCAATCGGATAACACGAACGTGACTGGGTATATGCGTATGGAATTCTAATAAACAAGGCGATGTTTTTGTTGCTGTCAGAGCAGTGCAAACTGACAAAGAATCAGTTAGTATAACAGCCAAAGAGATATATGTTGGTAGCTTGCGTATGGCCAGAATCACTGCCATTAATTCTGCCTGGAATATTGGCGTAAAATCGGGCAGTCGCAGTGAATAAGACCAATCTAATGCTGTTGAGTAGATGCCCCCTCCTGCTTTCTCGGCATTAACGGAAGCATCTGTGGCTATAACTGAACTTATTTGTAGGCTATTGAGATGGTCTCCGAGCAACCCATTCAAATATTTCATCGGCAAAAGTTTAGCATTTTTAGGAAATAGATTGTCAAACTCTATTCTGACCGTAGGATTCCGTACCTGTGAGAAACTCATATCACGGATTTTTACCCCTAATGGGTGTAAAAGTTGTTGCACATAAACTATTTGAGGTCGGCGTAGCCGACACCACTCACAATAAAAAAATATGGAAGGCTATCTTATAAATACATATTGGGCGCGTCTCTGTGTGGAGGCGTAGATGTTCATAAATGTTTGAACAGTCAGTATACGAAACCTGGTTCGTTGAGGGGGCAGATGCGCTTAATGATAAAGAACATTAGTAGCGACAAACTCAGGGAGGCCTAAACATAGGCGCAATGCCTCACACTCTATAGAAAGAAGCGGACGTAATTTATAAGTGGGTCCCCCCCCCCCCAGAACAACACACATCCAAACTCAAATATTGGGCGGACATACATGCAATATGTCATCAACAAAGCTCTTCTACGCATTCCATTCCGACTATTGCTGATGCGCTTTAGCAACCCAATAGCACGTAATCCCTTAGACGCAATATACTCAATATGTGAACTCCAATTAATATTTGAAGTGTATAGTGTACCCGAATATTTTAATGAGTCTACCTGTGGAATGAAGTCCTGTCCGAACATCAATGCTATTCTGACAGGAAAACTCAATGAAAATGTAAGAAGAGCACTTTTCTTAACATTCAGGGACATGCGCAGGTCACTGAGCCATACTTTAATAGCACTTAAATATGATTGTGAAGTGTTGTAGAACGAGTGTATGTCATTTGAAGCTAAAAAGAAGGCCATATCGTCTGCGTATACATATACTTGCATTTTATCGTGGGTAAGGATAGAGCTTAATAATATATTGAATAAAATGGGCACAACAACGGATCCCTGGGGAACTCGATCCCCTTGTCTGTTTGTAATGTTGTGAAGATAGCCCACTCTCCGAACAACAAATTGTAAGTCCATTTAAAAAATTTTGAATGCATGAAATTATACACTCGGGAACGTTAACACTTCGAAGTCTACTAATAAAGATGGCGTGCCCTACATTCTCGTACGCCTAATATCTAAAGTCACAAGAGTGGCGTACTGCTTTCTGTGCCTAGCAAGTTTAATTCTAGCTTCCAGGTCAACAAGTGCACACCATATAGAGCAGCCCGGTCTAAATCCAATTCGAGATTCACTCAATACATTATTTTGCTCTATCCATTTTACAAGATGTTGATATAAAACCCGTTCTATAAGCTTAACAAGATTAGAAGTGAGGGAACTCTATTGCAAAAACCAGCGCCACTGGGTACCAGCGTCCAGCGCCATGTCTGAATATGGCCCCAGTAGGCGCGGGTACCAGCGTCTCCCAGCACTAGGTACTGGGACGCTGGAGCGGCAGCGTCCCAGTACCTTCGCTGCGTCCCAGCTGCGCAAAATGGCTTCCCAGGAATAAAACGAGGGCGCCCATTCGCCATAAATGAATAAATATATAAGTAAAATAACGCGCATTCACAATAAAGATTAAAAAAATAAAAATGACTGATGCAATTCGCTCAAAAAGTATGCCAGTATGTTAGTTCACTAACGCGTACCAAATTGCCAACTCAAAATTGCGTGTTCTTACGTACGAGTCAGCGAAGTACCGGCTCCTGCGCTCAGATGGAAGCTTTCGGTGACAGCCTACGTTGCTGAAAGCACGACACATCGATCGTCACCGCTCCTTGTGCGGGCACCACACACGTGGATAAATGGTCGATTTTGGCTCAGGGATGTCTAAACTGTACTTTACAGTCATTCTTGCACTTTAGCAATGCGCCTACTTAAGTAAAAAGCGCCTATCTTGTGGAAAGCCACATGAAGGCTGCGAAAGTGTTGTCGAAGGAGTACTACGACAAATCGGCAAAGAAACACGCTTTTGAAGTAGGTAGTCAGGCAATGCTGCTGTGGCCGTACAAAAAGAACAAGCTTGAGGTTCATTGGGAAGGGCCCGCCAAAGTAATATCGTTGCTTTCTGATACCAATTATGAAGTGAAATTAGGAAGGCGGCCGAACAAAATTTACCACAGTAACTTGATGAAACCATATGTTCAACGTCAAGCGGTCGTAAATCTGCTGTTGAATGCTTCAGAGAAAGAGGGAGCAGAAATTTTGAGTTCTAGTGATGTAATCGAAAAGAGATCGGAGGTAATCTTAGAGCAGTTGAACCTAGAGCCTAGGTTAAGTGAAGTCCAGAAGGAGGACCTGATAAGGATCGTTTCCGAGTTTGAAGACGTGTTTTTGGACCGTCCCGGAAACACGACGCTGATTGAACACGATATCGAGCTAACTTGTGAGGAGCGAATCCGAAGCAAGCCGTATCGTTGTTCGCCTGTGCAAAAGCGGATCGTGAAAGAGGAGATTGCTAAAATGCTGCAGTTGGGAGTCATAGTACCGGGCGAGAGTGACTGTCGGGAGAAGATCCGAGGCCATGCATCGATTATCGGCGTCTTAACGCCATAACTCGAAACCAAACTTACCCGATAGCAAACCTAGAGGAGAGGGTAGAAACTGTGTCATAGTCTAGCTATATTTCCACGTTAGACCTCGTGCGAGGGTATTGGCAAGTCCCCCTTACAGAACGTGCTAGCCGCTATGCCGCATGCGTTTCTCCATTTGGAACGTATCGTCCACTTAAGCTGAGCTTTGCATTGAAAATGCGCCCTTTTGTTTTTCAGGCTTAATGGACCGGGTTCTTAAAGGCCTCTATGAGTTCGCTCTGCCGTATCTTGACGATGTTGCCATCTTCTCAAACAACTGGGCAGAACATGTCGAGCATTTACGCGTCGTGCTGAACAAGTTGAAAGAGGTTGGTCTTACCGTGAAACCTACTAAATGTCAGTTAGGGTGCAGCGAGGTGTCTTACCTGGGACACGTTGTGGGGCATGGCCGGCGTAGACCTTCATATGTTAAGGTAGCCGCCATCGTGAACTATCCACGACCAACCATAAAATCTGAGATAAGAGCATTCTTGGGCCTGGCTGGATACTATCAGCATTACGTGCAAAACTGCTCTAGCATAGCCAGCCCTCTAACTGACGCACTTTGAAAGTCCGAGCCTGGTAAAGTAGTATAGGACTCAGAAAGGAGAATGCGTTTTGCCTGATACAACAGGCCCTAAGCGAAAAGCCTGTTCTCATGGCACTCGATTTCTCTAAGAGATTTGTGATTCAATGTGATGCGAGTAATCGCGGCATGGGAGCTATAATGTGCCTGGAAGACAGTGCTGGTAATAAAACGCCAGTTTTGTATTTAGGTCGAAAACTTAGCGGCAGGGAAGAGGCATACAGTACCTCTGAAAAGGAATGCGCTTGCCTCGTGTGGGCCGTTAAAAAGCTAGCTTGCTATGTCTCCGGTTCAAGGTTTGTGCTCGAAACGGACCACTGTCCTCTAACCTGGTTAAATAACATGCCGCCTAAAAGTGGCCGGTTACTGAGGTGGAGCATTACACTCCAACAGCACAACTTTGACGTTCGCTACAAAAAAAGGAAAGCTACACGTTAATGCAGACGCATTGAGCAATGCGTTTTAGTTAGTACATTCTCCACCTTTCGGTTCCTCGCTTGCGATTCGGGGTGGAATTTTGGGCTCATCACGGCCTTAGCTGAGCACTCTCGTCCGCAGTGATCTCAAGGGGCCAACTTTATGTTGTATTCTATTTCGTTACGTTGTTGTAAGTGTGAAAATTCGAGTTCTCATTATAAGTCTTGTGTCCTACATGTGCCTCTTGATGTAGAGGGAACGAAATACCGTTAGACACATAGCTAGGTATATGTTGTACTATACTTTGTCTGGTGTTCTGTCGGGTGATATCGAGGGCACTTGCTTGTGTCGTGTGTTGTCTGTTGTCCAATCGTTCTTGACAAGTTGCAGAACCATCGACAAGTGCTGAGACCAAAAGTCGTCAGAAAAGACGAGCGAAGCTGGCTGGCAAGTTGGGGCGACAAGCCAGTGGGGCTGGGGTCCGTCCTTAAGAATGAGATGTGTTCCCGGAACAGAGTCTGGAGCTGCATTCTTCCCATGGCCCTGAAAGCAAATCTGGAGGGACCCTGCGAACGAGGGCGCCCGACATCTGAGCCACGTGGAAGCAGCTCGTCTTTCCGGCGCATTGTCTGGCGGCGGGGGTGCTGTTACGCCTACGAGTCCACGCTGAACGTCAGTGCCTCTGCAAAGACAATCTGTGTCAAGGCCAGCCATCGAGCCCGCCTGATACGATCGACTCAACGACGTCATCAAGCGGCGGTGCTGGTCTCTCACGCAACGCACATCGAGTAACCTCAGCCCACGAACCCGTTGCAGCGATCGGTGCCTTCCAGTCTGGAAAGTCTTACGCAATGCGTGGTGGCGTCACTCGTCCTTGGGTGCAGCCACGCGCAGCGGCTCTAAATTTGACGAGGATGACGTGGCCCAGCGGTGAGCCCCATTAGAGGATTCCGACATCACGGCCAGCGGCGCTTCTGGTTGGACATTTGGTTACTCAAAGAATCCACCCAGTGCCTATAAAAAAGCCCTGCGGCACGTCGCAGAGCAGTAGACCTATGTGTCAGAGAAGAGAGCTCAGCTCTTCGAGTAACTAAGCTGTCGGTGCCGAATTAGTAATGCCTCTATCTCTATGCTGTACATAAACCTTGCATTAACTCACCGTCGTCTCGTCCGCTCGTCTACCAGCTCTGCGCAGAAGCACTCGCGAACTAAGAAACCGGCGCTACCAAACGGCTGGTGACAGTGTCGGCGTAATTTGGAGCAGCGGCGCCTTCGGGACCGTGTTGGCGTCGCTGTCTTTCGTAACAACGTTCTACAGCAGGCCGGCAGTCGACCCTCAGTAGCTGGTCATGGAAGACGAGGTACATTTTACGATGCAGCAGGGTGAGTGGTGGCGGAATCACCGCGCAGATAGGTAGGCACGGGACCGCTCAGGAATCATCTAAGTACTGGGCAGGAGTCATACACCCGGAGCACCAGCGGTCGCAGTAGAGCGTCCATTAAGGCCGCACTACTTGGTTGCTTCACGCTGGGTTATCTCACGAACCTGGTCGGTCGGTCGGTCGGTCGGTCAGTCGGTCGGTCGGTCGGTCGGTCGGTCGGTCGGTCGGTCGGTCGGTTGGTTGGTTCCTCAACAACTTGGCGCAACCCACCTAGGGGATACGCCATGAATGGGACGATGCCTTGCTTTTTAAATATTTCACTTCTTGAAAGGAAGGGTTGACTTCATAGGTGATGTAGGTAATAATTTAAAAGGTGTTAGATTTCTAAACAAACAAAAAACCTTGGAAGGGATAAAATAATAGACACACAAAAAAGAAAAATTCTATACACAAAACAACTGAGTTTATTTATATTTAGCATTCCATTCTTTTAGATTCTCGTAAGTAACTTGTAACAGCGCTAAAAACGCTCCTTTGGCGGAAACCAAATGCGATTGCGCCAAATAAAAGAATCAGCGGAAATGTCAGGTTTAAGTCCAACTTTCGTAGAGGTTCTTCTAGTAGTTTTGCCTCTCAAACACTATCTGTATGCGGGGCCACGCTCTGAGCTTCTGGCTTTTTTTTTTCACTGCCACCAGCACGCGTTCTTCTTTCGGCCGCCGCATGCCGCATACGGCGCTGTTCTCGTTGTCTTCGTTCTTGTTTCACTACAACCATCAGCTCAATGCAGATAACAGCAAACATCTTCGCCGAGACTCAGACTACGGACGCTGAAATACAGGAACTTCTCAAAGCAAGGTCCTCACTACAGCTGCAAGAAGTCCTATCCGAGAGTCGACAACCCCAATCTGTTGCCACGTGTTGACACGACGAGGCAGGCCCTATGTGCCCCTGTCCCATCGCCGTGGTCTTTTTTCAACCAGCTCACAATTTTGCACCCGTTTGTGTTCTTTTCTGTGTCCCCATGTACCTGCGCAAACATTTCAAGATGGATATGTTCCAACTTGGCCGAATCGCAGTTCAGCTCCACAACCTTAGTCTACTCAGCATACGTGCCTCTACACGCATCGTGGCAGACCAGCTATGGCTGGCCTTTGCAGGTCGATTGTCGCACCTGTGCGCGCTCTCACATTCAATGTCAACGCACTAATGTCACTATAGACACCATGTCACCAATCGGAACATACCCTCATTCCTCTGTTCATAGGACCCTTTCTGTCAGATGAGTCCTGTCGTTACTGCCTCACCGTCATTGACCGGAACACTCGATGGCCTGAGGCATAGCCCATTGAGTGAATCACCGTGGAAAGCGCTGCCTTGGTCTTGTTCATCGGCTATATTGCTCATTTCGGCGTCTCCCCCTCCCCACTCTGCGTAACCACCGACGAAGGATGACAGTTCGAGTCACACCTTCTCAGGCTCCTCGGGCTGACTATTGGTTTTGAACGCTTCAACAACACGAATTACCATCCCTGCGCCAACGAAATAATTGAGCGTTTCCATCGACAATCAAAGCAGCTATGGTGTGACACCCATATTCAACCTGGCTCGAAGCCATCCCAACTGTTTTCCTCAGTCTTCGCGCAGTCAAGCGGGACATCCATGCTACACCAGCAGAGCTCGTCTACACTGAACCACTCCGTCTCCAAGGTGAGTTTCTCGCTGCATTGCCATTCAGCACTATGACGTCGTATCGCACCGACTTCATCACCCGGCTTCGACGCACAATCGTCACAATAAGCCCGTCGCCTTCAACTCACCACTGCATGCCTTTTGTGTTCAAAGAGGTAGCATCGTGCACGCACGCTTTCTTCCGCGACGACAACGTCCGTAGACCTTCTCAGCCACCCTGTAGTGGACCCTACCTCGTCATCTTTTACGGTGACAAAAACTTCACCCTTGCGTCTGAACGGATACAATGCCCGCGTCTCAATTGGCCAGTTGAAGCCCGCATACGTACATCACTGCGAACAAAACGGGCCGCGCCACTCCACCCACAGGCATCTATCCACAGCCGACTGACGCCACAGCCCGCTCCTTTCATGACACGCTGTGGACGTCTGGTACGCCTCCCAGATTACTGTTCCCTGAGAACTCTGTACTCCTTGAGGGGAGGGTGTGATGCGACGACACACTGCGCACAAACTGGTGTAGCCTCCGTCTCGACGCTAGATAGCCCGGCGTTACACGGCCACTTGCTGCAAAAGGCATCCGATAAGGGATAGCGCCACCAGCCGCGTCACCGTAGGCTTATGTCATCGACGGTGGCTATAAACTCAAGCTGCAAATCTCGGAGGAGGCTATTCCTTCTCTAACCACTGAGCGCAGCGTCGGTGTGCGCACCCCGCTGCTGCTTCTGCTGCGCTAATAAACAGTCCTTATGTTTTATACTGGGATGCGTCCTCTCGTCAACCCGGCACCTCATATAGCGTGATCTAGTAGTGTCATTGCCACTGCTGCCTGTTCCGCTACTTCTGCAATTGAGGGGCCGAATTGAGGTGGACGAGAGAAGGTCTCTGCTGTGGTCGACTGTAGCAACGAAAGATATGCCAGGATTTTCGTGACGGGCTTGTGTCTATAAAATCTTCTCTACCCGTTAGACCTCTTAGGAGCAGCTTTACCCGCGTGAGCCTTCGACTTTTGTTAAATTGTGGATTCATGATGTTTTAAAGAACTTCTTGGCAATGCTCAGCACCTTTGTCAATGACAGGTCGTTATATCATAACAGGTTGTCATATATAAAATTGTTATATCGTCCCCCTTGGTTGAGTGGCTGATGTGCAGTAGTGCTGTAATATTTCTCAGTAGTTTGCTCTAGGGGATATAAATAAAAGAGGAAAATGACCACCCCTCGCTGATCACCTGTTTCCAAGCGTAGATACTTCTGACGTCAATTGTTCATCCGTATGATTGCCATTCGGCTTTCCAGAACTAATTCTACAAAAAATTTTGCACCAAGTTCCAAGCTGATATTTATTTAGTTATACAATCGTTAGTGACATACAACCGTTAGTGAAATGAAAAACTGGAGAGATAGGGCGTGCTACCGGCTGACTTCCTGCCAGTCAGTGGCCGCTGAAGTGGAGAGCTCATTGCATGGACACGGTGAATTTATGCACTTTATGTCGAGATTCTATGCTCAGCCTAAAATAAAGAATGATGGCGGCGTGCCGCAAATATTATCTAGCGACCGTGGTGGCGTGGTCACTCTCAGGACATCGGAATAAGAAGTGAGCAAAACAGGTGGCTCTAGAGACGACTGCTATCAGCCGTTGAACATATACAATCATATTTTCACATTGTTGTATCATCTCTTCAGCGTTACCTTATGAATGGTTTTCGGCACGTTCGGCATTTCTATCCTGGCGACGCTGTGTGTACGTAGAACTATCACGATGGCACCAAATAGGTCCTAGGGTTCATAGCTTCAATCACCGTACCTTTTTCTTGCCAAGTTCGTCTGTCCGATGGTGCCTTATGTCTAAGATATGTCGATGAGCTCCGCAACAGGACCAGCCCACTAGACCTTAGTTGAGATGACAATAATTCTTGTGATGACTCAGCCGATGGGGATTAAATCGCTGTGACCGGCCACAGGCCTCCCACTGCCTAGCGTGAGTGACACTTCACCTAAATCAAGTCCACCTTTAGTAGCACTCCTGAACCCGGTGGTCCTGGTGTACGTGGAAGCTCTGCACAGGAGCACAGCTCTCCTGCCCACCTCCAACCACTGAAGCTTCTAGGTACTCTAGATGGGGGGGGGGGGAGCCCCTCAGTGTTCTCGGGACTACAATTTGTAAGGTTGTAGGGACGTTGTGTATTACCATTTAATAACGTCGGCAACCCTGAGCTCCCGTTGCGCCATCCTGAGCGTGTGCTGAGGGTAGCGTCTGACCCGTCTGTAGGACAACACTTCCCTCCTCCTGGCTTTTTCAATACGTATGCCTAGTTCGTCAGTGGGAAATAAACCAGTTATGCATGCATACCTATAACGTTTCTCTAACCCACGTGGCTACAGAATACCTCGCAATGCTGATATGTGTACGCTGTTGGCTTCTCATTGAAAGCGTAAGTTGCCTCATATTTTCACGAAAACTGCACGCCTCGCAAGGACGAATCAGATTTATCATGGCACGGAGGGTCCGCATTGTTCAATGATGCTGGAAGCATCCAGTCGTACTGTTCATTTCTGGCTAACAAGTTGACCCCAAGGCTATCACAACCTAATGAGTGAGCGACTGCATAGTGCTGTCATTGCTTCGTGTACTAACTCTCCTCCAGAATGCTCTCCTGAATTTCGTTAAGTGGCACGACAGTCAATGTGTATTGCGAACCAAACTGATTTGCGTATTTAGGAATACCAGACGAGCGAAAAAAATACTTGTGCTTGACGTTTATTTCGCATGGATAAAAAACAAAAAACAAGAAAAGCATTGGCCCCTTTTCTGCATATGTCACTGCAAATGTCATCGAAAGAAGAATCTGGATAGTGTGAATAGAATGCTTAATTTTGTTCTGGGCCAAAAAATCGAGTAATGAGATTCTGGAGTAATTCCGTCACACATAAACTGCCATCTGCAAGTAAACTTAGAAAGCGAAAAGATCGCCTCTGATATAGCGAGCGAGCTGCGTGCGCGCGCCATCTTGGAGGTCATAATTTGTATGATGCAAGGTCACGGGTAGCTGGCAGCACCGTATCACCTTAGCAAAGCGTAGGATACGCCCACCTTTTGTGCATAGCGTCGTAATGTCAGCGCAGTGTAATAAACCCTAGGATCTATAGAAATATTTATGTGTGCAATTTTTAGTGTAATGAAACACACCACAGAATTTGGGGTGTTGGCATTGTGCCTCAGACACACGCAATATTTTTGTTGGATAATGCACACAAGTATGAGTGAATAACTTAGATGAAGTTTGGTGGAAATGAGGTAGTGGCTGAACTTTAGCCTAGTAGTGGCATCGTTTCGATTGACGACAGACAAGTCGATCGAGAGAGACAGACACACAGACCAAACATTTTGCATTGAAATATTTCAAGAAAGGCTATCGTCATCAAAAACTACTTTGAGGGTACCGCACCTGTAAATTCATCTTGTCTGTGTCCCACCAGCACAAAAGAAGTGACGTGAACTGCAAAGAAAAAAGTGAGAACCTTCCAATTTAGTTAACTGATTGCAATACTTCAACAGCAGCACAATATCTTACTGAATCTGCAAGGAATAACTTAATTTGAAACACCAAAGTATTAGTTTTCAGGGCGTTCACATAGCATTAATGCACTAATTCACAAAACATGAAATAAAAAAGATACAAGAGCAGTGAGAATGCTAGGTTATTCGTTCTTTATCCCATGAGCATATAACGCATGACCAGATTTTTGTATTACTCTGAAAAAGTATTCACATGAGAGTGTCGTTCTTGCGTAGCATCCATGCCACACAACTGCTTGACACTTCTGGTACAATAAGCCCTATTTATATGCTTAGCAGTTACAAAGCAGCATCTCACATTATCTACGCTCTCTACTTGCAGCAGTGTTCTCATTTGTGCCTGACTAAAGTATATAGTGCTTAATTTCACGATTCGACTAAATCCACCACTGTGTTCATAGCAGTGGTCGAATTTGCAGATATGCCGCTCTTGCGTTTGTCTCTATCGTCGGACGCACGTGAGGTTAGGTCGATATGATTCAAATGCAACGGCTAGGCCCCATATCTCGTTGTCGTCGCTGTCATTGGCCAGGGTCTCCTCATGCACCCTAGTGTGCGAAGGGGCAGTAATGCTACACCAATTTTCAGCAGTCTGCCAGAAACGGCAGATATTCACTCTTAATCAAATTCTGGCGTTTTGTGTGCGGGAACACCCACATTATTATGAAGCACGCATTAGTAAACGCTAGCCTGGTATAACACCTGAGCGTAAAGCACTTTACGTGCCGGGCTCTCGTAGGCTGTCATGTTCTGGCATCATTCCTTGGCCTAATGCCCCATCTGCAGCATATTGAGCACTTGATCGCCCCAACGAAACATCTCCTTTCTCTTGTTCTTCGAGTGTTTTGATAGTGATCACTAGAGACCGGATTTTAGGCAAATGCCTATTTTGTTTCTTGCATTCCTATCGGGATATTTTGATATATAAGCATGAAATAGAGGTTAAGAAAGGCTTTTAGGTGTTTTCACGGTGCCTATAAATGCCTATTTTGGGTGTTCGTGCTTAAATATCTATATGGACCTATAAATGTCTCTTTTCCAAATGAGCGCATATATAAGCGCTATTCACGCCCACATTTTGTGTTCAAGCTTAGCGTGAAGCCGCTACTCATATACTAAAGCCAACATTGATATTTCCAAACGCTATAAGGTTCAACGAAGACAAAGCTGACATGCTGCGAGTGATTGCAGGAGGAGCATAAGGAGAGAAAAAGACGCTATTTCTGCAGCCCTAAGTGGAAGCACGTCTCAGCATCTGCCGGGGTAAGAGGAGGGAGAATTAAAGATGGGGTATGAAACTAAAAGTGACGTATATGTCCGAGAACGGGATGACCGCCTTCTACAGACAGCTGTCCAGCACCCTGAAGGAACTAAAGAACCACTCTGAAAACCTGGTGTAGTGGTGGGAAAGAAAGAGTAGGTTTTTTTTTTTCTGGGCAGCCGCGGGTAGCTGAAGAACAAATGAAAAACCATGAAGGACCATTCATAGAATGCCCTTGTTGGTTCAGTGGTAGCGAATGTCGCCAAATCATTATACATTATACAGCGAACCCTGAGACAGGTGCCGACAAGTTTACAATTAAGGATGTATTTAGCATACATTCTCCATATGCTTGAATGTACCCTGACCTATACTCAAGTAATCTTTGCCCACATCGGGGAGAAATAGCTTCATTGGAACATACATCTCTGGCAGTGTACTGAATTCGCTCATTTATCGAACGTCAGTTCTGCCAGATGGGAGGCAGAAATCGGCAGCTCGTTCTTGGCAGATCAGCTCTGGGCTGTCCACCAAGACCGGGAGGCGGCTGAGAGCTCGGCATCTCAGCACCCACGTGGGAGCGGCCCGCAACACAGTGGTTTGTGTTTTGGAGACCAAATAAAAGTTTACCCAATCCAATCTAATCCGTTTGCTTGAGTGCGCTTGTTCTGTATGAGATCTCTTGTCACATGTCTTTAAGGGACAAACATAAAAAATATACAGAACAGGGCTTTATGGTGAAATAATTGGAATCGCAAATCAACGGGACACAAGAGAAGAGACAAACAAGCGCGGTTTCGAGGTTGAATTTTTTGCACACTTTTTATATTGCGCGAAAACTCGTGCACATATGGGACTACCACAAACTTACGTCGTTTATCCGCCTCCTTTAAGGGGCATCCCCTCCCTTTCTTCATGCGCAGTACCTTCTGAGCGGCGAAACTGAGAACTTTGGACGGAAAGCCTGCCTCTCGCAACCTAGTTATTTGACTAGAAAAACACGCGCCATTTTGTGGAAACATAATTTCGTTACAGCAGAATTGAGAAAGTTAATCGCAATACCCGATTTTACTACTTTATAATGCGAAGAAGAGTAGTCCAAGATTCGTTTCTTTGAACAGGGAGAGTAGGACCAGCATAGGTGATCTGCGCGAAAAGATAACTCGAGATCTAGAAACTGCAACATCTTATCATGGGGAACCTCATGCGTGAAACGTAATTCATGCCCATTTTTTGAAGGTTTCCAACAGCACCAGCAGCACGAACAGCACTCATGAATTCAATGAGTCACATAAAGAAGCATCACACTTAATTTTTCAACATTCTAGGAAACCTGATACCACTCTACAGTCCATGCGTGAAAGCACAATCACATACAATTGATAGAGTTATACGTGCCACTACCGCCATATGGATGTTCTTTGCAGTTTACCCGCACTCAATTACGGCTGTCATGGCCGGAAGTTGAACATGCATCCTCCAGCATAGTCACACGACACCCGATAAGGCTATGCTACCACGGCAGGTGAAAGCACAATGGGAAACAGGCTGCGAAGTATCACCGAGCGTTTATTCACCAAACTAGCTTACAACCATCAGAAACGTTTTAAACATCATCATAACTACACTTTAGTGAAAAGTAAACCAATGACTTCTGTCAGTTAAACCAAATTCTCAATCGCATACGTTTTGAATTGTCCATGCCAGCACTGAGAGGTAAGACGGAATTATGCACGCATGCAGTATGCCTTTCTCGTCCATGATTCTTCGTCGTCGTGAAAAACTCAACATAAAATGCACTTCTAGTAACAGCTGTGCACAGCAGGTAAGTACTAACACTCACTCACCTTTGTGAAAAGAGTATTCCAAATCTAGAGTAATAACCACCACAGCCACAGCAACTAACAACAAAATTGTGGAACGCACTGTGATTTCAAGTTGACACGCAAGGCGAATTGCGAGAGGCATCTGAAGCAGAAAAGTATGTAGGCACAACATGCTATATTGTTATAGTAAATTTGCGCACTGCAGCGATAGTTCCTCCACTCAAGTAATAGAGCTGCCGTGATGCCAACAGCCACTGCCATAGCTCACGGAAAAATACCGTCGGATGCGAGGTCATCGCTTATTTCTCTCGCAATACCCGCGTTGTAACGGGAGTATACACTGCTAGGACGGTCGTTACCGCATCAAAAACATTGTCAATGAAGGGCTAGCGGTGTACTATATCCATGGCTAACGGTCACACTTGTGGTAAGTACGTAAAAAGAATATAAGCAAACGTTTACACGAAACAACTGAACTAGGTGGACGTGACCACAGAACACCTACCACGACGGAGACTAAGTCTGGTATGCATGCTGCGCCCTCTTCGAGTAACACGTAGAAAAATAAACAAGACGTGACCTCCGAAATGGCTAGCGCGCGGCAAGCGTTTGGATTCTCGGACGCTAAAAGAAGAAAAAGTAACTGTGGCAGTGGTCGAGAGATGGCGCAGCGTTCGAATTGCCATGGGCATTCTATGCATGGCTTGGGGGTATTCGCTTTCGTGAAAACCAGATAAGCTCTAGTAATTATTCCGTTCATTATATTGCAACCGTTTCTAAACTTCCGTTTGGCTAAGCATCAGATACAATATATCTACGTGTGCGCATGTAGTGGTATTGCCACAAAACGTAAAAAAATGTAAGAAAACCTACTTGTAACTTGTGCCACTATGGTCAGTCGAAATTCATCGCTATATAAGCTTGACCACGTTTGTAGTTTGGTGTGAGTAAAGACGTCAAAGTGTATGCCGCTGTTGCGAATGGTCGATTGTGCTCTTATTCAATGAATTCACACTATATGTGTAGTATGTGTACATGCGTAGCTATATGCATTGCATCAGCGCATATTAAACGTCCGGTGTCAGTGAGTAATCCTGAATGTGTTAAGGCGTAAACTATCCGCAAAGGAGCAGTGATGGTGGGTATAGCAACGTACACCGCCGCAAGCGACCTTTCTTTTTATTATCGGTTAGTTTCTCCCGATGGCGCCAGCTATCACCTACTTCATGGCTATGCCGCTCTCACACCTCCAGCTACTTGAATAACGTTGAAGATCTATCTATTGAGGCTGCACTACTGAGTCGGAATGGTTTCGCTGCGATCGAGTCTACGGTTTGGAGGCACATCTCGTCACCTGTGGCCTCGTAAACGCATGGATAACGTCGTTACACTATGTGAATCTGCGAGAAATAAATACAGCAAGCATAGCATGCACTCTTCAGGTGAGGACTCAGCAGTATCCGTGTCTTTCGGAGTGAACGTTGCCCCAATGACCGAAAGAAACCTGCTTGCTCTGTCGTTCTTTTTCGCGATGTTTTCATCGCTACGGGTTCGTCTGCTTGTTTTTATAATCATTTCGTTCGATATCAACCTAAGCGGGACCGTTTTTTTTTTGTAACTTTCAGTGCCGTGTACTCCTTATCAGTCGAGAATCGTTGCATTCGCTAAGCCTACTTCCTTCGCCTGGGGGCATCCATGTTGATTTTCATAGGGAGGAACATGTTTCTCTGTGGCAAAGGGAGCAACGTTTCTCTATTTAAAGACGAACATTGGGGACATCGCCGTTCCTCTCTAAATGGAGAGAACGTCACTCTACTTTTTTAAGAGTGTACGTGGACTTTTCACGTTAGCGTACATGAAGTCTCTACATGCGGTAAACTAAAACTGCATACTATCGCGTTCAACTCTTAAAGGCGAAGCTTAAAGATCCCGAAATATTTCACGCATTGCTCGCTGTAACTGGTCGATCTTGATAACAGATAAGGGTATAGATGTCTAACGCTGCGAACATTCTCAACATTCTAAGCTCGTTTTTGCAATCATGAAATATTGGCTTACTTTTAAAGCGGTAAGTCAAGTTCGTATGAGATCACTTACAGTGCAAAAATGAAAAGCGTGAAGGGTCATGGCTCGCTAGCACATTCCGAATGCATGGGCAGAAAAAGCGCGGCATGCACAACCTTGATGAGCCAATGCACGTGCGCTGCATTTTCAAATCTTGCCAGCAGTTAGCTCTTCCGGACCACCGGCAACACACTCGCGTCTTCCCTCTAAAAGTGGACTGTACATCCAAGGTGTTTTAGCCCTGTGCCTACACGTTACTGACAACGAGTCCAAAGCTGACAAAGCGACATTTTTCAAGGTGGAACGAGGTTTATTGGCGCAAGTAGTACTTGCACAGCAGGTCTATTGATGCGGAAAGCGGGTGGCAGGAATCGACGCAGGAAACACAATGCTCGGGGCAACAGCTCGCGCTCGGCTCCTCTTGCTAAAGGCGTGACCCACTGCGGCACATCTTCTTCCTCTCTACAATACCCCGGCGACGAAGACGAGCCATCCTGGCAAGTCAGGGTGATGAGAATAGGAGTGGGTCGTGATATGGCTTGAGACGACTCACGTGGACAGTCTCACGACCAAGGCATCGCCTGTGTGTAGATGGCGTGACCGGCTCGATCACGTATGTGACAGGAGATCGACGTTCGACGACGCGATAAGGACCGTGAAACTTGGGGGCAAACTTAGCGGACAGACCTGGGGAGTGGAAGGGCAGTCGAAGCCAGACAAGCAAGCCTACGGCAAAAGTCTCGATTTGCTGGTCGTGGTCGTGGCGGTCTTTTTCGAATGCTTGCTTGTCCGAGGTGAATGATCGGGCCAACTGACGACACTCTTCAGCGTGGTGCCAAATTTCAGAAAGAGGGCTGAACTCTGAGACGTCGGGACGATACGGCAAAATGGTGTCAAGGGTGGAGCATGGCTCACGCTCATATAGAAGAAAGTAAGGCGAGAAGCCTGTGGTTGACTGCGTCGCGGTGTTGTACACATAGGTCACAAATGGGAGAATGACATCCCAGTTTGATTGGTCGGGATGGACATACATGGCGAGCATGTCTCCTAGCGTTCGGTTGAAGCGCTCAGTTAGACCGTTGGTCTGCGGGTGGTAGGCTGTAGAGGTGCGGTGCACCGTGCGGCATGCCTGAAGGAGTTGTTGTACAACTTCGGATAAAAAGACACGCCCTCGATCACTTGGTAGTTCACGCGGTGCCCCATGACGCAGTACGAAGCATCGCAAAACGAAGTTGGCTACTGTGACAGGTTCAGTAAATAAAGCCAGTCGAGCTAGCTGTGAAACGTTATTCTCTCACGAGAAAAGGAAGTGAGCGTTTGATTTGCAAAAAAAATTATACTTTCACAAACACAAAAAAAAAACACAAAAAGGAAAATACTAAGATCAGAAAAATGTTAACTAATTAGCACTGTCAGTTTCGTTAGCGAGCGGAGACCTCTAAGAGTCTAAACAGTCCCTTTCGTTAAAGTCCTCGTGTTTGAGTCCGGACGCGAAAGAAGACGGATACGGCTCACCAGCGGTTCACGCCCTTCAATAGTCCATTGGGGAAGCTGCCGTGGTGAGAGTGCATAAGCTCGGGCCCGTAGCCCGACGGCTTGCTCCCGCTCCCGGTAGACGTCATCTGCTGCGCTGTCTTCCGCTCGAACATCAGACCAAGGTCTTGCCAAGGATTCGCCAATAGCCGCTGCGGTTGAATGGTCACCAGGACCCCGTGGAAACAGTCGCCAGCTAGGTGGATGCCCTGACGCCCAGGAGGTACTCGCACCCGACGAGGTCGCACGCCGCACCCTAGCCTTCTTCTTCTAAGCACGAGCCCGAATCTCCTCTTCCTCGTTCTTCGATGCCCTGGCTCTGGATTTTTCTCCCATTTCCTTGAATTTTCTTCTTTTTCCAATCGCCAGTGTTCGCCGCACTGGCGCAATACGCCATCTTGCACACATTGTCAGTAGTTCATCTTACGCGCCAAATTTGAAAGTCACTTGACTCGCGCACTTCACTCACAACAAGAGTCCCCCCTTTGAAAAGTTTCTTTTGCGAAGAAAAATAAACTGCAGTTCAGTGCGCGAGAAGTCACCACGCGTCGTCCATTCACAAGATGTCCTTAACAAACAAACAACTTGAAGTAGTCGCTTGTCTCGAGAAAACGTAAAAATTCACAACCGGCTCATATAATCTGCGCCGACATTTTCAGAGCCTCTAATGTGCTCGACTCGGAATGAATATTCTTGTAACGCGAGGCTCCACCGTAATACCCTACTGTTCAGGTGTTTTGCCCTTAAGAGATACTGCAGTGGTTGGTGATCGGTCTGTACGACAAATGACGTTCCGTACAGAAAAACATGATACTTTTCTATCGCCCAGACCAACGCTAAGCATTCCCTCTCGATTGCTGAGTATCTCTTTTCGCGAGGCTGAAGTTGACGACTGGCATATGACACAGGGTGGAGGATGCCATCATGCTCTTGCATAAGGATAGCGCCTATACAAGAATCAGAGGCGTCAGACCGAAGCACGAATTCTCTTTTCAGATCGGGTGCTTTGACGATTGGCCCAGAAGACAAAGCCTTTTTGAGTGATTCAAACGCTTCTTCTCTATCCGTGGTCCACGTAATCTTGTTTTTCTCCATCTTCCTCGTCATCTCAGTGAGCGGCTGTGCTTTCTCGGCGTACCGAGGTATCAGGTCACGGTAATAGCCAGCCAGTCCAAGGAATGACCGGAGTTGCTTCTTTGTTTCAGGCTTAGAAGCACAGGTGATCTTCTGTATCGTGCTTTCGACTGGCCGTATGTTGCCATCTCCCAATCGATGTCCCAAAAAGGTGACTGTGCTCATAGCCACTTCACATTTCTGTGGCTTGATCCTTAGTCCGGCTTGTCGTATCCTGGCAAAAAATTGCTTCAAAGTTGTTAGATGTTCTTCCCACGTAGTGGTAGCCACCAGTACGTCGTCTATGTAATGAACGACGTTGGGTATTCCAAGCAATAACTTTCTCATCAGACGAGTGAAGACCGCGGATGCGGTCTTGATGCCAAAAGGCATATACAGGAAATGATAATGCCCTGATTGGCTTGAAAAGGCGGTCTTTTGCTGCGAGTCTTTTGCGAGAGGAACCTGCCAATATCCTTTAGTTAAATCAAACTTCGAGAACCATTTCTTTGTTCCCACTTCGGCAAACAAGTGATCAGTTCTGGGTATACGTTCTGCATCAGATACCAGAACATTGTTTATACGGCGAAAGTCTATACAGGCCCTGTAGCCATTGTCTGGCTTTTTGACTAGTACCAAAGGAGAATTATATGGAGACTCTGAGGGTTCTATAATGCCAAGTTGCAACATGTCTTGCACTTCCTTTTCAACGACTTCCTTCATAGAGAATGGCAATGGGTATTGTGGGGTGTTAACTGGTTCTGAACTGGTCGTTTGTAACCGACACTCCACAAGGTTTGTTTTACCTGGGATCTCCGAGAATACGTCTTCGTAGGTACTTAAGATGTCCCGTATCTCCACCCGCTGTCGCTCCCCGATTTCATCTCCAAGCTTTATGGAGTCAATACCGCAGCTACCCTGTACTTTGAAAGTTGGTAGTGGTTTCTCAGACTCCTCTTCCTCCAGAACGACAAAAGATGATGTCTGAGGAAGCTGTTCTTCACGGCGTTCTTCATACTTTTTCAGCATGTTTATGTGGAAAAGTTTTTTGCTGTGTCCAAGGTCCAGCCAGTAGTCATAGTCGTTTTTCTTTTCTATGACTGGAAACGGCCCTTTCCAATGCATCAATAACTTGTTGTTGCTTGTGGGAAGCAAGATCAATGCACGGTCACCAGCTTTCAGGTCCCGTTGCTTGCTGTGGCGGTCGTAATACCTTTTCTGCGACACCTGTGCTCGGCTCAGGTTTTGTCGTACCAGCTCTAGTGTCTTCTCAATTCGCTCTCTTAAATCCAGGACATATCCGTACGTCGTCTTAAGTTCTTCGTTCTCCTGATCATGAGTCCATAGCTCTTTCAGGATGCTCAGAGGTCCTCGAATATGTCGGCCATAAATAAGTTCAAATGGTGAGAACCCGGAGCTTGCTTGTGGGGCTTCACGATAAGCAAACAAAAGAGGTGCTAGCAAGCGATCCCAACATTTAGGCTGTTCTTGAACCATTTTGCGGAGCATTTGCTTGAGTGTTCCATTAAACCTCTCTACCATCCCGTTGCACATAGGATGGTATGGAGTGCAGCTAAGATGCTTGACTGCCAGTAGTTCATTCACCTCCTTCATTAGATCTGAGGTAAAGCACGATGCCTGATCCGCCAAGACTTCTCGTGGAAAACCAATGCGAGAAAACATCTCGACAAGTCCCTCGGCCACTGTAGCTGAGTCAATTGCTGTCAAAGGCACTGCATCAGGGTAGCGAGTGGCGAAATCCACAAGAGTCAAAATATACCGATGGCCTTTTGCCGAGGCTGGAGTTATCGGTCCAATGATGTCGACCGCCACACGTTCAAAAGGGGTGTCGATCAACGGCATACGCCCTAGAGGCACCTTGCCCACCTTGCCTTTCGGTAAAGTCCTTTGACAGGCGTCACATGATCGGACATATCTGCGGATATCTTCTTGTACCCCGGGCCAGTAGAAGGCGTCCAGAACTCGATCTATTGTTTTTTTTGACACCCTGATGACCTGACATGACATTTTCATGAGCCAAACGTAACACTTGGCCTCTCAGGGACTTCGGGACTATGGCTTGTTCAATGATCTTACCAGGGGACAGGAAGTATTGTCGGTAAAGAATACCATTCTTGGCTACGAAAGAAAAAGATGTCGAGCCCTTTCTAACAAACTTCTTACCCACTCTGGCTCTGCAGATGTCAAGCGTCTGGTCTTTTTCTTGTTCTTCGCGAAACATTTTGCGAGACATCTGGCCAGGGAGCCCAACAGAGATGGCCCTTCGCGAACTATTGAGACGTGCGGCACCAACCAGTTGAGAATTTGGGTGGTTACCTTCGTCCGCAGAATGAACTTTTTTCTTAATGAATTGATCTTGAGAAAGTTTCCGCGAAACGTTGGGGTCATTGGCGTCACGGGCCCCCGGTACGTTCCCAACTATGACGTCATACAGTGGCGACGGCATACACTTGACGATGGCCATGCCGGAAAAGTATGGAGATCTGATACGTATCTCCGCCTCAGGGGTTACGATGGTGCTGCCATCAGCCAACCACAACGTCGCGGTAGTGCCAGTTAGTGCTTCATCAGGTACTAATGACCGGCGTACTACCAACGTGTTGCTTCCGGTGTCCCTTAGGACTCGAACAATTTGTCCATTCACTTCCCCTGGTAACACTGGCATGGGACGTTTCTTACATTGCGCTTGCGTCTTCACCGTGCCCATAACATTGTCGTCTCGGTCCGAGTCGTCGCCATCAATCATGGATTGTTGTGGACCGGTCTCTTCTTTGGGTAGCATTAAACAAGATGTAGTTGATTTCGAAGTGCCAGTCATTTTTTGACAGCCCTTCACATCATGCCCCCACTTACGGCAGTTTGTACAAAATACTTGTTTAGGTTTACTTCGACAGTCAGAAGCCTTGTGCCCCTTACGGCCACAAACAAAACATTGCATCTCTGCTCTTGGGCTTGAAATCAATTTAGCCTTCCCAGTTGTGTCCTCACTCTTATTCTGAACCATTAATAAGTTCTTCAATCTCTTTGCCTCTATATATATATCAGCTGCCTCTGCCATGGCTTCCAGAGTCTTGCAGTTCTTCTCCCGTAAGAAGAGCGCCAGCTGACTACTGCAGTTCGCCATGAATTGTTCGGCTACAATCAAGTCACGGACTGAATCGAAATTCCTCTCTGTCTGAGACATTTCTATCCACCTGTCAAAGAAACTTTGGAGTCTCGTGGCATACTGTTTTCCAGTTTCGCCGTCTTCAGGCTTGCTTTTCCGGAATTTCTCACGGTAGCCATCAGCCGTGAAGCGAAAACGCTGGAGCAGTGCCAATTTGACTTCGTCGTATGACAGGGAATCGTTCGGTGACAACCGTCCAAATACCTTCAGAGCCTCTCCGCCAAGGCACAAACTAAGAGCCGTGGCCCACTTTTCCCGTGGCCAATCTTGACCTGTCGCCACTCTCTCAAACCTTTTCAGGTAGGCGTCAAGGTCGTCTCTGTCCTCGTTGAAAACGGGTATAAAGTTATGCGGGTTCACTACCATAGGCGCGTTCCTTTGGTTGCCCGTGTCAGCCACCGTAGGCTGACCGACACCGGCCTCAGCTACTCTCAGGCGCAGTTGCAGCGTCCTCTCTTCTACTTCCAAGTGTCGCTGGCTTGCTTCTCGGGTTTGGTTCTCCGTTTTTGCTACTTCAAGACGTAGCTGTAAATTGCGGCCTTCCAGCTCCAACTGTTCTTTCTTCGCGTCTCTCTCCGCGGCTCGTTCATCGCGCTCACGCGCTTCTCGTGCGTCAAACCAAGCCTGCAATTCTGCTCCCTCCAACCCCATGCGTTCTGCCAGCGCCATCAACTCTCGCGAGCCCATTTTACTTTTTTAGTTAGCCTTACTCAAATCTACTTTTTTAGTGGCAAACACTCACGTCCTGTCGTAGTGGACGCCAATTTGTGACAGGTTCAGTAAATAAAGCCAGTCGAGCTAGCTGTGAAACGTTATTCTCTCACGAGAAAAGGAAGTGAGCGTTTGATTTGCAAAAAAAATTATACTTTCACAAACACAAAAAAAAACACAAAAAGGAAAATACTAAGATCAGAAAAATGTTAACTAATTAGCACTGTCAGTTTCGTTAGCGAGCGGAGACCTCTAAGAGTCTAAACAGTCCCTTTCGTTAAAGTCCTCGTGTTTGAGTCCGGACGCGAAAGAAGACGGATACGGCTCACCAGCGGTTCACGCCCTTCAATAGTCCATTGGGGAAGCTGCCGTGGTGAGAGTGCATAAGCTCGGGCCCGTAGCCCGACGGCTTGCTCCCGCTCCCGGTAGACGTCATCTGCTGCGCTGTCTTCCGCTCGAACATCAGACCAAGGTCTTGCCAAGGATTCGCCAATAGCCGCTGCGGTTGAATGGTCACCAGGACCCCGTGGAAACAGTCGCCAGCTAGGTGGATGCCCTGACGCCCAGGAGGTACTCGCACCCGACGAGGTCGCACGCCGCACCCTAGCCTTCTTCTTCTAAGCACGAGCCCGAATCTCCTCTTCCTCGTTCTTCGATGCCCTGGCTCTGGATTTTTCTCCCATTTCCTTGAATTTTCTTCTTTTTCCAATCGCCAGTGTTCGCCGCACTGGCGCAATACGCCATCTTGCACACATTGTCAGTAGTTCATCTTACGCGCCAAATTTGAAAGTCACTTGACTCGCGCACTTCACTCACAACAGCTACATCACGTGCACCAGCCGTTGGTAGTGGAGCTGTTTCAGCATACCTCGTCAGATGGTCGACGGCGACAATGATCCATCGATTTCCAGTGGCAGTGTAAGGAAGGGGACCATATAGATCGATACCAACGCGGTCGAAAGGGTGCGCCGGACACAGTAGAGGCTGTAATAATCCGGGTGAATGGGCAGCTGTCTTTCGTCGTTGGCATAATGAACAAGACCGAATGTATTTTCGTACAAAAGTGTACATACCACGCCAGTAGTAACGCTGGCAGATCCGCTGATATGTTTTTAACACACCAGCGTGAGCATGTTGTGGGTCGGCATGAAAATACGCACAGACATCAGATCGCATGTGGCGTGGTATAACCAAGAGCCATTTACGACCATCCGCGTGGTGGTTTCCTGTTGTGGAGTTCCAAGTTGAGTTACCCAGCACTTCCACCACTCTGGAACGAGGTTTATTGGCGCAAGTAGTACTTGCACAGCAGGTCTATTGATGCGGAAAGCGGGCGGCAGGAACCGACGCAGGAAACACAATGCTCGGGGCAACAGCTCACGCTCGGCTCCTCTTGCTAAAGGCGTGACCCACTGCGGCACATCTTCTTCCTCTATACAAAGGCACCACCGAGGGCGCCTTCCACTTGCTATTATACAAGGATTTCTCCACAACTGACGACATCAACAAGGAGCCCTGTCCCGACGTTTTTGTCGTCGAGTTACGTAGCCACTTCTACGGCTCACTGAGACCGTCGCCCAGTCGTCGTGCGATGACGCCCAGCTCCTGCTACTCAATACTGTTATGCCTGCGAGTCCACAGCGAACGTCCGTGCCTCTGAAAAAGGCAATCGGTGTCAAGGCCAGCCCGCGAGTGCGCCTGACGCGAACAGCTCAACGGCGTCAACAGGCGACGGCGCCTTTCTGGCACCCACGTGCAGTGAGTCACCTCAGCAAGCGAGCCATCGAGTAAACAACCAGCGTCTTCCTGTCTGGCGGGTCTGACGCAATGCTTGCGACGTCACTCGTCCTTGGGTGCAGCCACCTGCAGCGCAGCCTCTCCAGATTCGATGAGAAAGAAGGACGCGGCCCAGCGGCGACCCTCATTGGAGGAGTCTGGCCTCACGACCAGCAGCGCTTTTGGTTGGACATTTGGGTTGGACCCGGTGCATATAAAAGAAGCCCTGCGGCGCGTCGCGAGCAGCAGATTTGCTCGAGAGCAGACATGTGTGTCGTAGCAGACCTGTTGGAGAGTTGAGCTGTATGTCAGAGAAGAGAGCTATGTGATAGAGAGTTGAGCTATGTGTTAGCAGACCCCTTTTAACAGCAGACCTATGTATTAGAAAGGAGAGCTCGGCTCTTCGGGTCTCTAAGCTGTCGGCCCCAGTGCCGAATTTGTAACGCCTCTGTATATATGCTGTACATAAACCTTGTTTAACTCACCGTCGTCTCGTCCGCTCGTCTATCAGCTCTGCGCAGAAGCAGTCGCGAGCTGAGAAACCTACGCTACCAAACGGCTGGTGACCTTTCGGGCGAAAGGTCACCTGCCGTTCGAAGTTCGAAGCAGTGGCGCCTTCGGGACCGTGTTGGCGTCGCCGTATTTTCGAAACAGTGGTTGCAGCGGTGAAATTTCGATGCGCCCTTCGTAACGTCGTTGGAGGCGCGCGTCGCAACAGTACCGAGCCTTCCTGCGCCTTGTGTGGCGAGATCTTATCAGCAGCCTCATTGTCTCTGCTGGCTCGTTCATACGAAGATGCCCACCCAAAAATGTCACTTATCCAAGCCCTCGTGCATGAAGAACTCCTGAATGCAGGTATCCAGCCAGCTCATATGTGCCCTAGTCACCCCGCGGACAGCCATCTTACATCCTAGCCCCTACCACAGACCTCTTCTCGATACCACAATCCGCACCATTGGGGTACACGTGAGAACAGGTCGATATGCTCCAACGGCAACTGGGTGGCCACATCTCTCGATAATATCACTATCGTCGACCATCGTTTCCTCAGGCACCCTACTGTGCCGAACACACTCGTTATTTACCTCCTCACGCCCGCGAGGACACACTGAACATTAATGGTCAACCTCAGTAAGCCACATTTTACCACTGCTCGCCGTCCTCACAGAACCAACGACGGGCTCTGTCACCTTTGTTCCATCGCTGTACTTCACCATACCTTCACTGTCCCTCTTTGGGCAACTGACCAGAGAACCCCAGGTGGTCGAAATTTCCAGAGCCCTCCACTACGGCTTCTCTCATAATCATATGGTGGTTTTGGGACGTTAAACCCTGCATATCAATAAACAACTGACCAGTGCAGCTCCCGAAGGGGATGCTGCACCAGCTCATCAACTCGGAAATCCTTTGTTGACTATGACTACCCGACAAAACATATTTCACGTAGACGTAGAAGGCGTGTCTGTTTCAGCGCTCATCGACACTGCAGCCAAATTATCAGTCATGAGCGCTAACCTTTCTCTTCGCCGCAACAAAGTCCTCACACCTGCCTCATCGCCTGCTTGTGTTGCCAATGAAGAAGTTCTTGTGTTCCTGGAATGAGTGTGAGCTTCACTGACAAGTTCTCCCTCTTTTTTGCTGTTCTGGACGACTGATCTCACCACTTCACCCTCAAGCAGAACTTTTTGAGCACACAATCTGTCCTTATAAATGGTTCTTTTAATAATTTACCATTGGAGCTTCCCGATATGCCTGAAATCCCCATCTCGTCCCCCTGCCCGTTAATGTACGACCCAGTTTCTTCGCTTATGCCCAGATATGGCGACGCACAGCTTATTTTCACCTGGCCCTCTAGTACATGATTTCAGCAACCTGCTTACCCTTTCCTTGGACGATGTTAGAAATCGGGCCACCAAGGTCATGGGCCGGGACTTTTCTAGAAGCACTCCAACGGTGTCGTCTGCTTTCGGATGCTCTGACAATCTCCTCTGATCTGACGTACTCGCCTGTTGCTCAGCGTAGTGCCGCTTGGATCTTTTATATGCCCTGGTTACCCCAACGTCAAGTACCTTCAATGAGAACCGCTGCTTCGCCTAGCGTCAGCAGCTTCTAATCAGGAACTGCCGAAATTCCTTGCGTCAGCAGCTTCCAATTACGAACCGCCGCTCTTCGCGGGCTGTATGCACCCATGGGCGAATGATATTGCCACATGTTGCGCAAGACGCGCCGTTGCCACTGGGATAGATGACGTCAACTGCACCATTCGGCTAGAATCAGACCCATGGGCGGAGGGAGCTTTCCACGTGTTGCGTAAGGCGCCGTTGATGGTGATGGCGCCAGCCGGGCTTGCTCGCTGGTTTTGACGCCGGTTGCCTTTTCAGAAGCAATGAAGTTTGGTGTGGACTCCAAGGCATAACGACGTTTTCCTGACACGTCATGTAGCTCTGTCTCGCTCACTGATGACTTTTTCTGCAAACCACGCGTGCCTACATGTACTGAGCTGTAGACTTTGTGAACAATCACTTCTCGAAGGTATTACACTGCGCACTATATCACATGTAGTTTCACGCAATCCTGCTGTCCTGGCCATAGATGTGCCACAGCCGGCGTCACACTGCGCAGCTGCTAGCACAATACTTAATGACCCGTTCGGCGACATGGTTGACCAGAAACTTTCTTCTTACCTGAGATAGGAACTGCACCATTTATGGTGCCGTACCATGATATTTTCAATTTAGAATCGTCGCAACTTGGCCAAACGTCCCTGGTAACACGTCTTATTGATACAAGGGACCCAAGACCCAATTATCAACGTCCTACCGTGTCTTCCCGACCAAGTGCACTATCATACAAACGTAAGTCAAAAGGCTGCTCTCTATGGACATCATCAAACCATTTTCGAGTCTTTAGGGGTCGCCTGCGGTTCTTATAGAAAACAGCACCTTGTGCTTCTTTGTCAAATATCAGCACCTCAGCAAGACCACCAACGATGACGTCTACCCTTTACCGTAAATAGACAATACCCTTGATTGTCTTCATGAAGCCCAGTCGTTTTCTTCAATAGACATTTGTTCAGGCTATTGGCAAATTGCTGCCTATAAAAATTATTAGGATCAGACCAGCTATATCGAACCACGTGGTTTCTACCAGTTTAAGGATGGGGGGGAGTGTTTATGTGTATAAGAAGGAAAAGAAGAGAAAAGTGAGCCCCGCAACTGTCTGCATCAGGGTGCGACACCTCAGCAGTATCATCCAAAGGATGGGAGTCAGGAGGGATTAAAAGGGTAGGAATAAAGGTGTAGAGAGAGAGAAAGAGATATGCGCTAAGCCAGTGAGCGAGGACATATCGAGGGGATAGGAGAGATAGAAAAGATGGAAACACGGTCACAGGAGTCCGAGGACTTAAGGCCCTGCTCGGTGGTCTGTTCAATGCGCCAGCATCAGTTGAGTACATGATGGACTGTGTACTTTGGCGTTTGCAGTGATGCACATGCCTCTGCTACCTCGAGGATGTTGTCGTTTTTTCACCAACGTTCCCGAGTCACCTGCTACGCTTGTCGGCTATATTGGAAGTCTTTCGCACACCAGGTTTTCAGCTCACCCTTTCAAAATTACGCTTTGGCCACCCAGAAATCACCACACTTGGCCCTCTTGTTCCCCCTGCGGGTATACGAACTTCCCCACGGCACGTTTTTCTAAGGACGTCCACTCTTACTTTGTTAAAATTTTGCAATCCTCGCAAGTCTGCCAGCAGTTCGTCCTCGTCATTGGGTTTCTCGGTGTCATTCAGATGAATGCGTCTCTAAATCCCATCCCACCAAAACTTGCTCTTTGGTATCCTGCATATTGAGGCCCTATTACTTGCACAGCAGGGTCTTCTAAAGAAAGTATCCCGGGATGGATCCTCCTTTATTCTGGACTTTCTCCTTCGCTCCTTGAGGCAGTGCTTGTCTAGCCTACAGATGTCTTTTTGACGGCTATATTTAAGTACTCGTACGTTTTAAGGTCATCGACAAGCTTAAAGGCTAAATCAAGCAGGTCCCTTCATGTGAAGCCTGGAAATTTCTAGTCTGAAGCTGTACGGCCAAGTGTGCAGGATCGCCATCGAATCGATATTCTTCCGCCATCAGCCGGCTTCGTGTTATGAGTCCTCACAGCTGGTATTTTGAATGGCCTTATTCTAATCTGGCATAACATGGAACACTTCAAAATTTTCTCGAAGAGCTCCAGTAACCGGTGGTTTTGCTCCAACAGAGCTTGCATCATTTCCTGAGTTCCGCTGTCATCTGGCATCATTCGAGGTTGTCTAGACGCCTCCTTGAACGTAGACACACTTTCTTATTCACCTCCAGCTGAACGACCAGGCTTGCTGAGGTCAATCAGAGCGTCCGCACACACGTTTTCTGAGGCAGCGAAATGACTCGAGTTTGGAAGTCGATTGGTCACAAAGATGGTATTGTAGCATCCGTACGCGTCACGAAAGCGTCCGCACGCACGTGTGTGCGTGTTTTTGGAGCAGCCCAAAAGCTCATGTTTCGAATGCGGTACTTTAAAAAGATGATGCCGTTGTGTCCCGTGGGCGTCAGTCAGAGTGTCCACGAGTACGTTTCAAGGCGCCACGCATAGTTCTCACGAAGCGTCAATTGAAAACAATCAATGGGCCTCAAGTCAGCCCAATCCCCCGGCGTCGACTTTCAGGGTCGTTTCACCACAAAGGTTTCAGTCAATCAGATTTTTGAAATGTTGAAACTTCTTTGCAGTAAATAACAATTTATTTGAGAAGCAATGCGACAAAAGTCGTTTACCACGTGCGTGATGATCACCCTCATAGCGGGTGCCATCCCTGACTGTGGCTGAAAAAGTTGTGTTACGATTCCGCTAACGCAATACTGCGTACATCTAATCTGACTGACATTAGTTGTGTAAATTGTAGAACATACCTTTCTGGAATTGAAGCAGCTCATGTTATATATACCTGCCATAAAGAGTCTGAAAGCACTCAATGCCAAAGTCACGTCCACGCCAGGAAAGCATGGTGTCCTGAAGAAAGAAAAGTACGAGTCTTTTCAAGTAAATCGAGCGTCAAGTACGTGAACACTTGGAAGCGCGAGGAAATCGGAAAGTTGGTGAAGGTTTGTGATGAAGGTTTGTGGTGAAATTTAGTGAAGGAACGTGCATCCCCAGGGGGTCCTCTGCAAACAGCACTGTACTGTGCTGGGCTATCCGGGCCATACATTTGTATGGCCCGGATAGTCCAGCACATACTGTCCATCATCGAAGCATAGCGGCACTTCGCAATCTGCTTTCATACTTTTGCCGACAGTACAATATACATCCACGCGCATGACACTGAATATCCAAACACTATGGGGCAATTATACAGGCTCTAATTAGGCATTCCGTGCTGGCCATGTCCAAGTGTGAGGAGCGTTAACTCTATTCATAAACAAAGTATTGGGCCAGGTGAGCCTCAAGCGATAATTCGGCCTTATCCGAGCAATGCGGATCCTTTACACATGGTGCGCGGATGTCCATCTAACCCCACAGTCTCAACAGTCACGTTTCCCCCCCCCCTCCCAGCCTTCGACTCGAGAGAGCTGGGAGGCTGCCTTGTTTAACTGCTCGCCTGGAGACAACAGCCTTGTGCCTTTGCGTTGCCACCTCAAGCATTAATTTGGCCTTCTCCGTGCAATGCGTATCCCTTGAACATGGGGCGCGGATGTCCATCTAACCCCACAGTCTCAACAGTCACGTTTCCCCCCCCCCTCCCAGCCTTCGACTCGAGAGAGCTGGGAGGCTGCCCTGTTTAACTGCTCGTCCTTAGAGAGCCAAACAGCCCTTGTGGCCAGTGTGCGTGCCACCACATAAGCCACAGATATCTTGAACTAGGAAAAACCTCACCCACCCCCACGTTCACCTTACCTACTACTTCAGCGTTTGCACAGAATCGGTACTTAGGCCACCCTTCTTTCTATTTGAAATAGTACAAATAAGTCTTCTGCGCCAAAATCTTCATCTTAATTCTGCTTCGTTTTGATACCACGTGCACCGATCTGTCCTTTCCCGGAATCCTATAACCTATGCATGCATGTATGGGTGAACCTCAAGCATTAATTTGGCCTTCTCCGTGCAATGCGTATCCCTTGAACATGGGGCGCGGATGTCCATCTAATCCAGCAGCCCCACCAGGTGCGTCCCCCACTCCCAGCCCTCGACCCAAGATAGCTGAAAGCAAAAAAAAATGGCGGATTCCACGTACAGTGGAAATCAATAATATGCGAAGCATGAATGGGAAAGGTTGAAATGTCACTCTAAATTCAGCACAGCGTTATCAGATGGAAGTAAATGAAGCCGTACATGACTTCCGTGTCATGATTGTAATGTTTGGATGTGTCGTTTACCTTCGGCATGTATTCACGCCACGTAATACCAAAATTAGTATAAGTGGAGCTAGAAAAACGGTCACGAAAACGCTGTGAACGTGGTATGTTGTCATGTTGTTACATGACAAGCGTGTCAATTATATATACTTACGTGCGTGTCAGGACCAGTCATATATTTTGTCATACATTGGCGTCACGTAACACCAAATTTCGAGCTAGTAAAACGGTTAAGAGCGCATCATGAAGGGCCCAAAATACTCCAATGTCGGGTTGACGCGCCCCCACGCTGGCCACAGCGACGCTACGTTAGCAAAACGCGAGCCCTCTATAGTCTGATGCCAGGCGCTACCAGTGTCCGCGGCGTTGCCCGACGACAACCTGCGCGAAATGCGACATGCTGTATTTCGCGCAAATGCCATAGAGTAGCATTACTCCATGCCAATGCGTTACCCAGACGACACTGCGTCTCCCTCTTTTTGTGACGGAGGGACGCCGGGCGCACTGAAATGCACATGCGTGAAAGCAACGCAGCGCGGCGCGTGCCTGCGAGTATATGGCAGGACCGGCGCCTGGCGTGGCAACGCCGGCGTGACGCGACGAAATGAACGCCGGCGAGCACGCGCACTGCGTCGTCAAAATCGTTGACTGTGGCATGTAGTCATGTTCTCACGTGGCACGCATATCATGATTGTCATGTTTGGATGTGTCATTTATCTATGTCATCCGTTTGTGTCGCGTATACCGAGTTCGGTACATGCTAAGCTAGCGAATGGCCGCGAGCGCATTATGAGTGTAGCATGTAGTCATGTTGTTACATGACACGCATGTCATGATTATCATGTTTGGATGTGTCATTTACCTATGTCATCCATTCGCGTCGTGTAATACCGAGTTTGGTACGTGTGAAGCTAGCGAAATGGCCGTGAGTGCACGATGAGTGTAGCATGTAGTCATGTTGTTACATGGCATGCATCTCATAATTATCATGATTGCACCAGTCACATACCTTCGTCTTCCATTCACGTATCGTAATACCAAATTTGGTATAACTGACGCTAGCGAAACGGCCGGGAGTGCATCATAAGCATGGCATGTAGTCATGTTGTTACATGACACGCATGTCATGATTTTTATGTTAGGGTCTGTCACGTGTGTTCGACATGAAATCATGCCATACCATACCTGTTTTGAAACAGGTCATGTGAACGAAACCACCGCAAGAGCTGCAGGACCATGAAATCAACTCATGAAATTCAATACATGCATGTCATGATTTTCATGTTATGACTAGTCAAGTAGGTTTTTCATACCTTCATGTTATGCCATACCAAGTTTGGTAATGATACCATTATCGAAACGAACAGGAGCGCTAAATGTCGTAGGCGGCTAGATAGATAGATAGATAGATAGATAGATAGATAGATAGATAGATAGATAGATAGATAGATAGATAGATAGATAGATAGATAGATAGATAGATAGATAGATAGATAGATAGATAGATAGATAGATAGATAGATAGATAGATAGATAGATAGATAGATAGATAGATAGATAGATAGATAGATAGATAGATAGATAGATAGATAGATAGATAGATAGATAGATAGATAGATAGATAGATAGATAGATAGATAGATAGATAGATAGATAGATAGATAGATAGATAGATAGATAGATAGATAGATACGCTCAAAGTCGCCGAAGCTCGCTAACAATTGCTTCGCATTTAAAATGTAGGGTAACTGAAAGTGTCTTGGCGCGAAGAATTGTAGGCAAACGTGACGTGAGCATGTCTGTAAGAGTCCGGATTCAGACGCTCCATGAGTCCATTGGTCTGCGGATGATATGACGTAGTCAGATTGTGCTTCGTTTCAAATACTGCAGGATGTCGACTATGACCTTCGATAAAAACAGTGTGGTCACGTTCTGTAAGCAGCTGCTGCGTAGCTCCGTGTTGCACAATCACGTCTTTAAGTTTAAGGAAGAAGTCGGCGACATCTGTGACGCAGCTTGTTGGAAGAGCTCGGGGGAGTTCGTGGCCACGGCTATCCACAGTTTGTCTGAGGAAGGCAAGGGGAAAGGGCCAAGTAGATTAGGCCAACCTGAAGAATGGTTCTAGCGGAATGTCAAGTGGTTGAAGGCATCCGGCGGGAAAGCATTGATGGTGTTTTGCGGCGCTGACATTTCTCACAAGCCCCAACGTATCTTCTGACTGAGCGTGCAAGCCCTCGCCAAAAGAAGCGTTGGCGTAATCAGTCGTAGGTGCGTGAAACACCAAGGTTACTGGTAGTCGGAAGGTCATGAAGTTTGTGTAGAACTTCCGAGTGAACGTGTTTCGCAATGACAAGAAGCAGGGTTGGTTCATCCGGCTCAAAATATTGCCGGTATAATACACCATCGTAGAGGACGAATGAGCGATGGGACTGATCGGAAGATGGTAATTCGAGGCGCTCTACTATAACACGCAAGGACGCATCACGGCGCTGCTCGTAACCAAAGAATGTCATTTGCGAAAGACGCAAGGGTTGGTGTCGGTGTCAGGCATATATAGTGCTCGATTCAGTGACCGGATAGCGGGACAGGCAGTCTGCGTCCTTATGTAAGCGTCCGGACTTGTACGTCACCGTGTAGGTATACTCTTGCAGTAGCAGAGCCCGGCGCCCAAGCCGGCCAGTAGGATCCTAAACTGACGTAAGTAAACATAGCGCATGGTGGTCAGTTATTACAGAGAAATTTGTACCGTATAAATATGGGCGGAACTTTGAGACTGCCCAAACAAGAGCAAGACACTCACGCTCTGCAATGGAGTAGTTGCGCTCAGCAGCTGTAAGGAGGCGGCTAGCGTAAGCGATGAAATTCAGATAAAATCAACCGCGAAACCGACACGTATAAGTACCAACGAGTGCGATAAGCAGATGACAAGTATGAGGTGGCTGTTCAAGCCAACAATTGCACACGTGTAGTTTTTCCCCGTTCGTTCACCTATATCCGTGTCATGCGTGTTATTATTGGAACCATGGCCCAAAAAGCTCTCAATAAGGTCGGTTGATGGTTCATATAGCGGACGCTCACTCATTCTGGACGCCTGGGGTCAATATAGCTGTTGCGCTGTTCCGTGTTTTGGTTTCGGTTTCTCCTCCAAATCAGGGAAATTTTCATAACTTCGACATTATTTCCAGATGCCACATATTTGAAATCCTAAAGTTTGAATAGATTCTTAACATGAAGGACCTGAATTCTTCCGTTAGACATGACCACCAAACTGCACCAAATACAACGTTAATTGTTTTAGCTTCCTTAATTACAGTTGCAAATGACGTCACCAAGTATCTTAAGATGCCGGTCAATATAGGAAAAATAATTCTGAATACAGCGAACAAATGCTGCATTTTTCTGATTTTCTAACGATGCTGGACACATTTTTGAAACGCCCTGTGTATCTTGTTGTATACAATCAAATAAAGGCGCAGACCGATTTTGTTTGCTGCAGCAGTAATCAAACTTGTTTTTCCTGTGCCATCGGCAACTGTCCCGATGTGCCATCAACCCTAGTGCCTTCACTGCCCTTTATTGAGAATTACTTGGGGTACTATGGGTGCCAATATATATGATGATATGTGGGGTTGAACGTCCCAAAACCACCATATGATTATTAGAGATGACATGGTGGAGGACTCTAGAAATTTGAGCCACCTGGGGTTCTTTAACGTGCACCCAAATCTGGGCACACGGGCCTACAGTATTTTCGCCTCCATCAAAAGTGCAGCCGCGGCAGCCGCGATTCAATCCCGTGACCTGCGGTTCAGCAGCCGAACATCTTAAAATCTTAGCCGCTAGACCACCGCGGCAGGGCGCCAATATATCGTCGATCGTCGATCTCGCTCATCAGAGACATCAGAGTTTCCAGAATAGTCCTTTAGCGCCTCAATGCGCTGCTCGTCAAGGAAGAAGAAGTTGGCATTTGGGCCGTGCGGCGGGTGCAGCGCGATAATAAAAAAATCAGTTCGAAAACTGAACGCTGTCAGGGCTGGATCTTTCCCGCGTTAGCTCCGACAGTTAATGGTGACCCGATAAAGAACACACAGCCCCGATCATCCCGCATGGACCCCGCCGGCTCTGCCACCACTCCTACCGGTCTTGACGCCCAAAAAGACGCCAGACCTAGCGGTGCTGCAGTCGCTGCGATTCAACATGTCAACTTGCCACCATTTTGGCCCAACAGCCCCAGCACATGGTTTCTGCTAGTCGAGGCGCACTTCCGTCTACGGCAAATCACCAGCCAACTAACCAGGTACTGGAATCTGGTGTCCTGCTTACCTCCGGACGTAGCCGATGATTCAGCTGATATTTTAGCGTCGCCGCACCCGAGCCATCCCTACGACAAGTTGAAGGCAGCTATCATTTCCCGCAAGTCTGAGTCCGAACACAGCAGACTCCAACAGCTCATCACGGCTACAGAGCTCGGTGACCATCGCCCATTACAGCTCCTGCGACGCATGCGCCAGCTCCTTGGCGGCCCCTCCGCCCCTCAAGAGGAGAAGCTGTTACGTGAGTTGTTCCTCCAGCGCTTACCGCAGAGCATGGTCCCAGTCCTCGTAGCTGCAGGAGATGCCCCACTAGACACACTCGCTGAAATGGCTGGCTGAGTGGCGGACTACTCGCGGACGCATAGCCTCAACGCCGTCATCACACCGCCACCAGCCACCGCTGCAGACCCGGCGCTCGCGAGCATCGAGAACCGTTTGGACGCCCTTGTCAGGTGCCTCGATGACATTGTACCTGCGCATCGTCGACCGTCATCCAGGTTCCAGATACACAGTCGCTCCTCGACGCCCCCACATTCTCCGGAACTTCGGCCACCCGACGCGCCGCGGAACGTTTCATCTTCAACCGTGTGCTGGTACCACCACCGATTCGGTGCCTCTGCTCGCAAGTGCACTCGCCCGTGCTCCTGGTCGGGAAAAGGCGACGACCGGCCACTGACGGCGGCAAGTGGTACTGGTCAAAAGTCATGCCGCCTTTTCTATGTTTCTGATAAGATCCCTGGCGCTTGCTTTCTAGTCGACACAGGAGCCCAGGTTAGCGTCATTCCGGCCTCGTGTGCAGATCGCTGTCGCAACGAACAGACCTGCCCACTCCAAGCGATCAACAATTCCGCCATTCGCACTTACGGCCAACGCTCTCTTACACTTGACCTTGGACTACGCCGTACATTCCACTGGATTTTCATCCTCGCTGACGTCTCGCAAGCTGTTCTTGGAGCTGACTTCCTCAGTTTTTTCAACCTTGCTGTGGACATGCATGCTCATCGCCTCATTGATCTCAACACCCGCCTCTCCATCAACGGTGTGCTGTGTACTTCCTCGCCAACTGTACTGCGAGCTCTCACACCTGCTTCGCCGTATGCAAAAATACTCGACGACTTTCCCAGCATCACGAAGCCGCACACCAGAGAGTCACCGGTGAAGCATTCCATCACTCACCACATTGTGACCACTGGACCTCCCGTTTTTACACGACCCCGTCGACTATCTGGAGAACGCCTCGCCATCGCCCGCCGTGAGTTTGAGCACATGCTTGAACTCAGCATTGTGCGGCCTTCCTCCAGCAACTGGGCGTCGCCACTCCACATGGTGCCGAAGATCCTGGTGACTAGAGACCTTGTGGGGATTACCGCGCTCTCAATGCCCACACCTTACCAGACCGCTATCCACTTCCTCACATACAGGATTTCACATCAAATTTGGCTGGGTGCACAATCTTCTCTGAGGTTGACTTAATGAAGGCTTACCATCAGATTCCTGTAGAACCTGCCGACATTCCGAAGACGGCCATCACCACCCCATTCGGTCTGTTTGAATATGTAAGGATGCTTTTTCGATTGCGCCAATCTGCACAGACCTTTCAGCGCACTATCAACGAGGTCACGCGAGGTCTCGATTTCGTGTTTGCCTACCTTGATGACCTCCTTGTAGCAAGCTCATCCGGCCCTGAGCATGAAGCCCACCTGCGCACCCTGTTCCACCGCCTGGATGATTACGGCTTCGTAATTAATCCCACTAAGTGCCTCTTCGGCGTCGCTACAATAGAGTTCCTAGGCCACCTTGTCACTCCAAAAGGTATCCAACCACTCGCCAGCAAAGTGAAGGCTATTCAAGACTTTCCACCCCCGACTTCACTGAAGAGACTCCGAGAATTTCTGGGCCTACTAAACTTCCATCTCCGCTTTCTTCCAAAGTGCGCCACATTCCTAAAGCCCTTGACCGACCTATTGGCTAAAAAGAAAGACCCGGCTGCGCCACTGGCGTGGCCCAAGGACGCTGCATCTGCCTTCGACACTGCCAAGAATGCTCTGGCAGACGCTACCATGCTCATACATCCCGTCCCAGATGCCCTGATTCGTCTCATCACCGATGCATCAAGCGTGGCAGTTGGCGCTGTTCTCGAGCAGCACGTATCCGGTTGGCAGCCCCTTGGGTTTTTCTCGCAAAAACTGAAGCCACCAGAGACAAAATATAGTACATTTGCCCGAGAACTCCTCGCGGTATACCTCGCCATCAAGCATTTTCGTCATTTATTGGAGGGCCGGGACTTTTACGTCGTTACAGACCACAAGCCCCTGACGTTTGCCTTCCATCGCAATCACAGCAATTATACTGCACGGGATATCTGTCAACTATGCTTTATTTCCGAGTTCACTGTGGATCTCAGACACGTACATGGGCCGGAAAATGCTGCTGCTGATGCACTATTCCGCATCGATGCCTTGTCGACCCAGCCACCACTAGACATGGAAGAGCTAGCAGCTGCCCAAAGCAACGATCCTGAGCTGCATCGTCTTCGCTCTTCATCCACGTCTCTATCCTTCACGGAGTGCCCACTTCCATTTTCTACCTCATTAATAACGTGCGAAACGTCTACTGGTGTCCCTCGGCCCTTCGTGCCTTCAGCTTTTCGTCGTGCAATTTTTGATCAATTGACCAACATGAGCCATCCTGGTATTCGTGCGACCCAGAAGCTAGTCACATCTCGTTTCCTTTGGCCAAGCATCAATGCTGATGTCCGACGCTGGACGTGAACCTGCCGTGATTGCCAGCGCGTTAAAGTTCACCGTCACACTGTCACGGCAACATCCCCGTTTCGGCCTCCAGACGCAAGGTTTTCTCACGTCCATCTCGATATCGTCGGTCCTCTTCCGTCATTGCAAAGAGCCTGTTACCTGCTGACATGTGTGGATCGCTTCACCAGATGGCCAGAAGCGTTTTCCATTTCCGACATTACAGCACCAACAGTTGCCAAGGCTTTCACAAACGGCTGGGTGTCGCGCTTTGGATGCCCTTCTGTCGTCACCACTGATCGCGGTCGTCAGTTTCAATCGGCCCTTTTCACCGCACTTGCCAATATCCTGGGCATTCGACACATCCACACAACTGCCTACCATCCTTCCACCAATGGCATGGTCGAACGGCTTCATCGACAACTGAAAGCTGCCCTCACTGCTCACCAGCCAAGGGAACGTTGGCTCGACCACCTCCCCTTCGTACTTCTGGGCATCCGATCAGCATTCAAAGTAGATCTCGGCTGCTTATCAGCCGAACTAGTATATGGCCTTTCCCTGCGTCTTCCAGGAGAATTCTTCGAGCCATCATCGCCACCTTCCACTCACGATGCCTCCACGTACATTCGAGAGCTGCGCACCACGTTTCTAGACCTTGCTCCTGTGATTCCTGCCGACCGACACCCCCAGTCTGTCTTCGTGAGTCAGGATCTGCATGACTGCAGTCACGTCTTCGTTCGGCGTGACCAAATACGGCCACCACTAACACCAGCCTATGATGGCCCATTCCGCGTACTCCAGCAAAATTAATGAAAATTTCCGCGCCCGAGTGAGTGTGGAAACCAGGCCACCTGTGTGGCAGGAGAGTGTTCTGCCACAGAGCCACAATACTTTGTTTCCTTTCTTGTCTAAATAGAGCCACAATATTTGTTGAAGCTGCTTTGAGAAAAAACATTGAGAAAAAACAAAAAAAACTTTCGACTGCATAGCATGCAGTGGAAGGAGTCTTCTTAACGCATTGAGTATTGCGTGCCAGAACGTAGAATCACTCCAGGCTTCTAGAGGTTTGAATAGCGCAATAAGTGATTTTTTACGGCCCACTGATTAGCACACGTCAAGACATGTTTGATCAGCAGCAGTGGCTGAACCATGATCGAAGCGAACCGCTGCGTAGGCTCGCGTGTTGACCTAGCGACGCGGTGTAGGCCCTTCGCTGATTCGCAAAAGAAATATAGTGGGCACTTGACAACTGCAGTTCTAATAGGCATTCAATTAATAATTGCACCAGGGTGTCTTGAAGGGTCACTCGGTACGTGACATTAGGAGGGAAATGGCGCTAAAAGGGGACGAAGTAACGATGAGCACGCAACATAAGCGCAAATGAACAACTGTGTGTAAGTTTATCCATAAAATATAAACCTGAAAAAGCAAACAAGACTAAAACCCTTACGTGCACATAAAGATGAAATGGAATATGAACTCAATGATCTTTGAAACGGCGCATGTTGCGCACACAGTCGTTCGTTCCTTTACGGCATGGTTGAGGCATGCACCGAGAACTGAAGAAGGCTAGCAGTCCAGATTTTATGCCCACGAGTCCCGATTTCGCTATCGTGATATGCGGTTTAAGGTGAAGCTCAACCATATCCCATATTTTTAAATGGTTTTAAGCTATTTAGTACAAGAATGACTAAGTGGAAATTTTCGAATGTTGGTTCAAAATCGCTTTAAGGGAAAGGCGGAGACGTTGAAGAGAGGAAAAGGTGCCATTTCCGCAAACCATTTAGGAGCACAATGCATGTACAGCCACCAAAATACAGCGGATGCACAGTCACCACAGTCACCCATAAAGAAAGTGACAAAATCTTGTTAAAGAAAGGCGTAAAACAGGGAGACATCATCTGGCCAATTATAATCACCACGTGTTTATAGGAGCCCCGCCGCGGTGGTCTAGTGGTTAAGGTACTCGGCTGCTGACCCACAGGTCGTGGGATCAAATCCCAGCTGTGGCGGCTGCATTTCCGATGGAGGCGGAAACGTTGTAGACGCGTGTGCTCAGATTTTGGTGCTCGTTAAAGAACCCCAGGTGGTCGGAATTTCCGGAGCCCTCCACTACGGCATCTTTCATAATCAATACGAATGTAGCGACCACGAATTCCACATGCCTGGTGGTCGCTTACCCTGTAGCCGATTCTTCAACGATTTCGCAAATATTTTGTAGTCAACGTTTCCAAACGATATAGGCCTATATCCATTAACTCTTTTTAATGCTTTTAATGCGGTTCACTGCGTTCATGCGGTTTCCTGCGTGAGATACGGCCACCATGGCCATGAGCACATTTTGGGATTAATGTTATATGGTCCTGATAAAAAGGAGGAAGTTCGCCATGTTGATAAGCCTCTTTAAAGAGTTGCTGAAAGAAAGGTATCAGAAGTTCCTGAAATGCTATGTAAAATTCGCCACTAAGACCATCTGGGCCAGAAGCTTTATTCTTCGGCAACGTTGGTATTGCAACTCTAATTTCTTCCCGTGTTATGAGCCCATCAACAGTGAGCCTGTCATCTTCTTGTAAGTGAGGCACAAGAGCAATGAAGTAGTCAGCTTCTTCCTCAAAGTTTTCCTGAAGCTCAGCTGTGGCGAACAAAGTTCTGTAATAATCTTCAAGTGCAGCTCTTATTTCACATGTCTCTGAGCAAAGTAATCCCCGCGACTCAATTTGCATTATCTGTTTGGAAAGTGCATATCTTTTTTCCGGTCCGAAAGATTTTTAGTGAGTTACTCTTCAGTGAAACAGGTAACGCGGGAACGAATCGTTGCTCCCCTGTATAAATCTGTATCGTGTTTTTATATCTGTGCTCGAATCACATTTATCTCATCCATGTACACTCCCGGCTGTTGGGTTTCAATGGTATGGAGCTTATGAAGTAAATCGTAGAAATTGAGTTTTTTAGCCTTTTCTTTTTGCTTTGAGCTATTTCACATGAAATACTAATCACCTGATGCTTAAATCTTTCTCGAACCTTCTTCATTGAGCAAAGATTGGCAGCTATCGACGCTGTGTTACCTCTTGTACGTATCTTTTACTGATTTATCAAAACCATCATCGCGCAACAACTGTACGTTAAGCTTCCGTAAGTCCCAGTTTAGTGGGAACTGACGACCCCAAGAAACGGTCCCCAAACAATGGTTGGTAGAATATATGGGCTTTGGAGCGTAATTATGAAAGTGAGTTCATAGCTCTATAGATACATACACACTGTCGAGCCGAGCATGAGAGACGCGCTGAATATGCCTAAACTTCACCGAGAAAGGTGCGTGCACTCCCACATTTATTAAATTGTGGTCATTCAATAAGTTCTGCAGCAAAGTTGCACTTGCATCATAATGATACGTCATATTTGAACAATCTCTCGAGTCACAGACACAAATAAATTCTCCAAAAACTATCAAAGTTTGTCAGTGTTTAGCAGTGAAGTTAAAGAGAGGAAAAAAGCATTCCTGTCGTTCACTTTAGAGGAAGCGTAGACACAGACAAACCTCCAATTATGGGAATGAAAACAAAAGTCGCAACAAATAAGGTGTCCTTCCTCATCAACACGTAGCGACGTCAAAGTATGATTCAAGTGCTTTCTAACTAATAAATATCATCTAGCGGAGGCACCACGTGCTTGCCTGATGTATAAATCATAATCTCGAAAAATGTCCAGTGCGGGATCGGCGTCACGAGCAGCCCAAATCTTAGTCTCTTGCACTGCAGCTATGTCGCTGTTGTACTGCTCAAGCACATGGCGCAACTGCCATTGATGCTTTACATTCGAAGCGTGGCACTTTGGGATAGTTGGTATAACATGACAATAGTTATAGCGCGAGAACAGAATGACGACAAAGAGACAAGCGCTCGTGTCCTTCTTGTCTCTTTGTCTTCGTTTTGTTCTCGCGCTATAACTATCGCCTTACATTCCTCAAGCCATGTACGTTCAGTGTCGCTACACACATGGAAAAGGTTAGCGCGGTAGCCATTTTGCTCTCGTAAAACTTTTGTTGGTCACCTTTAGAGCAAAAGAGGTAAAGAGCAAAAGAGGTAAAGCCACAGGTTGCCCTGTGGCTTTACCTCTTTTGCTCTTTTAGGAGCGATTTCTTGAGGATGCTGGCATAGGTGGGGCCTTCATCGGTACCCAAAGGAGGCGACACGTGGACCACATGAGCACGCTTGCTCTGTCGTGTCTGGCGCACTCGTTGTTTCCTCATCGGTAACCAGTGCCTGACGCACCTTGTTTGACACTTATCCATTACTTCTTGTTCCTCGTTGTCAAGCGGCTGGTCTTTGAGGTCTTCCAGGTGATGTTCTCCTGCAGCATTGCAATCATTTATGCTTTCACTGGGGTCTTTAGCAATGTTATTTTGCGTGCCGAGGGTGGTCTCTATGTACATATGTTCAACTTTCTTTGAGACACCTTCTGCTCCTCCCTTCTCCTGTTGCATCAACTACCTCAGTGGCGTCCATAAAATGATCGATATGCGGTTCTTCTGCACCTTAGCCATAACGGAGTTTGTTGGCATAAGTCGACAAGCAGACAACCGACGAGTGGCCAAATCTATGGCACTGCAAGCAGCTGAGTGTTTTACACTGTCGATGGACATTCCCCATTCGCTTGCAACGAAGACACAGTGAAGGCCTACCGCGATTATGTACGAGGCGTTGGTGGTGATAGATCGACATAAGGTGTGGTGTTGATCTCACAGTGATGGAGTCCTTTAGCTCCAAGACAACATCCCTGTTTGTCGTCATCCATTGTTCTATTGAAGAATGGATTACAATGGAAGTGACATCCATGCCTCTCTCTCAACGGACTTCACCACCCCGTAAGCTTGGAAAAGCTCTTCAACACACCGCAATTCAAGATGAGGTGGAAACCAAAAAAATTTCAGCGTAATATACCTGGTCTCCGGATCTGCCACCATGCACTTCGGCCCTTTTACACGGAGCTCGCCAAAAGGGATGAGTTTCTGTTTCACAATGCTGCTTACACACGTAACCATCCAGTACATGGCTCATTTGATACTGGCCAACTCCTATAATGCCCGCTAGTGCTCACCGCTTCAAGCAGCGCGTCACGGAAGTATGGGGCACGATACGGCCTACCACTCAAGGCAGCAGAAAGGCAAACAAAATTCAAAACGTCATTATTGGTTGGCAGACGCGGCAAGGACGACTTTATAGCTTGAGTATTCATCATGAAACGAAGTCGATGATTCTCGGCCATTGGCCGATACGCTATTCCCAGCAGAGAGCATTTTTTAAGACATTCCGTTGAGTGCAGATTCTGAAAACGCCTCCACTTGTGAAAACAGTGAAAAGCAACTTTCTCTGCTTGAAAATGTAGTGAAAATAGCTTTCACGTTTCACAAACACACGCCTCCTGATACATGCTTCGCAATGCAACATGAAATAGTGGACCCGGTAGCATGGCGACATCAGGAGTGGCCGAGACACTGAACGTTCCTGCTGAAGACGTGGCAAGCTTCGTCTGACACAAGCGGTTCGGGTCACGGCCCCCGTGGCCATGACCCGACGTACCGTACTCCTCACCTTCACAGATGGCGGGGTTTCTATGGGAGCGCGTGTCCCCGCTCTCGTTAAACCGCTCACCAGCGGTGGCGCTACCTATAAGATGTTCGTCTGCTACTCTAGCTGTTCGGATGGCGCTGGAGCAAGAATTCCGGCATTGTCTGATGAAATGTCGGCATGTGAATATTAGGGGCGAAGCTCCTTAGGGCGTGGGCCGTGCGTCCCCTGTAGCCTGTATGTAGCCACCTCTAGTTTAGTTCTTGCAGTGTTCACTAGATGGCGGTACCGTCTCCTGTATGTAGCCGCCTTTCGTTTAGTTCTTGTAGTGTTTACTAGATGGTGGTACTTGTAGCTGATGATGAAAAGATGCAAGATGTTATAAACTAGAAAGCGGTACTTGTAGTTGATGAAAGACGCGAGATCTTATAAAATAGGAATGATGTCACATATGGCGCGTGTCATTGGTTGAAGGCAATCGTTCGATTTAGTGCGGCGACGTACGCTAGGGCGAGCGATGTAATAAAATCGAGTGGGCAAAATGTACAGAGGATTCATGGTTTACCAGGTTTACCTCCGGAGCTTCGCCCACTCATCATCATTCACTTCGTGGATATGGCGGAATTTTTTTTGTCACCTAGATGGCTGGTCAAGTAAGCTGTTCAGTGCGGTCAAGTGATTATTGTACACGGGTTGACACGCGTGGAAACCGGTAGAGATACATAGTGTAGAACAGCCTATTTGGTGTCTCATCCACTTAACTTCAAACAATTTCTGAATGACTTCTAGTACATTTATTTCCGAATTATTTTTTGACTGTGCAGTATAATTACGCACTACGAGTGCTCTGTTGGCCGGAATATGACCACGAACCCTGAAGACGACGTGGGCGAACACGTGTTGACTTGCGCTACACCACTCGTAGGTTATGGCCCTAGCGGCCGAAGGTAAAAACTACACATGGGTGCTGGCAATGGGCTATCTGGGCAGATAAGGAAGGCAGTAGGTCTTGACCATGACATTTGGATCTCCTGCCATCTGGAGGGCACTAAGGATGCGGCTGACATACTTATTGAGAGGTGGCGTCGCTTGCGAGGGGCCCGCGAGAAGTAAGAAGGGCGAACTCGGCCATGGAAGCGTTCGTAAGTCACGGGGACAAAAATCACAGGATATCCAAGGAGTAAATGATGATGAGTGGGGCGAAGCGTTCGTCTGTCTCTGCTTTCATCCATCTGTTCGTGCATCGGTCCTTCCGTCCGTCCGTGTATCCTTGCGTCAGTACATCCATCCGTCTGTCTGTCTGTCTGTCTGTTCATCCGTTCGTCCGATGATTGTCATCTGAGTGTTCCACTGCGAAATATGGCTTGTTTTTTACGGACCTAAAGTTGGTACTGTGTCCATTAGGTTACAACTATGGCGTTGTTGGTACTTCGAAATTTCACCCGCATTAGGCATTCAAAGTTACTTTAAAAAAGCCATATTACGTGCACTGACGTTCTTTTCCATGTGACATGGTTTAATTGTCCAACCAGAAGAGAAGCATGGCTGCCATTTCAGAAAGTGGCGTGAACGGGGCTAGATGATTATGCTTGTATTTTTGCAGGTGAGGCTCACAGGGCCTGCAACTTTTTGAACGCCATCCTGTTCTGTATATATATTGTCGCGACGTGAATCCAGAGGTCGTATTTGAAGACGCTGAGAAAGCAGCAGCGGGTTGGCCTTTTTATTAACCGCGCGCCAGAGAGTACCTCGTCTTTTTCATTGTAGCGTAATGCATAAAAGCATGCAGATGCGCATATGCGCTGTCGCCTTCGTCTTTCTCGCGGGACGCACATGACATTCGCCTCCCTCTAAAAATGGCATCGGCCCGATGTGCAGCCAAGGTGCTCTACGCACATTTGCACCGACACCCACAGGTCAAACGAGAGTTAGCTGGACAAGTAGGGTTACACCCGGATGACATGCACGATATCGGGTGAGCGGTTTCGGCGATTGGAACTGCAATCGCCGTCGGGAATAACTTCTTAGTTGATATCGCTCAATCGTCGGGTGACTCGATATGGGCTTAAGTATCATCGTAATAGCTTCTATGAAAGCCCGCGTCGACGTATTGGGATCCAGACCCATACCTTGTCGCCTGGTTTGTAGGTTACCAATTTATGTCGTTTGTCGTATCGTTTCGCATATTTGTGTTGCTGGTGACAAATACGCACGCGGGCTAGCTGTCGGGCTTCTTCGGCGCGCTGACCAAATTCTTCAGCATCAGCGTGAGTGTCGTCACACTCGTGCGGCAGCATAGCGTCCAACGTTGTAGTGACTTCACGCCCGTGTATTAAACTAAATGGCGTCATTCTGGTAGTCTCCTGCCGGGCTGTATTATAGGCGAAGGTCACATATGGCAAGATTGCGCCCCAGTTCTTATGTTCTGTGTCGACAGACATGCAGAGCATGTCTGCGAGGGTCTTATTAAGCCGCTCTGTTAGTCCGTTTGTTTGTGGGTGGTACGCCGTTGTTCTCCGGTGAGCTGTACCGCTGAGCCTGAGAACCGACTCCAAAATTTCTGCCACGAACGTAGTTCGTCTATCCGTGATGAGAACTGTTGGAGCACCGTGCCGAAGGACGACGTTTTCTATGAAGAAATCAGCTGCTTCTGCTGCTGTGGCCCTCGGCAAGGCTTTAGTTTCTGCGTAGCGAGACAAGTAATCAGTGGCGACAATGATCCATCTGTTCCCTGTGGTAGAAGTTGGAAATGGGCCCAGGAAATTCAGTCCGATTTAGGCGAATGGCTTTGCTGGTACTTGGACGGAATGTAATAAGCCTGCTGGCCGGCCGGGTATTGCTTTGCGTCTTTGACAGTCGGCACATGTTTGGACGTGATGTTTCACAGCAGCAGGTAAGTTCGGCCAGCAGTAACTGTTTTGCAGACCGGACAATGTTCGAGTGTAACCGAGATGATCGGAGGTGACTTCGTCATGGCAGGCTTCCAGAATTTCTTTTTGCAGTGATGCAGAGACGACGAGCAAGTATGGGCTGCCGGCGGGAAAAAGTTTTTCTTGTATAGGACGTCGTTCCTTAAACAAAAAGATGGCACTCCTCTCGCAAAAACTCGCGGCACATCTTCACGTCGTCCTTCTAAGAAGTCGATAAGCGGAAGCAGGTCAGGGTCACTGCGCTGCTCTTGTGAAATAGTGGCCACGTTGATGACTCCCAAGACTGCGGCGTTCATAGACTCGTCATTAATAGTGGCAGGCTCGACGGGTGACCGCGAGAGACAGTCTGCGTCGGTGTGCTTCTTCCCTGATTTATAAATAATGGTCATATCAAACTCCTGAAGCCGAAGACTCCAGCGAGCTAAACGGTCGGATGGGTCTTTCAAGTCAGTGAGCCAGCAAAGCGAGTGGTGATCACTGACGACCTTGAATGAGCGGCCGTACAGATACGGTGGAAATTTGAGAACCGCCCAAACCACGGCGAGGCACTTTTTCTCGGCAGTCGAGTAGTTCTCTTCCGTGTGAGAGAGAGCTCTGCTGGCATAGGCTATCACTTTCTCGGAGTTATCTTGCCATTGTATCAGTACGGCGCCGAGGCCTACATTGCTTGCGTCGGTGTGGAGTGCTGTTGGCGCTTCCTGCTCAAAGTGTGCAAAAACCGAAGGTGTTTGGAGGCGTTGGCGTAATTCGTTGGATGCTGTTTCACTCGTTCATTTTCGCTCCAAAGAAAGGGCACATCCTCTCGTGTGAGCCGCGTCAAAGGCGCCGCAATAGATGAAAAGTTGGCGATGAATCGTCGGTAATAAGCGCAGAGGCCTAAGAAGCGTCTCACTGCTCTTTTGTCATGCGGTGCGGGAAACTTTAAGACAGCGTCGATTTTGCCTGGGTCGGGTAGAACGCCTTCGTGGCTGATCACGGGGCCTTAGAAGCAAAGTTCACTGAAACCGAAATGGCACTTCTCTGGTTTTAAAGTCAGGCCAGCCGTACGTATAGCTTGTAGAACTGCGAATAATCGACTTAGGTGTTCCTCGAATGTAGCTGAGAAGACGATAACGTCATCTAGATAGACCAAGCATGTCTGTCACTTCAGTCCTAATAGCACAATGTCCATTAATCACTGAAAAGTGGCTGGCGCAGAGCATAATCCGAATGGGAGCACTTAAAATTCATAAAGACCGTCGGGCGTCACGAAAGCAGTTTTCTTCCGGTCTCTCTCATCGACCTCTATTTGCCAATAGCCACTTCGCAGGTCCATCGATGAGAAATAGCGTGCATGCCACAGCCGATCAAGAGAGTCATCTATGCGTGGCAGTGGGTAGACGTCTTTCTTTGTTACTTGGTTTAACTTGCGGTAATCTATACAGAAACGCAAGCTGCCGCCTTTCTTTTTAACCAATACCACGGGGGATTCCCAGGGACTTTTGGAAGGCTGTATTACGTCATCTTCGAGCATTTTCTGAACTTGCTTCTGGATCTACTCACGTTCTTTTGGAGCCACATGGTATGGGCTTTGACGGATCGGTCTCGTATTTTCTTCAACGATGATTCGGTGCCAGGTCAGTGGTGTTTGTTTGACTTTCGACGTGCACGAAAAACAATTTTCGAACTGATGTATCAGCTCTAGTAGGCGCTATTTATCCGAGGGTGACAGGGTTGAGCAAATGTTGACAGACAAAGGTGTCGAGACTGTGATGGTCGCGTCGTCCGGTTGCAAAGCGAAGCAATCTCTGGCTTGGTCTACGTCGTCGTAGTAGGCAATCGCGGTGCCCTTCTGGATGTGACGACGCTCGTTGCTGAAGTTGGTGATGAGCACTTCCGCCCACCCATCACTTAGTGCCAGAACGCCTCTCGCTATTGAAACACCTTGCGTAAACAATAGCGTGTCTATTCGCTGTGCTATCACCTCATTACGGCGCGGCCGTTCACATAACACCGACACGAGGCAGCAAGATCTCGGCGGGAGCATCACATCATCGGCTACACGTAAACGTTGCAGTTGTTCTTCAGTGGTGGCGTCGACGTAAGGATGGGCGGAAAAAGTGACGATACGTTCTGGAATATTGATGACAGCACCGTACTCTCGCAGAAAATTCATACCCAAAATCAACTCTTTACAACAGTCCGGTAAAATGACAAAAGTGGCGACGAAGTTCGAATAACCGATTACGAGCCGAGCGGTGCATTTACCGGTTGGCGTCATTAGCTGTCCACCAGCACTCCTTTTGCTCGGCCCACTCCACGGCGTCTTGACCTTTCTAAGGTGGTCGGCGAGCTCTTGCCTTATAATAAAGAAGCCAGCACCAGTGTCAACCAGTGCTGTTACGCAGTGTCCGTCTATAATAACGCTAAGGACGGCACGTACAAATTCATTGCATTAGTACCCGTGGTTGTAGTCATCTTCGTCATCACCGTCGTCATGTCGTCTTTGTGTAGTGGCAAGGGGGTCTTTTTGGCGTCTCAGCGATTGGAAACCTTGCCCCACGAGGTCATGGCAGTTAGTTTCCCTGGCACGGGCTTGGGGAACGGTTTCTGACGGCGTCAACGTATCTTGGCGATTCGGGGAATTCTGACCTCGTGCAGGTGAGGGAGACCGCCAGCGATGACTTGGTGAAGACGCTTGGTTGGTCGGCAGGTGATCAGCACCATGATCACGATGATGGTGGTCTTCAAAATAAATGAAGCGGGCCGAGAAAAGTTTCCAAACCGGGCTTCTCGATGACGGAAGTAGCACGAGATGTGGCCTGGTTCGCCGCAGTAGAAACAAAGGGGTCGACGGTCGGCAGTGCGCCACAAGTCGGTCCGACGTACTGGTGGTCGCCGCACAGGTTCCCGCTGCCACCACGGCAAGGTAACGGGCCGTGGCTGAAAGGGTGCTTCTTCTGCGACAGGCGGATGGCGGCGGACGGCATCAGCATAGGTCAGTGGACGTGGTTCGGATGGTGGTACCGGTGATGGAAAGGCTTGCTGTAGTTCCTGGCGCATGATTTCCGCAACAAAAGCGACTGGAGGCTCGGTAGACGGAAGGCCGAGGGCCCGCAGCTCTTCCCGCAGGATTTGCCTAATCATTTGCCGTAAAGAGTTTTCGGAAACGGCAGTGTTTTGAGCAGCGGCACCAACAGGCGTTTGGTCGGCCAGGCGGTCAAAGTGGCGGCATCGTTGCCGGAGCGCCCGCTCATTGACAGTCGTCTCTTTGATGAATTCATCCACTGTTGTTGGAGGATTTCGTACAAGGCCGGCGAAAGCGGTTCCTTAACTCCCCACATCAGGTGACGAACTTTCCTTGCCTCGGGCATGTCAGGGTCAGCGCGGCGAAATAGACGGGCCATATTCTCAGCGAACATGGCGACGTTTTCGTTCGGCTTTTGCACGCGGGCTTCAATCATTTGTTGTGCGAGATCTCGTCGGTCCGCACTCAGGAACGTCACGAGAAGCTTTTGGCGGAAATTGTCCCAGGTTTGGAAAGTAGGCTCCCTGTTCTCGTATCATGTGCGAGCGCTATTTTCCATTGCGAAGTAGGCACGGCCAAGTTTCTCTTGCACGCTCCAACGATTCACCACAGCGGTCCGCTCGAACTGGTCGAGCATGTCCTCGACATCTTCATACGGTTCTCCACGGAAGACTTCGGGAACACGAGGAATCTCAAAAGTTACCTGGTAAGGATGAGTCGTCTGGGCCGAAGGAAGATTCGCAGACATTGAAGGAGATGCCGTCAAGAGTTCTGGACTTAGGCCTAGTAGGCGCCGGCTGCATCGGTCTACTGGAGTCGTAACAAGATGTTGAGGCTCCGGACTGGGTGTACGGTCCCGAACAATGCTTTCTTGCATCAGGTTGCAGGCCCCAGCACCTCCACCAGTGTCGCGACGTGAAGACAGAGGTCGTATTTGAAGACGCTGAGAAAGCAGCAGCAGTTCGGTCTTTTTATTAACCGCGCGCCAGAGAGTACCTCGTCTTTCTCGTTGTTGCGTTATGCATAAAAGCGTGCAGATGCGTGTATGCGCTGTCGCCTTCGTCTTTTTCGCGGGACGCACGTGACAATATATATATATATATATATATATATATATATATATATATATATATATATATATATATATATATATATATATATATATATATATATATATATATATATATATATATATATATATATATATATATATATATATGTATATATATATATATATATATATGGTTGCACTTTTGGCTTCTGCCCACGGCAATTTATCTTTTCACCCACTTTTCTTCATATTTACATTACGATTTGGTCTAATATATTCCCCTATACTTTCTTCGGCATTATTGTCTGTTAGATCTCATTGATATTGTGTAAAAACATGGAAAAGCGAGCCCTTAAGTATACACTTCTTTCCCTATTCATTACCGAGGGTCTCGTACTGGCAGACTTGGTGCCTTTAGGGTGTATACGAGGGACTATTGGTCAGCTACCAGCAGCAATAAGTTCACGTGCTACGTGACGCCAAGCAGGCTCATAGTTGACCAGGCTCGCCGCCGTGCCTACTGGTAGCGCTGACTGACACTCCCACGTTTAAATTCACATATATACCCAAAAAAGTGGCTCGGGGGATAGCCGCTGTGGTAGCTCCTCAGTGCTAGAGCATCGAATGCTTTATTCAAAGGTCGCAGTTTATATATATATATATATATATATATATATATATATATATATATATATATATATATATATATATATATATATATATGTGTGTGTGTGTGTGTGTGTGACGCTTCACAAGTGAATGTGGGGAAGAAAGAGGAGGAAGACGAAGTGTCAGAATAAACTGGTGTTCTGACTGACGCCATGTCTCATCCGTTACACTAAGTCGACAGGATCTACCGCAGCAACATCATGAGCCCACGAAAGAAGATGATCAGCCTGCCGAAATACAACGGAGCTGAAGACGACGTCCCTGTTGACAAGTGGTTGCACCTCTTCGAAACGAAGGCGAGCAACGTCAGCTGGTCCGAACGAGATCGCATCGACTGCATCAGCGAGTACCTGGAAGGTGAGGCATTCCGCTGGTACCTCACCGAGATTTTCGACGCAGAAGATACGTGGGAAGGCATCAAAACAAGCATGATATCACGATTTTCTACACCTGTTAGCGAGCCTTTCCGCCAATTCATACACTGCAGGCTCAAAAGAGAACAGCGCATCAGGCACTACTACGAAGAGAAGACACACCTTGGTCGCCTCGCAGACTTAAAAGACGTTCACATAGTATCAGGATTGACTGATGGTGTACCTGAAGAGATCAAAAGGCGCCTCGCTGGATTGACGCTCACCACCCCAGCCAAGTGGCTTACTGCTGCGCTTCAAGCAGAAGACTCTGTCCACAGAGATGCTCCCCAACACTCGTCAAAACCGCAGCTCATGCGTCGAGAGCCTCATTCTACGCGACCATGGCTCCCTACAAGATTGATGCGCACCCCTCACAGTGAGTGCCGACATTGTGCATCTGCTGGTTTGCCGAATCAGTTTCACTGGCACGATGAGTGCCCTCGTCGTAAAATGGTGTCTGCTCTAACTGACAACCAGGGAAACGAAGAGGGCGGCCCAAAGGCTCATTAATACGTTTTGGTGCACTTGTGAACGGACACATGGTGAACGCAACTCTGGATACAGGAGCGACTATTACCTGTATCAATGAAGTTGTGTTCAAAAAACTCAAGCTGCAGTTGCTCAAGGATTCATGCATTAGTGTCCAACAAGTCACCTCAACCACAAAAACTTTGGGCCGCGTACGCATACAGTTGGAAATAGGGAAGTTAAAGCGGGCAGTCCAAGCACACGTTCTACCAGGCATGAAGACTGAATTCTTGCTAGGCCTGGACAACGCCTCCTTGTTCAACCTATCGCTGGATTTAAACACAATGACTTTGTTTCAAGACAACAAAGCTTTGCAGAATTCCTTTCAAACACAAAAGTGTGTCTTCAGCGCCGATACAACCCCTCTCCAAGCCGTTGATGTCACGCACCTTCCACCATCGCAACAAGCTGCTTTGAGAGAGGTGCTTCACAATTACGAAGACATTTTCTCAAAGTCTCAGGTGGACTTCGGATGTATCACGGAGGAACGACACTGCATTGCCCTCAGCAACAACGTGCCTATCCACAGACCACCGTATCGATGCTCCCTGGCAGACAAAGAGGAAATTGTCAAGCAAGTGGACTTATTTCTCAAGCAAGGTGTAGTGCGTCCATCTTTTTCCCCATACGCGGCTCCAGTCATTCTTGCAGAGAAAAAAGGTGAAGGACGCACACGTTTATGCATTGATTATCGAAAGCTTAACTCTGTCACTGTGCCTGACTACCAACCTATTCCGCGTATAGACGTTGTTCTAGACTACCTGGGAAAATCGAAATATTTTTCGACATTGGATATCACATCAGGCTATTGGCATGTCAAAATGAACCCAGAGGACATCCCAAAAACAGCTTTTGTCACGCCGAATGGCCATTATGAGTAGCTTGTTATGCCTTTCGGTTTGAGAAATGCTTCTGCTACATTCGAAAGAGCTGTGAAATCAGTTATCAGAAAACATAACCTAAAGAATGTCGTTAATTATTTTGATGATATCGTAGTCTTCTCCGACACATTTACTGAGCACCTACAGCACCTCCAAGCTCTCTTGCATGTCCTAAAAATGGAGAATATAAAACTTAAATTAAAGAAATGCCATTTTGCCCAAGATTCTATTGAATATCTGGGTCACAGAGTGTCGCACGGTACAGTGTCACCTATACGAAGAAACATAGAAGCTGTTTTGCGATTCCCAAGACCGAAATCCCCGAAAGAGCTTCAGCGTTTTTTAGGCACCACCAACGTTTACCGCCAGTTTATACCGCATTTCAGTGACATAGTTTTCCCACTTACGAAGCTGTTGAAGAAGGCCACACCATGGGAATGGGATTCCTCATGTGAACAAGCCTTTGAGAACATGAAATACTGTCTGACCAAAGAACCCATTTTACGAATTTTTTCTTGCGAGAAACCATGCATTCTTTATTGCGACGCATCTAACGTAGGCGTAGGTGCAGTTCTGAAGCAAACAGATCATGATGGTAAAGAACACCCCGTTGCCTATCACTCGCGTAAGCTACTCACGCACGAATTAAATTATGCCATTACAGAGCTCGAATGCCTCGCTATAATTGACGCTGTTGACAAGTGGCACTGCTACTTACATGGACGACCATTCACTGTTGTCACCGATCATGCTGCTTTACAATGGCTCAGAAACATGAAAAACCCACATGGCCGGCTCTTTCGATGGTCTTTGAAGCTGTCGATGTATGACGTTAACATTCGACATCCAAAAGGCAGCGAAAACATCGAGGCGGACGCATTTTCGCGAAGCCCTATGGTTCAACTCCTTTCATTACCAGAACTTCAAACTTACCAGGATGACCACCCTCGCTGCAAGTACACAACGGAAAACGGGGTCACTATCGTGACACGTAAGGGAATTCGCAAAGTGTACGTTCCTCTCAAGCTTCGACTGGGCCTTCTGCAGAAAACACACTGTCAGTTCGGACACGTCGGAGTAAAGAAAACTCTGGGCTTGTCATCATCCTACTATTGGCCGGAAATCATCACAGACGTTTCATCTTACGTCCGCCACTGTGACATATGTCAGCGTTGCAAGAAGCTGAAAACCAAGAGATTCGGATCTCTCGAGTCACTACCACCTGCAGAACAAGCCTTCGATCTTTTAGCAATGGACACTATAGGTGGCTTTTCAGGATATGGCTCGACAAAGAAGTTTATTCACTTGGCGATCGACCACGCTACGCGGTATGTCTGGGCGTTTCCCCACAAGAACGAAACTTGTGACGCATACATTTCGTGCATCACCGCCATCTTTGCAGCAGGAAAACCCAAGAAGTTCCTATCTGATCGTGGACCAGCTTTCACAGCCGGAAAATTCAAGCAGTTTCTAAAACGCAATGGTGTCCACCAATTGTTCACATCCTCCCAACACCCTCAATGTAATGGCATGAACGAACGTACAAATCAGACTATTGTAACCCGGCTAAAGTGCAAAATGAATGAGCAGCCACAAAAGTCTTGGGTCAAACATCTTTCGGATGTTGTCGATGAATACAACAGAACCCCACATGAAGTAACACGATATCCACCATCGTACCTAATGTATGGAATTCCTTCATACGACACAATTTTAGACGCACCAATGGAGAGTGTGCAACAAGCAAGGAAAAGTGCAATCAAGAACACGCTTGCCTATCATGAGAAGAACAAGATAATCTACGACAAAAAATTCCTACCACAAGATCTACAACCTGGTGAATTGGTCCTCTACGAAACACCTTGGCACCCGAACAAAGGAAAGCTCAGTTCAGTCATGGAAGGACCTTACACAATTCTTCGCAGAGTCTCTCCTGTGAACTATGAGATCGACCGATGTGTAGCTCCGTTAAGCAGAACTACTGATATTGTGCAGGTCAACAAACTGCGTCGCTACTATTGTCCCAATAAGTTGACGCTCTCTCGGGAGGAGGGGGAAACGTGTGACGCTTCACAAGTGAATGTGGGGAAGAAAAAGGAGGAAGACGAAGTGTGAGAATAAACTGGTGTTCTGACTGACGCCATGTCTCATCCGTTACATATATATATATTGATTGATTTATTTATTGAACGCACGATAGGTCCGGGTATTTTCTATATATTGAATGAACTTGCAGATAGCACATTTGAAAAGCATATCACCTTTGCTAACATTTAGGCCGTGGCACGGCCTTCGTCAAAGTTAGTAGGTATGATACAATGCAGCCGCTTTTTTGGGCTCACGTGATGAACTCTCGGTACAGCAGCTAGGACAATCAGAAAGCTTTTGTTAACATGACTGACATGTGATGGGTGCGAATATACAAGTTTGAAATTTCCTTGCGCATCAACACACGGGACACAGTTTGGTTGGCAGGACATGTAGAAGAGCTCTGAAGCAAAGAAACCGCGGATCACTAATATACATTTTAATATACCTTAAAACATTTTAATCATATAAAAAGTCGTGTTGTTATAGTGCGAGACAGGTGAGCTTTCCTACGTTTTCATTGATACCTGAATGAATGGTGTTAAATTTGTGTATCAAGAAGGATTCCCTCACTTCCCTATTGTGCTTTGTCTTGAAAGCGGACTGAATAATAGTGGCCCTAATTTTGTCGAAACCGAGGCCAGGCGTACTGACGTGCTTCGACAGCGATAGATTGGGGAGGCTCACGGCGTGTGCACGGTGATTATTAAAACGAATTTTGAAACTTGTCTCTGTTTGACCTATGTACTGAACTTTGCATGTTGAACACTCGAGAAGATAGCCGACGTTAGTACTATCACATGTAGTCACCATTTATTTCAATTGAAAAGCTGGAAGAGGTACCTGAAACTATTTTAGATGTCGTCATGTGCGCGCACACTTTGCAACGTGGTTTGTTTCAGCGATGATAGCCTTCATGACGTGAACGCGTGGTTTTATATGAGGTTAGTGAATCATGAAGGTTCCGCGATCGTCGGTAGACCACGCGTGGTTGTTCCGTAAAGATTTTTTGAGCCGCTCGCTCTGTATTAAAATGTTGAAATGTCTCTTTAAAATATGGGTCCCTTTCCAGCTGAGGTCCCATGTGCCAAAATTAGGTTAGTGCGCGAACTATCTTTGGGTCTTTTGTTAGCACTCAGCAGATCTGAACGGTTGGGCTCTTCTGCAGGTTTGATGGCGTCTGTGTTTATGCTGGACGGATAGCTCTGTTTTTCGAGTGCGCTTCGAAGTTGTTCGCAGTGGTGGAAAAATTCGCTGCCATCAGAGCATATTCTTTTGAAACTGTCTGCTTGGCTGTAGGGAATACTAGTTTTATTGTGCTTCACGTGACTACTACTAAAGCGAAGACATTTCTGCCTATCCGTGGGTTTCCTGTAAAAATTAGTTATCAGCTTCCCGTTACGTAGAGTGACCATGACATCAAGGAAGCTTATGTTCACAGGTGAATACGAGTACGAAAAAGAAATCGCCGGATGAGCGTTGTGATCTGCTATGAAAGAAAAAAGTTGCGATTCACTATGGTGCCAGATTAGGAAAATGTCGTTGATGAACCGCTTATAGTAAAATGGCTTATTTTCACAGTTTGCAAGAAATTTGTTTTCAAGGAGCCCCATGAATATGTTTGCATAGTTCGGTCCGATTCTTGTGCCCATGGATGCACCGCTAACTTAAACATAATGTGTTCTATCAAACTCGAAATTGTTAAGTTCGAAAATGAGCCTAAGCAACGTAGCTAACGTAAATGTGGAAACTGGTTTGTCGGCGTCGCAATCGTTGTACGCGCAGATAACTGCCTTGATGCCATCTGAGTGAGCGATATTAGTGTATAGTGACGTGAGATCTAACGTAACGAGAAACAAATTTGAGGAACACGTAGGTCAAGAGTATCTGTTAGAAAGTGATTCATATCTTTAATGTAAGAAGAAAAGCTGGACGGAATGGTGTTGATGAGGCTATCTACACAACGGAAAAAGTTCTCATTCACTGTTCCTATTCTAGAAATTATTGGTCTACCGGGATTATCTTTCTTATGAATTTTGGGAAGAAGGTAAAATCTGCCAGCTGTTGGGCTCAACGGTATTAAGGATTTTAGAGTGCTGTAGCTCATTTCTTTATCATTAAAGAGCGCAGTCAGACTATCAGGGACAATAGCTTTGAACTCGTTTGTTGGGTCATGATCTTGCCGCTCGTTATATGATGCATCACTGAGCTGCCTATGGCCTTCGCTGATATAGGTGCTTCTGCCCATTACAACAATGACGCCTCCTTTATCTGCAGGTTTTATAATTATGTCATTACGACTAGCGAAGGATTCAATTGCTTGTTGCTCTCTGTCAGTGTAAGGTTGCGGTGCAATGGTGTACGTTCTTTACATGCCTGCATGACACCGCGTTGTACAGCTCTGATATATAGGTCCAGACATTTCTCTCGTTAAGAGGGAGCTGTCCAATGCTTGTAAGATGGCAATGATGAGCTATTGGTATTGTGAGCCGAGGACCAATCATAAATGTATTCACGGAGGCGTATGTCAAGTTCAAAATTGTGAAGATCCTTCACCAACTGAAATTCACTATAGCCTCCTGTTGCAGGGCAAAAATGAAGTCCTCGAGATGAGACACTACGTTCCTCAATTGATAGATCGTAACATGACAAATTTATAATGTTATCCTCGAGATAAGACACTACGTTCCTCAATCGATAAATCGTAACATGACAAATTTATAATGTTATCCTGTCCACATGATTTACTTTCCAGCTCGGGCTGGCGCATTTCAGCTGTAGTTATAATGATTCCTCGTCGGGAGCATTCCTTTTTTCTTAAGTTGTCACGGGCTACCTTCTTTGACTATTAAGCATCCAGCTGGGCTTACTTCTCTGATCGGTATTATTCAAGAATTTTTAATTCATCAGTCGCAAACTGAGAAGATTGCACAAGCTATTTTTTCCTGATTCCGCAGACCTTTTTTCTGATGTTCATAATGGCTAGTAAGTATGCTGGTTAGTTCAACAGACGCCCGATTTAAGATATTATTCCGCCTTGACAGGTTTTGCTTTGACACCTCTGATGTGGCTGGCTGCAGCTTTTGTTGAAACCTTTCGGATCACTTGTTGCCGTGACATACATTCTAAGCATAGAAATGTGCACTTCACAACGAGTCCGTTTTTTATAACCTTCCTGGTCCTTAAAAAGTTCATTGAGCCAACAGACAAAGTACTCCCACCCAGCTGGCGTTGTGTTAGTCAGTTCGTCCTCTCGTGGTTGTGCCCCTGTTCCGGAGTCGGTATACCGTAGTTGAGACGGCAAAAGTGATGCAGCGACCACAGGCGGTGGTAGGCTAGACGTAGGCTGTGTAGATTGCGACTTGTTCATGTGGCCGCGCGATGGTTTTGAGGCCACGTTCTCTGTTACGGAAGGCTTGCTCGTCAGGGTGAGGGATGCTGCAGGCGCGGTGTTGTTTCCTTAGTTTGGCTGTGCTGTAGAATGACTGGGTGCTGAAGGTTGCCCAGCTCTATCCACTCGATGCGGAGAGACAAAACATCTTTATTATGTAGGTAGAACAAAAAGCATGGGAGGGACCCCTAGTCCGGGGTCCCTAGGATCGATGCGGAGAGTCATTCGTTGATGAATCGCACCAGGCGGCTGATGTCGCATCCACCGGTCTCCTGGAGCACAGGTGGCGGATGTGGCTTCTAAGCAACGACACACCCTCGATGCTCATATGAAGGCCGCCTGCTGCGAGGACGCACGTGGGCGGTAACCGTTTTATTTCTTGTCCGAGGTAGCGAACTATCCGGGAATAGCGGCAAAAATTTCGAAGCATGTTGCTGAAGACTGTTGCTTCTTTGTTGCTTGTCGGACGAATGTAAGGTGTCAGGTTATGGTTCCTTTGTCGGCGGTGTCGACAGTCTATATATATATATATATATATATATATATATATATATATATATATATATATATATATATATATATATATATATATATATATATATATATATATATATATATATATATATATTATGAGACCACGTCCGGTACGGCAGCAACCAGGTTATCCTTTTTTTAATCCAGACGCACGAGCCAGAGAGCCAGCCCGCGTGACATACGATGATGATCACTACAATGGTTTGGTCATACAGATGAAGATGAAGTACATAGCGCTCACACTATTTTCCCCCCTTCGCGAAAGAGGGCAGCAAGTTAGAAAGGATTGGGACGCCGAATATATCGTTTCAGTCGAGAGACGTGGGCGATCTCGGTGTGGCGGCGACGACGATCAGAAGCCGCGTTGACAGGAGCAACGCGATAGTTGACTTCAGATGTTTGTTCCAGGACGGTGTATGGACCGAGATACCGGTGAAGGAATTTTTCGCAGAGCCCAGGTACACGAACAGGTGTCCACAAAAGGACTTCGTCACCTGGGCGGAACACAACAACTCGACGCTTCGCATCAAGGTCGATTTTTCTCTTGTCCTGAATGGTAGCAGTGTTGGCGCGGGCGATTTGACGGCAGCGGGCGACGCGAGCAGCGAACTCTTCCGGGAGAGATGAAGATGGATTGGAGGATGTGGACAAAAAGGTGGTGTCCAGAACAAAAGCCGGTACACGGCCATACACGAGAAAAAAAGGGCTGAAATTTGTTGTACGCTGTATGGCAGTGTTGTATGCGAACGTGACAAAAGGAAGTATTGTGTCCCAGTTTTTGTGATCTGGTTGCACGTACATAGAGATCATGTCGGACAAAGTTCGGTGAAAACGCTCAGTCAGACCATTAGTTTCTGGGTGATACGCTGATGTGGTCTTGTGGATGGTGTTAGAGGCCTGTAAGACTTTAGCAAGGACATGTGAAAGAAATGTCTTGCCACGGTCACTAAGGAGCACACGCGGTGCGCCATGTCGTAAAATAATGGCGCGAAGGAAAAAATTGGCTACTTCAGAGGTAGCACCAGATGAAAGAGCTGCCGTCTCCGCGTAGCGAGTAAGGTGGTCTACGGCAGTAACAATCCAACGGTGACCAGCTGGCGTAAGCGGAAGAGGTCCGTATAAGTCTATGCCCACAAATTCAAAGGGAGTGGACGGGACCGGCAGTGGTTGCAATGGCCCCGCGGGAAGAGACGTGGTACGTTTTCGGTGCTGGCATGACGCGCAGGAAGCGACGTACTTGGCGACAGAAGTGGAGAGGCCAGGCCAAAAGCAGCGAGTCCTGAAGCGGTCGTAGGTCTTGTGCAACCCTAAGTGGCCAGCTGTCGCATCATCATGAAACGCTTGTAGAACTTCCAGACGAAGTGAGCGAGGAATGACGGGAACCCATTGGTTACCGAGAAGATGGTAAATTTGCTGACACAATGTTCCCTCTTGAAGCTTGAAACGGGCAAGTTGTCGTCTTAGGCGGCTGTTTGGAGCACGCGATAAGCCAGTGGGCCGATCGATGATTGTGCGGCAGTAGGTATCGGCATGTTGGAGCGAGGCGAGATCTGTGGACGAAAGAAGGTCCGCCGAGGCAACTAACTGTTTCGAAGCAGCAGCCGTCTGTTTGGTCACTTTGGCGGGCGGTGACGAACAGATGGAAGGTGACACTTCGGCGCTTTGCGAGAGCGGGCAACGGGACAAAGCGTCGGCATCTTGGTGCTCTCGGCCTGACCTATATGTGACGCTGTAGTCAAACTCTTGCAATCGTAGTATCCAACGGCCAAGGCGTCCCGACAAATTTTTGAGAGACGATAACCAACAAAGAGCATGATGGTCAGTCACTATTGTGAAATGCCGGCCGTATAAGGACGAAACTTTTGTATGGACCACACGATGGCGAGACATTCTTGCTCAGCGATGCTGTAGTTTCGCTCAGCAGGTGACAGAGTACGGCTCGCGTAGGCCACGACTTGTTCTTCGGAAGCGTGGTTCCGCTGAAGAAGGACAGCACCGATGCCAAGTCCACTTCCGTCAGTGTGTAGCACAGTAGGTGCTGCAGGGTCAAAATGGCGAAGCACTGGCCGTGATGTGAGGCATCGCTTGCGGGTGTGAAAAGCGGCTTCGCAGTCATCCGACCAGACAAAGGGTGCGCTCGTGGTCAGAAGTTTGTGCAGAGGAGCCGCAATAGTAGCGAAATCACGTACAAAGCGGCGGAAATACGACGCTAAGCCAAGGAAGCTGCGGAGGTCTTTCTGTGTGGTTGGTGTAGGAAAGTGCAGTACCGCGGAAACCTCGTCGGGATCGGGCTCAACGCCATGTTTACTGACGACGTGACCTAATACCTTGATACTGTGACTGGCAAACCGACACTTCTTAGTGTTGGGCTGGAGACCGGCCTTAGCTAAACACGTGAGGACTTCGTCTCGCCGTTCCAGGTGCTGCGAGAAGCTCGACGCAAAAATGACGATGTCGTCCAGGTAGCAAAGGCAGGTCTTCCATTTTAATCCCCGCAGTACCGTGTCTATCATCCGTTCGAATGTGGCTGGGGCATTGCACAGGCCGAAAGGCATTACATTGAATTCAAAGAGCCCATCTGGCGTAGCAAACGCAGTCTTCTCTTTATCAGACTCGTGCATTGGAATCTGCCAATAACCGGAGCGCAAGTCGAGACTTGAAAAGTACTCGGCACCTTGTAAAGTATCAAGAGCGTCGTCAATGCAAGGCATGGGTAGACGTCCTTACGAGTGATTTTATTGAGTGATCTGTAATCAATGCAAAACCGTACCAAGCCATCCTTTTTTTTTTCACTAGTACGACAGGAGAAGACCATGCGCTTGTCGAAGGCCTGATGACGTTGCGCGCGAGCATGTCATTGACTTGTTCTTCTATAAGCTTGCGCTCAGAAGCCGACACACGGTAAGGGTGGCGGCAAATCACACGGATCCGTCGGTGTCGATACGATGGGCGGTCACTGTTGTTTGACCCAGACCTTCGGAACAAACGTCAAAGCAAGTTTTGTGCTTCATTAATAACGCTAGCAAGGCATCAGTTTGCGTTGGGTTGAGATGTTCACACAAAGCGGCCTTGAGAGCAGGAAATGCATCTTCCGCTGGCATACACTTTGAGGATGACGAAGCAGAAGAACCAGTGACGACGCAAAGCGGGGCTTCTTCCGTAATGCTGGCAACAGTGGTCCCCTCAGGCAAAAGAAGTGGTTCTGGCGTCGTGTTGCAGGCCGTGATGCTTGCATAACCACGGGAGAACCACACTAAACAAGATGCGATGGTGATCCCTCGAAAAATGCAGCGCTGGCAAGGAGCAACCACAGCGTCACCATCTAGAATGTCTCGTGACTTGATCGTAAGGACATGTTCTCGTCCGGGAGGCAGGAGGAAATCCGCAGCTGTCACAAGGTTGGGCGACGAAAGGTCGGCAGCAGAAGAAATCTCAGTGTCCGTAATACGATGGAGGGACCGACCACACGAAATTACAGCAGACGCCGCTGACAAGAAGTCCCAGCCTAAGATTATCTGATGAGCGCACGAAGACAGCACAGCCACTTGTATGTGATGACGGATTCCATCGATGAGAATACGAGCAGTGCACAACCCGGTCGGGCAAATTGGACTGTCATTAGCACTGCATAACATGAGACCAGCATAAGGAGTTTGCACTTTACGCAGGCGAAAACACAATTCGCGATCAATTACCGAAATTGCGGCTCCAGTGTCTATAAGGGCGTCAACAAAAACACCTTCCATAGAAACAGGCAGTAAATTAGCTGGACGAGACGGAGGAGTTGTAGCGTTCCGACGACAAGCAGTTTCCCCCCAAAAAACTGCACCTTCTAGTTTTCCGAGTCCCGAGAGATTGGAGCGGGACGCAAAGGTGATGACGTACGCCGAAACGGTGACGGAGAACGGCGGCGAGATGAACGAGAAGGATGAGGCCCAGCATGAGACCGTGGAGGGGAGGGCGACTGACGGAAGGTGGATGGATACGGTGCGGGATCGTATTCATCGGGTCTCGGGGAAAAGTCTCTCTCGTAAGCTGAGTAACCACGTCGTTCATCCTGCTGACGGCGGCGGCAGAAACGGGATATATGACCATTATGCCACAGTAGAAGCACATGGGGCGGGGAGGACGCCATGTTGAATAGTGGCGTGGCCTTGGCGCTTGCGTTGTCATCGCAGCCACATGGTCACATCCGACGTCCGCAGGCACGGTTGGAACTGGTGCAGGGGCCCGCGATGCAACTTCTGCGTACGAAGGCACTGGAAAGCGCACAGGAGACGGGGCATGTGCAGCGCTTGTCATTGATGCCAGTTCGTCCTTGATTATCTCTCGCAGGTTGGGAGGAGGTGTGTGGACAGACGCAACGCTAGGGTTGCCTGGAATAAGGTCGTGAAGTTCTTCTCTGACAATGGTGCGGATAAGCGCCCGCAATTCATGCTCTTTGGTAAAGCGAGCGTCGCAGGAGGCGTGTGGAAGGCGCATGGAATGAAGCGCGTCCAGGCGTTGGCATGTAGTGATGACGTCCCGGACGGTAGTCGGATTTTGAATTACGAGAGCATTGAAGGCCACAGAGTTGATACCTTTCAGTAGATGTAGGATGCGATCGGCCTCCGTCATGTCATTTTGTGCTCGGCGACAGAGAGCCAGAATATCTTCAATGTAGGACGTATACTATTCGTCGTCCCCTTGGATGCGGGTTGCGAGCTTCTGTTTAGCTACTACAGAACATCCTGCAGACGTGCCGAATACCTGACGGAGATGCCCCGTGAAGGCCGACCAATTGGAGAAATCGCTCTCGTGGTTGTAATACCAGGTATTAGCGACGCCATCGAGGTAAAAAGGAACGTAGCGCAGTTTGTGCGCCTCGTCCCAATAATTACAAACGCTGGTTCGATCATAACTGTCGAGCCATTCTTCGACGTCTTCGTTGTGAAGGCCGGAAAATACCGGAGGGTCTCGATGAGAGGTACTCACGGTGTAGTGAAGCCTAAGTGGCTGAGAAGGAGCGGTTGCAGCAGCGGGCGGGTTGGGTTCTGCCATCGCTGTTGCTTGAGGGCACAACCGTCGACCAGACCGGAGCTCCAGGGGTGACGGGTAGAGCAGGAGGACGTGGGAACCAAAGCACGCTCCACCACTTATGAGACCACGTCCGGTACGGCAGCAACCAGGTTATCCTTTTTAGATGCGGAGCATCTAATACTCGAGGCTTGTAGTGCGGCGCCGTCCGCAAGCTTCCTCCTCCTTCTTCCACCATCTGTGCATCCCTTCCTCCTCTACACACCGCGCGCGCTTCACTCCTCCACCATCTGTGCACCCTTCCTCCTCTACACACCGCGTGCGCTTCTCCTCTTCACGAACATTTGCTAGCTGTATAATGTAGCGCGCATGCGCCGTCACGCTTCGAGAACATCGGCAGCTAACGCGCGCGCATGCGCCGTCGCGCTTCGAGAACATCAGCAGCTAACGCGCGCGCATGCGCCGTTGCGCTTCTCCCCCTTCTCGAACATTCGACAGCTGACAGTGCATGCGCCGTCGCGCTGTATATATACTCAAAGTATATATACTTTGAGTATGCGAACATATATGCGAACAGGTATGAGGAACAGGTATGCGAACATGATACTGATGGATGGGCATCATTAAGGTCAGATATGAAGGAAAGCAACTCCTGTTCACCATGCGGCCAAATAAGGAAAATACGTAGTACGTAACCACCAGTGGCACATACCCGAAATAGGTATAACATTTGACCTCCAAGGTGGTGCCGGTGAGAGATTTCTTCTGTGCGTTGTTTAACAATAAAAAATAGTGCTCAATGTACATGCCAATGGCTGCTAATGGGGAATGAGAGACAGGAGCATTCGGCTTTTAGTCAACGCGCACGCTGCAATCCCCATTAGCAGCCATTGGCATGTACACGGAGCACTATCGGACAAGAAAGGGTTGCTACATTATACTCGCTGGGTGTAACATCCTTAGTTTTAGAAAAGTTTAGCGAGCGTTGAGCCACAGGGCCACGAATACAATGAACTAGTATATACCATGAATGAATTCGAGGTGGTTAAAGGGGGGGGGGAGCAGATACGAAGCGCAAGCCGTAAGAAATTAAAAGCTGAATCCTCCTGTCTCTCATTTCACATTAGCAGTCACTGGCATGTACATTGAGCACTATCTGACGGGAAAAGGTTGCTACGTTATACTCGCTGGGCGTAACCTCCTTGGTTTTAGAAAGGTTTAGCGAGCATTGGGCCGCAGTGCCATGAATACAGTGAACTAGTATATACCATGAACTCAAGGTGGTTGAAGGTGGGAAGTAGACCCGAAGCGCAAGACGTAAGAAAGTGTGCGTGTGCCACCTCTCGTTTAGTATTTGGAATGTCCCCTGAATGGCGGTGCTCCTATATATGGGGAATGCATGATAAAAATATGCGAGATGGTGGAACTTGGAGTGTTGAATAGATGGACGAACAGACACACAGACAGATGCATGTATCGACGCATGAACGGACGCAGGGGCCGATGCATGAACGAACGCAGGGACGGGCGCATGAACAGACGCATGGACGGTCACACAGACGGGCGCGTGGACCGACGAATGCTTTGCCCCACTCTCCATCATTCACTCCGTGGATATTCTGCCATTTTTTTTTCTTCCGCAGCGCTAGGTAGGATATGCTCGCGTGGATTCAGGTTGTCGTAGTATCCCCCCTCTTTTTTTTTTTTGGCTTTCAGCATTTTTCAAGCGCATGGTTCCGATAACCGCACTAGTTCAGATAACCATGCAAGCTTCTTATTGCTTTTGAACAGCAGAGATATTTAGTTTAGCATAAAATCTTTGTGGTGCCCCAAAACAATCAGCATCACGAAGAGACACGTGCTCACGTGCTCTGATTAGTCGGGCATATACCAAGAGTGCAAGAGAAATAGAGAGAGAAAAAGAAAGAAAAATTGGCCCCGTATCTGCATGTTAATCCGGAAAGGTCGTCGAAAGCTTTGCGTATGGAGAGAGTGAAAAAACGTTTATTTGATGTTCTTCACAGAAAATCAGTGAATGGTACACTGGAGGCCCTGCGTTAGAGTGCCTCGAGCGTGCAGCGGAGGCGAACGAGCGCATCGTCACGTCACACGTGAGACATGAGCTCTATCTGGCCGTTATCTCAGAAAACAAAGTGTGCGGCTCTGAGGCGGGCGTGCGCGCCCGTCTCAGAGGTTTTAATGTGTAGAATGCAAGGCGACAGGTAGGTGCCACCACCGTGTCGTTTTAGCAAAGCGTTGGAAACACTTGCATTTTCGTGCAAGCGTTGCATGGTCAGCACAGCGTGATAAACTCTACCGTCTTTAGAATGACATATGTATGTCTTTTCTAGTAAAAGACGCACATACAGAATGCATACATGTTTTATGGTGCCTCAGATATGCGCAATAGTTGCCCTTTAATTGACAATCGCACAAGTATGAACGCTGAATATTGAGCAACATTGGTGGCCGCTGCGGATGGGGCCGGCCGTTTGGGGTATCGGCAGGTGGTGTTTATAGTACCTAGTATCGTTAGAGGTCGGCAAACAGATAAATGGACAGACAGACGAAATTTTTGCGTCGAAGACCCCCACGAAAGACTATAGTCATTAAAAGATAAAAAGAAAAGAGAAGCGAGAAAAAAATGGCAAATCCCACTTACAGTGGGATTGATGATATGCGAAGCACGAATGAGGAAGGTTGATATGCCACTTTCGAATCAGCACAACGTTACGAGGTGGAGGTAAATTATGCCGTACACGACTTCCATGTCATGATTCTCATATTTGCACGTGTCATTTACCTTCTTCTTCTATTCACGTCACTTGATAGTAAATTTGGTTTATGTGGAGTTAGCGAAACGGTCACGAGCACGCTACGAGCGCAGCATGTGAGCACGTTTTACATGATGCGCATATCATGGTTATCAAGTTTGGATGTGTCATTTACCTTAGTCGTCTATTCATGTCACGTGATAATATATTTGGTATATGTGGAGCTAGTGAAACGGCCGCGAGCGCATAATGAGCGTGGTATGTTGCCATGTCTTACATGGCACACGTGTCATGATTATCATGCTTGCACCAGTCATATACCTTCGTCATTTATTGGCGTCACGGAACACCGAATTGGTATATGTCGAGCTAGCGGAACAGCCGCGAGCAAATCATGAAGGGCCCAATGTAATGCGACCTAACGTTGACGAGCACGCACGCTGGTAGAAGCGACGCTGCGCTAACAAAACGAATGCCAGGTGGTACCAGCGCGACCAGCGTCCGTCGTTGCGGCCTCGTGGTAACCGGTGCAAAGTGCAACATGCTGCATTTCGCGCCCATGACGTTACTTAGCTCTACCCAGACAGCACTGCGTCTGCCTCTCTTCGTAATGGAGGGACGACGGGCGCGCAGAAACGTGCATGCGTCAAAGCAACGCAACGTGGCGCGCGCCTGCAAGTATATGGCGGGCAGATGGGCGCCTGGCTGGGAATCGCCGGCGTGACGCGACGAAACGAACGCCGGCGCGCATGCGCGCCAGTTCACGTCGAAGTGTATTGGCGGCTTGAGTGTGCCATGTAGTCATGCTGTTTCATGATCCGGAGCTCATGATTATCATGTTTGCACCAGTCACATACCTTCGTCATCCATTCACGTGACGTAATATCAAATTTTGCATATGTGATGCTAGCGAAATGGCTCCAGCGCACCATACGTGTGGCGTATAGTCAGGTTGTTACATGATACACATGTCATGATTATCATGTTTGGACGTGCTCTTTACCCATGTCACAGGTCCCGTTAATTCGGGAGGCGATCGTCGGGCTAATTCCAAGGGCCGAAGTATCGGCCCCCCGAACCGCACCACGAAAGCGTGGACAATTTAGAAGTGGTCCTTTTTGGCGCACCAGCGGACGCCGGCTGTAGCCCAAAGAAGCAGTCAGAGCCGAGAGTTGATAAACAAAACAAAATTATATTCTCAATAATGGCAGATAAAAACGATACACAAATATGCACACTCAACAATCGTTGAATACAATATGTCACCAATCAAACAACATACTACGCAGTACAATCAGCCACACTCGAAACAACGGACACAGACAACAATATGCACTACAATGCAGTCGCATGCATCGAACAACCAAGACACTTAAAGACTAAATAGTTAGTAAACTTATTCAGTCCAAAGTTCTTGGAACAAAAGTCTGAATGATACTCTTCCGAGAATCACTCACTCAAAGTCCAGCATTGTTGTCGTTCCGCTGCCCCTGAAGTTCCTCTTCCAGGAAACCTCGCGTCTTCAATTGGCCACTCTCCAAGCTTCAAACTTCTTCGCCGGACACACGTCGGCTTCACACACGCAGCCGTTGCCACGCGTCTTCGCTCGATAGCGGTAGACAAACACTCTTGCCTGTAGCTCGAGCCTTCACCCCTCAGGTGAAAATCCTCTTCTTCTCCACTTCCTTCTTCTCCACTTCCTTCTCCTCCTTTGTCACGGAAGACAAAAGGCTTCGCCCACAAGGCGGTACAACCTGCGCACTCTGGCACATACTTTCTTCTTCTCCTGCTTTGTCACTAAGGACAAAACCTTCACCGACAGACGCGGCGGGATACCCTACGCACTCTGGCGTTAACTTCCTTCTTCTCCTGGTCTCCCATCTTGGCTGCTCGATTAAATACCTTCCGCGCGAGATTCCAGAAAGTTCTCATCATTTCGTCGGCGCGATACGCAGCGTAGGCTGGGGGAAAGGGCGAGACGATACGGGGACCGTCCGCGACGGATGACTCAACCCGGCATCACCACGCCCCTTTCCATCGAGAAAATTCCAGGGCTTGCTCGGCCGCCGACGCGAGGAGGTTTCGTCGGCGAACCTACGCTTCCGAGGAAGAGAGTCGCGCGCCCGGGGAGTCTTTGGATGATTGTTTTCTTTTTTTATCGTTGACCTCGCGGCGTCACTCCGGCGTTTCGTCGCGAGAATTTGGCGGCGCGCCCTTTTTGAGCCCTCGTTTTGTGACACTGCACCCCACTTGAAGAATATTGTCTCATAATATTCAAAACCACACAAACGAGCGCGAACAGTCCCCACACTCTCAGAGTCTGTAACATAGTCCGTCGCTCATGACACGTCACATTCACAATAGATCACTCAATACAATTGTACATTACAATTCAATCTCACAACACATAAAATATAGACACAGAAACAAGAATACAATACTCCATCACATACTTCAAGCAATACAAATGTACAAAGGTCAGTCTTTACAACATTGTACCATACTATACATCACATCACCGTAACAGAAATTTCGATTCACTCGACATACAGTTGTGACAGAGGACAACAACCACATTAACTTAACATATAGCACTGTCAAACCTATTTCGATTCCTCCTCAACACTTATCTTGTGCATTTCGAACGGCGCTTGGGCCCTTTCTTGCGGTGCTCGCTCGATCTCTTCTTGTGTTTCCACGTTCTTTTTCGGCGAGCCCTTTCCAACGACGGTATCTGAGGCGGCGTCTCAGCCATCGTTGTCACTTCCGACGTTGTTAACGGGTCAGGACGCTCAACCGATCCTGTCCGGTTATTCACCCGCTTGTTTATGTCCCAACATTTGGCCTGGCTGGCCAACTCCGTCACCTTTGCACTGTCGGTCGGTTGAGGTCGTGCCGACGTAAGTCCAGCTGCCCAGCACGTAAACTCATTCAACACGATCATCTTCTCATTCACTGTCTTTTGCATCGTGGCTTCACCTTGGGCTCGAGTGAGATCCGTCACGGAATGCTCCTCCACTGTATCTCGCGGTCGCTGGGTTGGCGAGGGCTCTATCTTAGGGTCTTCCCCCAAAATTCCTGGATCATTCAGCCCTCGCACCCCGTCGATGTTTCCGATGACGAGGTCGTAGAGGGGGGGTCGTCATGCATAGAGCAGTAACCTTCCCGCTGAAGTACGGGGTTTCAACCTCAATCTCTGCATCGGGAAGCATCCGAACCGTACGGTCAATCAGGCGAACCGGTTTCGTTTTGCCTGTTAACTCACTTTCCCGTACCGAACTTCTCCGCCCGATAACCGTGGAGCTACCGGTGTCTCTTAACACCGTAGTCTTCTTGCCCGCAACTTTTCCAGGCAGCGTTGGCATTCTCTTCGTAACACCAGTTGGCTGTTTTGTCATTACAGCACCCACAATAGGACGTTTCTCCCCATTTTTCAACTCTACGAATCCATCGGTGACGGCATTATCATAAGATTTCGGTGCTGCTAGCACACAGGATACCTGGTGAGTTTGACCCACTCCGTTACGACAAGCGTCTGATTTGTGCCCAGTCTGACCACACTTGAAACATTTTACGACCGTGGGACTCGTAAAGTTAGTTCGACAGTTGTTAGCGCGGTGAGCCACTCAGTTACACAGAAAACATCGCGGAATGCTCTCCGATGCACGCTTATTTTCTTCGGAAGCCGATTTCTTCAATCTCCAGGACACTCCTTCTTGACCTTGGCCAAATTAGTGCCACCTTGCGCTTTCAAGAAATGATCAGCCAATTCAAGCATGTCTTCAAGTGACTTAGCTCTCCTCTCTTTCAAGTACAGCGACAGGTTTGGGTGGCAACTAGTAAGAAATTGTTCTCTAATTAGGAGCTCTCTAAGCTCATCGTACTCCTGCGCTGTCCCTGAAAGTTCAATCCATCTGTCGAAATAATGGCAAAGTCGGGTGGCATACTGCGTAGCCGTCTCACCATAAGCTGGCTTTCCTGTCCGAAATCTGTCCCGGAATCCTTCCACAGTAAATCTAAATCGCTTCAGCAAAGCAGCTTTCACCTTTGCATAGTTGGCTGCATCAGTCGGCGTCAGCCTACCGTACACACTGTGCGCTTGCTTCACCACTCAAGCAAGTACTCAAAGCAGTTGCCCATTGATGTTCCGGTCAATTCTGGCTCCTTGCAATCGTCTCAAATCTGTGAAGGTACGCGTCAAGGTCATCCTTCCTTTAATCAAACGCGACGAGCAGCCTGCTTGGGTTCAAGCGGAAGCCGTGGTCCTCCCGTTTGCTGGTTTCAATTCTAGCTTGGGCCGGAGTTTCACTTCGCTGTTGCGAACGGAGCCGCTCGAGTTCCATCTCGTGCTGTCGCTGCCATTCCCTTTCCTCTCTTTCTTCTTTCGCCCTCTCCACTGCCGGTCTTTCTCTCTCCAACTCCAACTTCAATTGCTGCTCTCTTTCTTCTTTCAGCTGTCGCTTCTTTGCCTCTCTTTCTTCTTTCGCCCTTTCAGCTGCCAGCTTTTCTCTCTCCAACTCCAACTTCAATTGTTGCTCTCTTTCTTCCTTCGCCCTTTCAGCTGCCAACCTCTTTCTCTCCAACTCAGCTGCTTTTTCTTCCTTGGCTCTCCCAGCTGCCAACCTCTTTCTCTCTCTCCAACTTAGCTGCATTTTCTTCCTTGGCTCTCTCAGCTGCCAAACTCTCTCTCTCCAACTCAGCTTCTTTTTCCGCTTTGGCTCTTTCGACCGCCAACCTTTATTTTTCCAGCTCAGCTGCCTTTTCTTCTTTGGCCCTCTCTTTTTCTTCTTTTTTCTTCTGGGTGACCCACTTCCGTAGTTCGGCGCCAGAAAAACCCATCTTCTCACCAAGAGCGACTAAGTTTTCGAGATTCATTGTGTCTCGCAACTGGCAAATAAATATTATCTGCCTAAATCAGTCTATCGGAACACTCTCCTGCACTCGTTAACGAGAATACCGAGCAACACACAAAATCATTCCGATAGCACTATCAACCACTAGAGGCTCTTTTTCACTACTTTGGACACACTGTGCATCAAAAGGTCCTCGTCGCGGACGGCAGATTAATTGTCACAGGTCCCGTTAATTCGGGAGGCGATCGCTGGGCTAATTCCAAGGGCCGAAGTATCGGCCCCCCGAACCGCACCATGAAAGCGTGGACAATTTAGAAGTGGTCCATTTTGGCGCGCCAGCGGACGCCGGCTGTGACCCAAAGAACTAGTCAGAGCCGAGAGTTGATAAACAAAACAAAATAATATTCTCAATAATTGCAGATAAAAACAATACACAAATATGCACACTCAACAATCGTTGAATGCAATATGTCACCAATCAAACAACTTACTATGCAGTACAATCAGCCACACTCGAAACAACGGACACAGACAACAATACGCACTACAATGCAGTCGCATGCATCGAACAACCAAGACACTTAAAGACTAAAGAGTTAGTAAACTTATTCAGTCCAAAGTTCTTGGAACAAAAGTCTGAATGATACTCTTCCGAGAATCACTCACTCAAAGTCCAGCGATGTTGTCGTTCCACTGCCCCGAGAGACAGAGAGATTGACTTTATTTAAACATATCCTGAGTAGGCTGAGAAAGGGCCAATCCGACCCTTAATTCAACCTGGAGGCTCCGCCCAGGATGGCGCTGGCCGCCGAAGGCTTGTAGCGATGTCCCGGGCCCTCTGGACCACCTGTAGTTGCAGCTTGTATTGATTGCTCTTGAGGGCTTCCTGCCAAGCCTCTTGGGTATTCAGTTGTGCTGCGCTATGGGTAGGGCACAGCTAGAGCATGTGTTCAAAATTGCAATAGGGATGGTTGCAAAGGGAGCATGTGGGTGGTGTGTCGGGGTCGACTTTGTGTAAGGTGGATGGTGTTATGTACGTACGTGTTTGCAATCTTCTGAGAGTTAGAGCTTGTGCTTTGTTAAGTTTTCGGTGTGGTGCTGGGACGGCACGTCTTTGTCCCCGGTAATGTGAAGTGATCTCGTTGTATGTGAGTGCTTTGTCCTGGCTGCAGAGATTCTCGTACCGCTCACTCATCGAGGGGTCGTTGTCCGCGGCGCGGCGTGTGAGCTCACGCGCCAGGCGGTTGACCTCTTCGTTGAGATTGCAGTGGTCGACTCCCGGTAACTGTCCCATGTGGGCTGGGAACCAGGATACGTAGATTTGAGCTTTCTCTTTCTTAACAAGGGTTTCTTTGCTCTCGTACTCTCTTATTGCGTTGACGGTGAGTTTTTCTGTGCTTCTAGCTACTAGGCCAGCCGCGAACGTTCGTGCCGCCGTCTTAGAGTCTGTGTATATTGTGGAGTAGGCTTGGCAGCTTTGCAAGGCTAGCGCGATCGCCATTTCCTCTGCTTCGTGGACGTGGCTTGTTTGGACGGTTGCCGCGTTTATGAGGTTTCCGTCTATATAAACGACCGCTATGGCCAACGCCTCCCTGCCATAGTAGCGGGCGGCATCTACAAATAGCGCGTGCGTGTTGTATTTTTTGCCTTGTTTATGAGCGCCCTCACTCTGTCCTTCCTTCACCCTTTGTTGAACGTCGGGTGAACGTTGCGGGGGATTGGCTCAACCCTAATGTGTTTCCTCACGTCATTACCAAGTTGTGTTCTTTTCTCTGGTTGAAAAATTGGGCAAATGCCTGCGTCTCGTAGGATGAGATGGCCTGCCTGCGTCAACGACAGGCGTGTGATCTGTGCCACTCTCTGAGCCTCGAAAATTTCTTCGGCTGTGTTGTGCAGACCAAGTTGCTCGAGTTTCTCATTGCTCGTGCTATTGGGCAAGCCGAGTGCCGTTTTCAGTCCCTTGCGGAGCATGGAGTCGACCTTTTTGATTTCAGCCTTCGTAAGTTTCAGAAACGGGAACGCGTATGCTACGTGACTTACGAGAAAGGCGTGATACGCCTTCATGATGTTGTCTTCTAGGAGGCCTGCTCTCTTGTTGGCGATTCTAGCAATGCCTCTTGAAAAATTGTTCGTGCTTTTTTCAAGGCGCTTGAGTGCGTCTTTGTTGTGGCCCTCATTGGCGCTTAACGTTAGCCCTAGTACTTTGACCGTATATACTTGCGGTATCGTTTGGTTGTTCTCAGCTTTGAGCACTACTTGCTGCACCTCTTCGCCCGAATTCCGTCGAGGGTGAAAGAGCGTTAGAGTAGATTTAGTGGGGGACAGTGCGAGTCCAATTGGCTTAAGAAATTCTTCAGTTGTAGTCAGTGCTTCTTAAAGGATTCCTTCAAAGGCACCATATGAGTGGGCACATGGGACCCATATGGTAATATCATCCGCGTATATGGCATGGTGCACGGATGGGATTTGAGCGAGCTTCTCCGACAACTTGTGCATCGCCACATTAAAGATCAATGGCGAGAGCACTGACCCTGCGCCGATATTTCCGAGTCGTTCGGGTTCGCCGCATTGCTCTCCTATGCATATGGTGGCGGTTCGGTTCGCCAGAAAGCCTTTATAGTAGTTGTGGAATTTCTCGCCTAGGTTCGTGTGTGATATTTCAACCAGTATGTGTTCATGTTTCACGGTGTCAAAGGCCCTGGCGAGGTCCAGGGCTAATATGGCTTTGGGCGTGTGAAGGAGGCCGTAACATATGTGTTCTCTTAACATCAACATGGCGTCCTGTGTGGACAGTGCCCTGCGGAAGCCAATAATGTTGTGTCGAAAGAGCCCATTTCTCTCAATGTGGTCCGTAATACGGTTGAGTATTGCATGCTCAGCTACTTTTCCAACGCAAGATGTGAGTGATATGGGCCTTACGTTATCGATGCTCAGTGGTTTTCCAGGTTTCGGGATGAGCGAAACCTTGGCACTACGCCATTCTTTAGGCACGGTACCCATTTTCTATGCCTCATTTATCTTCTTAGTAATGATTACGATTGCTTTATCGTCTAGATTCCGTAGCAGTTTATTGTCGATTCCATCTGGCTCTGGCGCCGATCTGCCATTGAGTTGTTGTAGAGCGTACCGTATTTAAGCTTCGCTGAATGGTTCGTCTAGCTTTTCTTGCGGTCGACCTCCATATGAGGGATTTTTGTTTTCCCAGGCTACTGATTTGCTTTCCAGTGGAAGATATTAATGGCCTAGCGTTTTGAGGAGAGCTTGGGATCCACGACTATCCTGGGCGTGCTTGTGCAACAATCGTTCAATTTGCAGCTGGGTGCCGCCTCTGGTGGGTTTGTCGCTGTCCGCCATAAGGTGTTCCAGCAGCCCCCATTTGCTTCCTTTCCTCGTTTTGCCATCTGCTTCGTCACATGTGTTGTTCCACTGCTGGGCGCAAATTGTTTTGTCGTGAGATTCTATTTCGCGGCCAAGGTCCGCGATTTTTGTGCATAAGTGTCTGTTGAGCTTGTTTTTACGCCACGCTTCTTTTAGGTCATGCCTTTTCTGCAGCAAACTGGCCAGGTGAGAGTCCATTGCCTGGATGGGCTCATCAGTCTCGACTTCTTTGGTGGCCTCATTCGCTGCCATTTTTAATTCATTTAAGAGAGCTTCATATGACAGTTCTGTATTGCCCTTCTGCTCCCGTATTTTACGGAACTGGTCCCAGTCTGTGATTTTGAATTTTCTTGGCACTTTCACCTCGTTCTCAATGGTAATTTCTAGGATGCAGTGGTCGCTACCTAGGTCTTTGGCGAGGTTATCCCAGGTAGCTCTGACGTTCTTGGTGAAGGTTAAGTCTGGCATTGTGTCCCGCTGTACCGAATTACCTCTTCTTGAAGGGAGGGCAAAGTTGTTTATCAGCTGCAAGTCCAGCGCATTCGCGCTTTCTGCTAACTTGGTGCCTTTGCCTTCGCTTTTTAAGTATCCCCATTCGGTACTCCTGGCGTTATAATCGTCCGCTACTATGAGCGGATTGTCACCCGCCATTTTTACTGCCGAGGTAAGCAGTCTGTTGAAATCTATTTTCTTATCTGATGGAGAACTGTAAACATTGAGCACGAAGATGCTTCTTTTAACAGCCCTGTGTAGTAAGATTTCCACCAGGACCGTTTCCAGGCCTTTTTTGTATACAGGGGCGTCCCTTTCGGCGAACATTATGTCCTTCCGGATGAATGTAGCCACTCCTCGCGTCTTGTTCTCCTCGAAATGCAGGGTCAGCCTAGCTACCCTGTACCCCTCTACGCCCATGCTTTTAGCAGTTTTGCTTTCTCCACATTCCTCTAGCAATATATATGCGGCTTTTTTTACAGGCTAGCAATAGTTGTGTTAGTGCTGCTTTGCGTTTCTGAAGTGAGTTACAGTTCCACTGCCAGATCTTAATCTCGTTACGGTCAGCAGCCATTTTGGCTTGGTAGCTTGTGTGCGTCGCGGCTCGTTATTTCCGCGAGATCGCGTGCTTTGACTGGTTGGACTTTAGCTCTAGAAGGTATGCTCGGCACGCTTGCCGTAACCGCTGGTTTGTCCGCGCTTAGCTTCTGAGGAGCACCTGCCACAGGTGGGTTGGCTGCCATTTCTCCAGGCTCACGAGCCTCTGGTCAGCTTTGTCAGTGTAAGTCTGAAAGGTTTCCATAAACTTGGCAAGCGTGTTCGCCAACGTATCAATTTTGTCGTTGAGCTTAGCTGTCGTGGACTCGACATTTTTCAGTAGGGCTTCTTTTTCTATCGAGACCACCTCGATCTCCTCTGTCGTGTCGCTGTCTACAGCTTTGCGTTGGTGTGTGTTGTGGGTCGTTTGTTGTGAGCGTGTTGTCGGTGGTGCAGGTGAGCTCGACAGAATCATTCCGTGGCAACTCTCTATTCTAGCTATTGAGGCCCGGAGCTCTTCAAGCTCCTTCTTGAGGGCCCTGTTTTCTTGTTCAAGCGCTACAATACGAGAATCGGGAGCATGCTCTGGCTGTGCCTTACCTTTGGGCTGTCTACTTGTGCTTCGTGATTCACCTGCAATCCTGCTGGCCCAGGAGCCATTGTTCGGCTGCTGCTGCTACTGCGTGGCTGTTGGTCTCGTTCTCGATCGGGATCGGGAGCACTCACGAGATGACGGGTGGTTGTCGGATCCCGACAAGGTCGAGAGGCGCCCTCCGGAACGAGAACGGCCTCTGGATCGAAAACGCCTTCTGGATCGGGAACACCCTCTGGATCGGGATCTCCCCCTGGATGGAGAACGGTGATGGATGCTCGAGGCGTTCTCCCGTCCCGGCACCTGGTTGTGGCAGGGTTTCTTAAACGTGACAGATGTTGGTGCGTCTTGACGTTGTTGTGCTTGCCACTCTTGCTTTCTGCGTCTTCTCCTTCTCACTATGAATGGAATGTGGAAGCGTCTTTTGCATTCGCGATCTCCGGTGGGATGATTGCCATCGCAAAGCTTGCATTTCGGCTCGAAGTGATGCACGCCGTCTTCTTGTAGCGTTTCACCGCAGTTGTGACATTTCTTGCTCGTTGCGTTTGTGTGCCGGCAAACATCGGCACGATGGCCGACTCCTCCGCACGTTCTGCAAACATCGACTTGTCGCTTGTAGAGTGAGCAGAGAACCATGGCGGTTCCGCATATTACTGTGCTCGGAACGCGCAACCCTTCAAAGAGGATTGCGACGACTTTGGTCTTTTTAATGCGTCTTGCCTCGATGGCAGTGGGATTTCGGTCGTGCACAATCAGGCGTTTGAGCATTGCGTCGTCAAGGGAGAGGTCAACGTTCTTGATGACGCCCTTGCTTGTATTATCGAGCGCGGCCACGTATGCGGCAACTTTGAACGAGCCTTGGTTTGTGTGCAGTTTCTGCACGTTCACGTATGATGTGGCATTATTTTGGTACGGCGTAGAAATAACAATGATGTTTTGCATATTCTTAGGGCAGATCGTGTCCTCCCGTGCTTGTTCGTCGGTGATCTGGGCGGCCATGATGACGGCTCTCGCCAGCAGAACGAGGTTGACTCGGGCTACGTCCAATCCACCTCTGGGTCTAATAATTACCCTGATCTGATCTTTGGGTAGGCGGGGTAGCCTGGAAGCGGATACCACATGGTGTAGTGCTGATTGAATTTTTTAAAGCCCCTGGGGTGCTTCGGCTGGTTGCTGTGCTCGACAGTCCCAGCGGCCAGCTCCTCGTTCGGCGGAGTCGTCTGTCTTCGGCGTCCCATGGCGGTGGCCCATCCTGGTCCGTCGAAGATCTCCGCGCTTACTTCCATTCCCTCCACGGTTACGGCGGAAGGCATTTCAGTGTCTGGTTGTCGGCTGCGACGTACGGAGGTTGATCCAGTAGCTGCCGCGTCTCGCTGAGCCCTTGGCTACGTGTAACGGCCGTACTCCTCGCCAACCCTAGGTGTAGTTAGGGTTAGCGGGGCAACTTTAAAGTCCAAAAATTTGTCTAAAAGTTCACTCATCGCCAAAAATGGCGTCTCCACATAAACCGCAGAGCTTGCTTGTTCGAATAAGCACAAAGCAAAGTGATCTTGGAGCAAAGAAACGACCGAAAACATTTAGAAAAGCGTTAGCCGACGTTTTCACGTCCGCGCTCCTCGACGCCACCTAGCGACACCACCCGCTGCCCCCGAAGTTTCTCTTCCAAGAAACCTCGCGTCATCAATTGGCCACTCTCCAAGCTTCAAACGTCTTCGCCGGACACACGTCGGCTTCACACACGCAGCTGTTGCCACGCGTCTTCGCTCGATAGTGGTAGACACACACTCTTGCCTGTAGCTGGAGCCTTCACCCCTCAGGGGGAAATCCTCTTCTTCTCCACTTCCTTCTTCTCCTTCTTTGTTACGGAAGACAAAAGGCTTCGCCCTCAAAGCGGTACACCCTACGCACTCTGGCGCATACTTTCCTCTTCTCCTGCTTTGTCACTAAGAGCAAAACCTTCACCGACAGACGCGGCGGGATACCCTACGCACTCTGGCGTTAACGTCCTTCTTCTCCTGATCTCCCATCTCGGCTGCTCGATTAAATACCTTCCGCGCGAGATTCCAGAAAGTTCTCACCATTTTGTCAGCGCGATACGCAGCGAAGGCTGGGGGAAAGGGCGAGACGATACGGGGACCGTCCGCGACGGATGAATCAACCCGTCATCACCACGCCCTTTTCCTTCGAGAAAATTCTAGGGCTTGCTCGGCCGCCGACGCGAGGAGGTTTCGTCGGCGAACCTACGTTTCCGAGGGAGAGGGTCGCGCGCCCGGGGAGTCTTTGGATGTTTGTTTTCTTTTTTTATCGTTGACCTCGCGGCGTCACTCCGGCGTTTCGTCGCGAGCATTTGGCGGCACGCCCTTTTTGAGCGCTCGTTTTGTGACAACCCATATCGCTCATCTGCGGCACGTAATACCAAATTTGGTACACTTGAAGCTAGCAAAACAGCCACGAACGCATCATTAGCAAAGCATGTAGTTATGTTGTTACATGACATGCATCTCATGATTATCATATTTGTACCAGTATCATACATTCGTCATCCAATCACGTCCCGTAACACCAAACTTGGTATATGTGACGCTAGCGGAATGGCCGTGAGCGCATCATGAGCGTGAAATGTGATTATGTTGTTACCTAACACGCACCTGCACGCATGATTGTCATGTTTGCACCAGTTACATACCTTCGTCATTCATTCACGTCCCTTAATACCAAATTTGGTAGATGCGTAGCCATTGAAATGGCCGCGAGTGCACCATGAGTATGGCGTGTAGTCGTGACTAGTCATAACATAATATATTGACATGTATGTCATAATTTCCACGTTAGCGTCTGTCACTTATGTTCGCTATGCAATCATGTCATACCATGCCAGTTCTGCAACATATCATGTGAACAAAACCACCGCAAGAGCAGCAAGACCATGGCATGTAATTCATGACATTCATGACATACATGTCATGATTTTCATGTTACGACTTATTGCTTATCCTCGCCATACACTCATGTTATGGCATACCAAGTTTGGCATTGATGCCATTATCGAAACGACCAGGAGAGCTAAAAGTCGTAAGCGGCTAGATAGATAAATAAATAGATACGCTCATAGTCGCCGAAGTTCGCTTAGAAATGCTTGGCATTTAAAATCTTGCTGTTGAAACGAAAATACTCTCGGGGAGGGGAGATACGTACGCGTGCGTCTTTACCATTCGGCTATCAAAGCTTCTAAACGTAGCCTAGCCTCGTAGAGGGTAGGAGGGGTAATTGAAGGTTAGGAGGAGGAGAAGAGAGAGTAAAGCACTCCATAATATGAATGGAGAGAGACAGAGAGAGAGAAACAAATAGAGAGAGAGAGAGACAGAGAAAAAGAGGCATAAAGAGATATAAACATAAAAAAGAGAAGTAATTGAAATAAACAGGCACAAAAAGAAAAAAGAGAAAGAAGAAAAATGAAGAAAGGGAAACAAAAGAGCAAACTAAAGAACGAAAAGGGAGGATGCCTAGCTCTGTGATTTCTTCGGTATTACCCCCAATAGAGTTACTGTGTAGGGCTTAAACACGGCCGGTTAGGGAGCGCGTGCCTCAAGACCAGCCGTGGCTTGAAATATACTGGTTATTTTACCCTCCGCGGCCTTCTACACTCCGAACCGTAAAGGGTGAAAAGGGGTCTGTGGTACATCGTTGGGGGGTGGGGGGTGACTGCATTGCCACAATCATTTGTCCCCAAAAGGTGAACGATTCGTCCTTTAGGAAGTAACTGTGAGAAGACAAACCGTTAGTCCTCAGTAGTTTTGAGGGTGAAATGTCAAGGAGTGAAAGTTAGCAATTCATGGGGGGAACTGACTATGTAGATACGAACTGTTAACTCCTGATGGAACTATCAGTTGCTCTTCTCGAAAAGAAATTAATTTATTACAATTTCTGGTTCAATTTGCGAGAAATTAGAGGTCAAGAAATGCATTCGACGACACAATACAACCAATACACTAGTAAACTACAGCAAAATTTACGACAAATAAGCAGGATACGAAGTCGTGACCATCAAAACAGCAGCCGCGTACTTATTAACACCTATACTAAAGCCCAGTACATAGCAGAGTGAAAATTACCGGGGCATATGCAGGTACCGCCCAGACGCTGCGTGTTCTGCCATGTTGCTCAAAATAGCAAGATTCCCTATATTACACTTCAACATTCAGTGTTTGGCAAGCAACCATTCGGTGATGACGTTCGTCAAGATGTAAAATGTGTTCTATAGGCATTTCTGTGCGCCTGCTTTGAGCGCACTTGCGTGCTTGACAAGTGTATGTAAATGTATGTAAATGTATGTAAATTTATTTATTTTGTAATACTGTCAACTCTCATACAGGGTCATAACAGAGAGGACATGCACAAAGAATGTACAACGTTCATAAAGTTTCTTAATACCTTGACAACTCGCCATGAAAACTGGTATTCTCCTAATTAACAACTCAACATTCAAATAAGAACTCAAGAACAATTCCAAATTCACAGTCACTTTTCAAAATATTTGGTATGAACATGAAGTCACTTACATCACTTGGCACTGAAAAAATTATTTAGCAATCACGTGAATGCGCTTCTACAGCATTTTCGAAGTCAGTGACATCTTTTAAAACAATTTCATTCGGCAATTCGTTTCACATTTCGATGACATATGGAAAAAGAAAGATTATCGAAATGTGTCAGCATTTGTACGGTATGGTTTTATGGCGCAATCGTGGTCAGTTCGGGGATTTCTTTTCCCTGGAAAATGTCAATGTTTGATCTATCTTCAGTTGATCATGCATTATTTGGAACAATACTTTCAGCCTTTATTTATTTCTACGTAGTTCAAGAGGATCCAGGTTGCATCTCCGTAACATCAGTGTGACTGATTCTTTCCTTCGGTACGTTGAACAAATGAAGCGCACCAGTAGTTTCTGTATTCTTTCTAGCTTCTTCTTAAGAGTAACTTGATGGGGACTCCAAACAACGGATGAATATTTTATTACTGTCCTAATGAAGGTGGTGTAGGCAATATGATTTACGTCGCGCGATGCATCCTGACTTCTGCCTCAATAAATACAACTTTTGATGGGCTTTCGTGCAAACGTTATCTGTATGCTCATTCAATGTTAATTTTTTCGTAATTGTTACCCCAAGGTACTTGAACTGGGTCGTGTTTACCAACAAGCGTTCACCAATGCTGTACACAAAGGAATGAATTGCTCCACAACGGCGTCTCTCATAATCATATAGTGGTTTTGGGACGTTAAACCCCACATATCAATCAAAGGAATGGATTGTTCTTTTTGTTGTTGTTGATGTGTGAATATGTAGATTTACAATGATATATTCTTGATTGACGTCAAACTTACGTCAAACGTCCAATATCACGAGGCGACGCCAACTTTACGTGCACGACGGCGCGGCGCCCACACATTCTCTGCCCTCGCTGACTTGTTTGATGATGATATGTGGGGCTTAACGTCCCACTATATGATTATGAGAGACGCCGTAGTAGAGAACTCCGGAAACTTCAACTACCTATTGTTCTTTAACGTGCACCGAAATTAGGGCACACAGGCCTACAACTTTTTCGCCTCCATCAGAAATGCAGCCGCCGCAGTAGGGATTGGATCCCGTGACCTGCGGGTCAGCAGCCGACCACTAGGCCACTAGACCACCGCGGCGGGGCACAGCTCCGCTGTCTGTTTGACCGTGCGTCTCCAGTGAAAGCCACACTATTTTGTTATGTATTGATTTATTTTCATTCCGTCATATTTTAATTAGCAACAAGTCATTCGAAGAAAATTTAGTCCTCATTAACGTTCACTTAAGAAACAAATCCTCACCACTGCAACATTCTCGCTCGTCTATAAATTATGCTTCGAGCAAATTTTTTTTCGCCCGCGTAAACTACTGTCACGCGAATCATGACCGATTCTCTTTGGTGGGCTGCGCCATACCTCTAAGACCCGACCGCCCAACGAGCACGCTGCTGAGGCCAGTGGAACCGCGGGACCATGGGCCTCACTCACCTGCTTCTCCAATCGCTGTTCTTCAATGCATGCTCTGCAATTCCATTCCGGCAGGTGTACACCACCTGCTTGAAGCGCTATTATGTCTGTGACTCTTAGTAGATGTACCAGAACATTGACCAGCAGGACCTACTAGCGAAGGGAGGAGCGCCACACTAGACCAAATATGGGAGAAGCGGAGATTGAAGTGAGCTTGTCTTCAAAGTGGCCCGATGGTAGCTACTCATTTTGTCAATCGATCTCTAAATAAATGCATCCCATTGTGATAATATTTCTGCCACATTAGAACATATGGGAAATATGTTTGTTGCAAAGTTTCTGCAATAGTGGCATGCACCAACACCAACATGACATTTCAGTTGTACAGATGTACTTATAGTTAATTGTACAGTTATTTGCACAGAAACTACAAATGGAGCATACAATGACCTGTTCATAAAAGGAAAATATGTACTTCATGTAACGCTTTATAAGTATGCCGCAGAACCCTATTAGTACGTTCTTTTGAGGAGCACTGAAAATGGAAGCATGATTCCAAAAAATATAGCATTTGATACAATCTTTTCCCGGCATAGCTTGAAAGAGATTGCTTTCATTGGCGTTGAATCCTGGCTTTTCCAATACTGATAGTTGTTGTCCATAACATGAAAACATTTGCCTCTAGGCGAACGATTGCTGAAGAGTGTTTTCAAGAAGCTACTTTTTTCCCTAGATATGCGCCTAGCCAAGCGCCTGAAAATGACCAGTGGTGTGTGGCGAATATGTAAGCAAATATTATAATCCATGAATCTACAGCAAACCATGATATTCGCTCCCATAAGTAGGCGTCTCGCTCACGTTATCGCAAGTTTAATATTTTCATCAATGCACTCCAAATAATCCAGCAACTTATCTAGTCATGTGATTCCATATGCTGTATTTTGCATGCGGAACGTTCCTTGTATGCGCGCGCCCAGGCAGCGGCGATCTCCAATGGCATCCTGGATTCGGGACTGCCACTCAAGTGCACATGAATTCTCTAGTGTATTTTAGAATAAAACATTAACCACCACCAGCTCCACCATATGCTCAAAGGAGTACATCATCAGCAAATGATATGTTATATTAGAACTTGCTCCGGGGCTAGTTGGCAAGTCGCCTTAGGAATGTTGTCTGATAATTTATTTATTTATTTATTCATTTATTTATTTATTTATCAATACTAGTGATCTTAGTAGGAGACCATTTCAGGGAGGGCATACATAATACAAGTCATAAGGAAAAAAACAAGAAACAAAAATGACAGAAAAAACAACAACAATTAGGTTCACAGAAACTGCTGAGCATCTACATTTGCTTATATACATTTGCTGCTACCATTTCTTGGAACACATGCAAAGATGAGGCTGTCACTGGTCCCGTTAATTGGAGAGGCGACCACTGGGCTGATTCCAAGGGCCGAAGTTGCGGCCCCTCGAACTGCACCACGAAAGCACGGACAATTTAGGTGTGGTCCGAAGTAGCATGCAAGCGAACGCTGGCTGCGATCCAAAGGACGAGTCAGAACCAAGAGTACACAACAAAACAAAAATATATTCTCAAATACGGCACAAGTATGCGCAGCCATGTGTTTAGCCGTGACAGATGACACAGACGCCCTTGTGGCGTCTGCCACATTTCGCACTACAGACAGTGGTCTGGCAGAGGAGGGAGCTCTCGCTCTGGCAATTGTTCACGCTACGACACTGTCACATGACACACCTGTCACTATTGTAACAGATTCACAAGCTGCTAGCCGTGCTTTCGCTCAAGGACTTGTGGCTGCACATACACACAATATCCTCTCTTCTGTCTCACCGTCCGCATTACGTCCTGTGCGTATCGTCTGTACTCCTGGACACGCCTCTCTCCATGGTAATGAACGCGTTCATGCGGTTGCCCGAGAGCTGACCGGCCGGGCTCCATTGGAAGAGCTGTCCAATCCAGACGACGCATCGACAGAACCACTAAACTACAACGCTACGCTGGAGTACTATCGACAGAGCCGTTATACGTATCCTCCCCCTCACCCTTCACTTAACAGAGCAGATGCTGTCGCTTGGCGGCAACTACAGACCAATTCATTTCCTTGCCTTTATATGCTAAATCACTTTCATCTGACTCTCTACCCCTCCTACTGCCCCTTCTGTGGATCCGTACCGACGGTGTACCACTCTACGTGGGAGTGCTCTGCCCCACAGGGCGTGCCTCCCATTCGCAATCCCACCCCTTTCTCTTGGGAGTTTGCACTGCTCAGCTTACGCCGGCAGGAACAGCAGCAGCTGGTCCAGCGGGCTCGCAGGGTCGCGCAAGGCAATGGAGCCCTGGACTGAGGGCCCCACCCAAAGAAGGCTCAGTGTGCATTTGTTATTAGTAAATGTTTATTCTCTTTCTTTCACTGCGCACTCGGCAACCGTCCAATACAATATGTCACCAATCGCAAGATACTCCTATCAGCGGGCTACGCAACAAAACCAAATACACTCAAAACAACGGATGCTAACAACGATACGACTACAATTCGATCTCATGCATTAACTAACCAAGACACTTAAAGGCTAAAAAGCTCGTCAAACTTATTCATTCCGAAGTTCTTGGAATAAAGCTTGAATATTTATCTTCTAGGAAACACTCAAAGTCCAGCGCTGTTGTCGTTTCACTGCTCCCGAAGTTTCTCTCCCAGAACAAAACTTATTCGCTGGTAACACGTCGGCCACTCACGCACTGCAACTGCAGAACAAGTCTTCGCCCATCGGGGGTAAACACGCGCTTTTCTTCTTCTTGTAGCACAAGCCTCCGCACGCTTCTTGTAAGACACTCTTCATTTCCTGCTTTGTCGCTGACAACATAAGCCTTCGCATAACGGCGGAAAAACTCTCTTCATCTCCTGTTATGTCACTGACAACACAAGCTTTCGCCCGACGGCAGGAAAAGTTTTTATCTCGTGGTCTACGCGCGCCGGCGCAAAACTTTCATCTCCCGTTCACCACCATCCGTTGCTCGCTTATTCCAGAAGCTTCGTCGGTGCACTGCACAGCCAAAGTTGGGGGAGGGCCGAGACTTTCCGATAACCCTCCTCGATTCCTCACGCAACCAGGCAGTAACTCACGCTTTCCTTCTCAAAACTTCTGGTGATCGCTCGGCGATGGATGAGAGAAGGTGGGTCAGCGTAGCTCGGCGCCTTCGAGGAGGAGAGGTGGCGTGCCCGAGGAGTCCTTTGATGTTTGTTTTCTTCTTTTCGCAGCTCTAGGATGATGCGCCAGTCGGGGCTGGCTTTCCAGTCGAGAAGCAAGCGATCTTCTTTTTTTCTCCAGATTAAGATCCGCTCTTGCAGTCGATCCACTACGTGTGGGTGGCAGTATTCAGCGTTCAACATCGTGAGCATGTTCAGCATGTAACCTAAGGCATTTTAATGCGGTGACGTTACCGTGTGTGTAGAACTGACAAGGGTGATCAACTTGGTATACCGTGTGAGACTGAAGAATAAGAAAGCTTTCGCAGCACGAAATAAGCGCTGCTTTAGCAGTGCTCAAGAAACGATAGCCATGCTTTCAAATGAAGTATTATTCTTTCAGTAGTGAAGCACCCAAGAGATTCGGCAAGTAGGCGTGTCATGCTGTCGCGACGGTCCATCATAAAAGGCATGCACCCAAAGCTGGATTAGTCACAATCAGTCCCTGCTATTCATATTTTAAGCTTAAGGCTCGTTGTTAAAGCCTAAAAGTTTATTTTGCTTTAGTATAGTGGTGTCGAAATTCTTGAAGAGATTCACCAACGTGCTCAAGTTCCTTATTCAAAACCAGAAACACAAATGTGGATCTTTAAGGTAGAGTCACTCATGTAAACCACCATCACTTGAAACATAAAGTGACAGTATGACGGCGGATTCCATTTAGGCCCACGGGACTGTTATATGCTCTTCCATAGTAGAGTACTAAGTGCTCTTAATCGTTAACCCCTTTTTCTAACCACGTTCAAGTTGCCGTGAACAGCGAAGCCGCCCCGGCTCAAACAGTGGACGCTTCACACCTCACCATCCGAGAAAAGCGCGGTCTCAACGTACCACAAGGACCCCAAGTCACCCAGGTATCTGTCTTCTTCCAGCCGTGCCGCGTTCCTAGCGAGGTATTCGCGCAAGCATTGTCTCCCTACGAGAAGGTGCTGCACATCAGCAGAGGACTGATGGGGTCGCGCCTAACCATGACCACTGGGACGCGATTCGTCCAGATGGAAATGAAGACGTCGTCGCTGGTGCCCAACTACCTCAAGGTCCACGGCCATCGAGTGATCTGTGACTATAAAGGCATCCAGCGAGTGTGCCATTGATGTGGAGACAGTGGGCACTTCTGCATGAACTGCACAGCTCCATTTTGTGGAAGGTGCGGCGTTTACGGCCACGACGGGAAGGGCTGCTCGCTACCGTGTCGCCGTTGTGGTGACCCGCATGCCACCATCACCTGCACCACCAGGCCGTCGTATTCCGTGGCAGCCTCCAAGAATTACCCACCACTTCAACCAGGCAAGAATAAGGACATCGTATCAATGACGCCAGGCGCAAATATTTGCCAGGACGAAGTTTAGTGCATCACAACGCCACACCAAACGCCCGCCGCGTCCCCAGCCAGCCCCGACCAGGCAGCCTTTCAAGGTGCGGATGATCCATCTAGCGGCCCGCGATCAGTGGCGCTTCCCGCAGAACCAAAGGTCGAGCCCTCACCAGAGGAGGCGTCTCTCGGTGAACGCCTCACAGATGATGGCGGGATATCTGATGCTCACTCCATCGCTGCCCAGTCTTCTTTTAGTCTTTCTATTATTGAAGATACTTTGTCCCAAGGTGAGGAGGTTTCCATCAACTAGAACTCGAGCAGCACTAGGAGTGACATAGCCCTGCAGGTAGACACCGACAGCACTCCAAGCGTGATAAGCCGGGACAACTTAGACAAATTCGTGCCATCTTCGCTCAAGAGACTCGACACCAAGCGCCACCGAATATCCAGCAGCGACTCGGAGGCCCCCAGCAAAGACAGAAGCCCCCTGCAGACATCGATGCGGCCCCGGAAGTCCCGCGCTTCCGGTGGGTCGCCTGGTCGTAAGAAGTGATTGAGCTGCTTGCGGGGCACCCGCTCCCACGTCTGTCAGAACTGTGAGTCTAGTATCCAAATTTGTCTTTATTGTTTACGATGGCTACCGCATTGAATATTATTTCCCTAAACTTAAAAGGTTTTCGCAGTCCTGTAAAGCAGGCCGAGGTGATTAGTGTAGCCCGTGCTGCAAATTGTGATGTTTTGTGCCTGCAGAAAGCTAATGTCAGTTCACTATCCGACGTTAGGGCTTTTAAACAAAAGTTTAACTTAGAGTGCTATTTTTCTTTCGCTACAACTCGTTTTACGGGAGTAGGCATCAATATTGCCACGTTGCATTTCCCAAGTTTTGTTATCGTTCGAAAACACTACCCAATTCTTAGCGCAAACCGCGCCTGCATTTTTCGAGAAGCTTCCGAACGGTAGCAGATCAATTCGATAAGATCAAGCCTACCCAGCACCACCACCAGATGTCACGGGTTCATGACGTGGCCGAAGACAGGAGTCTTTATGTTGCGACCCCAGGAGCAGCGAACAAGCTGCCGACAGCAAGGGCTACCACCGGAGTACGGGCTTCTACAAGACAAGGCGCGGAATACCAAGGCCATGACCGCGCCTGCAGCGACAATGACAACCGCAGCGTCCCAGCCCACGATGGCCATGCATCAACCCAGGGAACCACCAATTTTCCATGGGTCATCGTTCGAAGACCCGGAGTCCTGGCTAGAAACATACGACCATGTGGCCGTCCTCAACCACTGGGACCATGGCGAAAAGCTGCGTCGTGTGTTCTTCTATTTGGAAGACACCGCAAGGACCTCGCTCGAAAATCGGGAGTCCACGCTCCGAACGTGGGATGTTTTCTGCGGCGCATTCCTGCAAACGTTCGCGAGCGTCGCTCGCAAAGAGAGGGCCGCTGCTTTATTAGAGGCCCGGGTCCAGCTACCAAATGAAAATGTCGCCATTTTCACAGAAGAAATGACCCGACTATTCCGTCACGCTGACCCAGACATGCCTGAGGAAAAAAAGTTTGTTTCCTCATGCGAGGGCTCAAACAGGAGCTCTTCGCAGGACTGATGAGAAACACACCAAACACCGTCCAAGAATTTGTAGCCGAAGCGACCACTATCGGAAAAACCCTGAACATGCGCACCAGACAGTATAATCGTCACCTGACTGCAGACTGCGCTGCTGCTCAAGCCAGTAACTCCGGAGACCTGCGTGAAACGATCCGAGCGATTGTGCGGGAGGAGCTGCGCAAGCTGTTGCCTTCGGCGCAGCCTCAAGTGGATTCGATCGCCGATATTGTGCGAGAAGAAGTTCGGCAATTGCTTCAAATTTCCCAAGCACCGCTGCCCGAGCCGGAAGCTATGAGCTACGCCGCTGCACTGCGCCGCAACGCTCCTCCCCGTGCACACCAAAACGCCGCCCCATCACACTTCCGTCGACAGACGCCACCGCCGCCACCACCCCCACCGACGTCATACCGTTCGCCAGCGGCCCAGCGCAGTGCACCGAGGAAGACTGACGTCTGGCGCACCCCTGACCATCTCCCGCTCTGCTACCACTGCGGCGAGGCCGGACACACATACCGCCGTTGCCAGTACCGACAGATGGGACTGCGTGGCTTCGCCGTCAATGCACCGCGTCCAAAGTCAGGAGAACGACCATGTGACATCGCCGACTACCTGACAGGAACTCGGTGGACACCACGAAGCCCTTCGCGTTGACCGTCGCCCAGCCGCCGCACGTCACCGCACCACCGGCCGTACTCTGGCCCAACGCAGGGCCGGTCTCTAGCCCGTATCCGGGAAAATAAGGGCAGCAACCGATGGAGGTTCGGTTGCTGTGCGACGAACTACCGAAGATCCTCCGACGACTACGACGCCCCGACGGAGCTTTCCGAACACAACGCCAACCAGGCAAAGCCCTGAAGGCGAAACCTCACTTACCGAAGGTGACCTGACGACGCAACATGGAAGCAGCAGAACAAGCCGACGCAGCCGTGACCCGACGCCACGCCCTAACTGTAATGCGAGACGGCGAACTAGCGACCTCGACGTTCTTATCGACGGCCACTGTGTCACCGCTCTCGTCGATACTGGAGCCGACTACTCCTTAATCAGTGGGTCGTTCGCCACGAAGTTAAAGAAAGTTAGGACAGCTTGGGAAGGCCCTGAAATCCGCATAGCCGGAGGTCATCTCGTAACGCCTGCAGGAATCTGCAGAGCGAGAGTCACCATTAACGGCCGTATTTATCCTACAGACTTCGTAGTCCTACAGCGTTGCTCGAGAGATATCATCCTTGGCATGGACTTCTTATGCCTCCATGGTGCTGTCATCAACCTAAAAACAAAGTCGATAACGTTATCCACAGAAGAAGCACTACCGCCACGCACGCCGTCAGGAACCCATGCCTTGAATGTGCTGGAAGAACAAGTCACCATTCCGCCTCGCTCAAGCGTCATTACTTTAGTCGGCGCTCCTAAATCACCTGACTTGGAAGGCGTCGTTGAAGGCAGTCAGCATCTGTTGGTCACCCGAAATATTTGCGTCGCAAGAGGAATTGCAGAGCTGCGGGGAGGAAACCAACGGTTCTGCTCACGAATTTCAGCAATGAGTACAAACATGTGAACAAAGGAACAACAGTCGCATACATCGAAGACGTTGTCGAAGCCTCCAGTGCTTTCGCCCTTGCCGATTCAGCGGAAGCTGCTCAGAGGAACCAAGCCCTTCCCATAGCTCTCGATGTCAATCCCAGACTTCTGAACCATAAGCAAGAACAGCTCAAGGCCCTGCTCCTGCAATACGAAGATTGCTTTTCGTAGTCATCAAAAATTCCGCAGACCCCAATCACGAAACATCGCATCATAACCGAAGAAAATGCCAGACCACTCCATCAGAGTCCGTACAGCGTTTCGACGCGAGAACGTGAGGCCATGAAGAGACAAGTTGATGAAATGCTGCGGGATGACACTATCCAGCCGTCCAAGAGTCCATGGGCATCCCCCGTGGTGTTAGTGAAGAAAAAGGATGGGAACCTACGTTTCTGCATCGATTATCGCCGTCTGAACAAAATCACAAGAAATGACGTGTATCCTCTCCCACGAATAGACGACGCACTTGATCGGCTCCATAACGCCAAGTACTTTTCGTCAATGAACCTCAAGACTGGCTATTGGCAAATCGAAGTCGACGAAAGAGACCGAGAGAAGACGACGTTTATAACAGCGGACGGCCTCTTCGAGTTTAAGGTGATGCCCCTCGGACTTTGCTCAGCGCCTGCAACTTTTCAACGCGTTATGGATACAGTACTGGCAGGATTGAAGTGGCATACTTGCCTTGTGTACTTGGACGACGTCACCGTGTTTTCCTCGAGTTTCGACGAGCATCTTCGGCACCTTGAAGCTGTACTTCAAGCCATCAAGACGTCCGGACTTACACTGAGGCCAGAAACGTGCAGATTTGCGTACGAGGAGCTCTTGCTTCTGGGGCTCGTTATTAGCAAGTCTGGAATTCGTCCCAACCCACGGAAAACAGCCGCCATCGCCCACTTCCCGCCACCCACTGACAAGAAGGCGGTGCGCCGATTTCTGGGCCTGTGCGCCTATTATAGGCGGTTCGTGAAAAACTTCGCCCGCATCGCCGATCCTCTCACTAACCTTACCAAGGCCGACGTGGGGTTCAAGTGGGAAACGCCACAGGAACACGCTTTCCAGGAGCTTAAACATCACCTCCAGACGCCTCCGTTACTTGCCCATTTCGACGAATTTGCTGAGACAGAAATACACACTGACGCAAGCAGCGTAAGTCTTGGCGCCCTTCTTGTGCAGAGGGCTGACGGACTTGAAAGGGTTATTAGTTACGCCAGCCGATCGATATCCAAAGCAGAAGCCAATTATTCCACAACAGAAAAGGAGTGCCTCGCCATCATCTGGGCTACGTCGAAATTTCGCCCCTACCTGTAAGGCAGGCCCTTCAAAGTTGTGAGCGACGACCACGCCTTGTGTTGGCTAGCCACCTTTAAGGACCCTTCAGATCGCCTCGCGCGATGGAGCCTGAGACTTCAAGAATATGACATTACTGTCATTTAAAAGTCCGGCAAGAAACACTCCGACGTGTACTGTCTCTCTCGTGCGCCTGTCGACCAACCACCACCCGACGACCCGGATGACAACTACTTCTTGGGAATGATAACTACCGACGACTTCGCTGAACGACAGCGGGCCGACCCGGAACTTAAGGCCCTAATAGAATACCTCGAAGGCAGGACCGCCGAAGTGCCGAAGGTATTCAAGCGCGCACTTGCGTCGTTCTTCCTGCGAAACGGTCTTCTACAAAAGAAAAACTTTTCATCGCTTCGAGCTAAGTACCTCCTTGTGGTGCCTTCAGCTTTACGACCAGAGCTCCTGCAGACCCTGCACGACGATCCGACGGCAGGGCACCTCGGTGTTTCTCGCACGCTCGCGAGGATACGAGAAAGGTATTACTGGCCACGTCCTACCAACGACGTTACTTGTCATGCGAGGACATGCCGGGACTGTCAGCGACGCAAGGCACCGCCGACAAGGCCAGCGGGATTTCTGCAGCCAATTGAACCACCTTGCCGCCCTTTCCAGCAGATCGGTGTGGACCTACTGGGGCCGTTCCCGACTTCGGCTTTCGGAAACAAGTGGATCGTGGTAGCTACCGACTACCTCACCCGATACGCCGAGACAAAAGCCCTTCCCAAAGGCAGTGCATCCGAGGTAGCTAAGTTCTTCGTCGAAAATATCGTCCTACGTCACGGCACCCCGGAGGTCCTTATCACCGACAGAGGAACGGCATTTACTGCCGACTTAACTCAAGCGATCTTGGCATACAGCCAGACAAACCACCGCCGGACGACAGCGTACCACCCACAGACCAACGGCCTCACCGAGCGGCTTAACAAGCCGATCGCCGACATGCTGGCAATGTACGTCGATATCGAACACAAGACGTGGGACGCCAGTCTTCCGTACGTGACATTCGCATACAACACGGCGGTGCAGTAGACGACGCAGATATCTCCATACAAATTGGTCTACGGAAGGAGCCCGGCAACGACGCTCGATGCCATGTTACCCAACGTCACCGACGAAGAAAACCTCGATGTGAGTGAGTACCTTCAACGCACCGAAGAAGCCCGACAACTCGCGCGTCTCCGTATCAAGAATCAACAGACGACTGACAGCCGCCGTTACAATCTTCGACAACGCTTCGTGGAATACCAGCCCGGTGAACGTGTTTGGGTGTGGACGCCGATACGCCGACGTGGACTAAGTGAAAAGCTTCTGCGACGTTACTTCTGGCCGTACAGGGTGGTTCGACGTCTCGGCCCACTTGATTATGAGGTTGTCCCCGACGGCATCACGAACTCTCAACGACGCCGATCACGACCTGAAGTCGTCCATGTCACGCGCCTCAAGCCGTTTCATGCGCGTTAACAAACTGAAAAAGTGTTTTTTTGTATTATTATTGTATCGTATGAAACGGGTTGTTGAACAAGCAGGCGAACTCGGCGAAGGAGAGCTTTATTTAGCGCAAGGGCTAACTGAACGCAAGCCTGCGATCACAGCAAGTCTTCTTCTTTTTCTATCCTCGAGCTCCGTGCCCACTACCCTCGTTACAATCACCCCCGGCCGATGAGGGAGCCATCCTGGCGCCCTAAGGACAGGTGTAGACAGAAGGGTCATGGTATGGCTTGAGCCGAGAAATGTGTACGATTTCTTTTCCCCGACGGCGCTTGTCCGGAGATGCATCCAGCGGCTCGACAAGGTAGTCGACAGGCGATGTTTGGCGCACAACTCGATAAGGGCCATGGTAACTGGACGAAAGCTTGTGGGAGAGTCCTGGAGTAGTAGAAGGAATCCATAGCCACACCAGTGAGTTCGGAGCAAAGCTCATATGCGCGGTTGACGCGTCGTGGCGATGTTTTTGGCGCGTCTGGTCATGTGACGTGAACGCTCGAGCAAGCTTCCGACATTCTTCAGCGTGTGCTGCTGCTCGAGAAACGGTAGTCATCTCTGAAGGGTCCGGTCGATAAGTAAGAATGGTATCCATTGTTGATGATGGCTCGCGTCCATAAAGAAGGAAGAAAGGCGAAAATCCAGTGGTGCTTTGCGTTGCAGTGTTGTAAGCATATGTCACAAAAGGGAGTATGCTATCCCAATTTGACTGGTGGGATGAAGCGTACTTGGCCAGCATATCCCCAAGTGTACGATTAAAACGCTCTGTCATCCCATTAGTTTGCGGGTGATAGGCTGTGGTAGTGCGGTGTGTGATGCGACACTCGCTCAACAACGCTTTGATGGCATCAGAGAGAAAAACGCGGCCACGGTCGCTTAGTAACTCCCGAGGTGCTCCATGCCTTAAAACCAGGTTTTGCAGTATAAAACACGCAACGTCTTTTGCGGTAGCAGAAGGTAACGCAGCTGTTTCATCATACCGCGTTAGGTGGTCGATAGCCACAATGACCCAGCGGTTGCTACTCGAAGTATAGGGAAGCGGACCGTAAAGGTCGATTCCGACACGATCGAACGCTCGTGCTGGACATGGCAATGGCTGCAAGGGACCTGTGGCATGTTGAGTGGGCATTTTGCGTCGCTGGCACGTAAGGCAAGACCTCACGTAACGGCGAACGAAGCGGTACATACCGCGCCAGTAGTACCGCAGCTGCAAGCGGGTGTATGTTTTTAACACACCAGCGTGGCCACATTGCGGATCATCGTGGAACGTGGCACAGATGTCAGAGCGCAGATGTCGGGGGATCACGAGCAACCACTTACGGCCGATCGAGCTGTAGTTTCGGCGGTAAAGCAGGTTATCCCGAATAGCGAAGTGTCCTGCTTGACGGCGAAGCGTCCTGGAAACTGGAGCGGGCGTCCGGTTTGAGAGAAAGTTCAAAAGAGATGAAATCCAAGCATCTTTGCGTTGCTCGGAAGGCATGTCCAAGATGTTGATGGCCAAGGCAGCACTAGTGGAGATGGGCGAGCCGACAGGCTCTGAAGCCAATGGCGAACGTGACAGGGCATCGACGTCGGAATGCTTCCGGCCAGAACGGTAGATAACACGGATATCGAACTCCTGTAACCGCAATGCCCAACGAGCGAGCCGACCATTAGGATCTTTTAGTGAAGATAACCAGCAAAGCGCATGGTGGTCTGTTATAATATCAAACGGACGTCCATACAAATAAGGCCGAAATTTTACGATTGCCCAAATAATGGCGAGGCACTCCTTTTCAGTTACACTGTAATTCTTCTCGGCTTTACTGAGGGTGCGGCTGGCATAGGCAACGACGTACTCGTCAAAGCCCTCCTTGCGTTGGGCCAGTATGGCCCCTAGCCCGACACCACTAGCGTCCGTATGAAGCTCCGTTGGAGCTGACGGATCGAAATGTCGGAGTATGGGAGGCGTGGTGAGGAGCCGTCGGAGTTCCTGAAATGCATCATCACACGCCTGCGACCACGCTGACAAGTCGGAACTTCTGGCAAGAAGATTGGTCAAGGGGGCGATAATGGAGGCGAAATTGCGGACGTAGCGCCGGAAGTAAGAACATAGGCCGATGAAGCTTCGAAGCTCTTTGATGGTGGTTGGCTTTGGGAACGCCGCGACTGCATTAAGTTTCGTAGGGTCCGAGAGAATGCCGTCCTTAGAAACCACATGGCCGAGAATTACAAGCTTGCGAGCGCCGAAGTGGCATTTCTTCAAGTTAAGTTGAAGTCTCGCCGTGGAAAGGCACGTAAGAACTTGCTCGAGGCGGCTGAGGTGGGTCGCAAAGTCCCTTGAAAATACCACAATGTCATCGAAATAACAGAGGCACGTTTTCCATTTCAGACCTCGCAAGACGGTATCCATCATCCTTTCGAAAGTGGCAGGCGCATTGCAGAGGCCAAAGGGCATAACGGTGAATTCATATAGTCCATCCGGTGTTACAAAGGCTGTCTTCGGGCGGTCACCCTCTGCCATGGGCACCTGCCAGTAGCCAGAGCGTAAATCTAACGAAGAAAAGAACTCTGCTCCTTGTAGGCAGTCCAAAGCATCATCGATGTGCGGCAGAGGGTATACGTCTTTGCGCGTTATCTTGTTGAGTCGGCGGTAGTCAACGCAGAACCGGATGGATCCGTCTTTTTTCCTGACGAGAACAACCGGTGAAGCCCAGGGACTGTTGGAGGGCTCGATGATGCCACGTTTCAACATGTCGTCCACTTGTTCGTCGATGACATGGCGTTCAGCAGATGACACACGGTACGGACGCTGCCTTAGCGGGGCTTGTTGACCGGTGTCAATACGGTGAACGACCGCAGAGGTTCGGCTTAAGCCTGACTGGTCACGATCGAATGAAGAACGAAAGCGGAGAAGAAGATTTAGAATCTCTTCGCGCTGAGTTGGTGCGAGCTCAGAGTCGATGGTATCCGAGAATACGTCCAGAGCATCATTAGGCGCGTTGGTAGGAGTGACAGCACCAATTGGGAGCGAAACCGCAGAATCGGGTATAGTAGCCGGAAGAATGCACTCGTAAAGTTCGTAGCTTCCCAGGCATTCTCCACGTAGTAGGGATGACGGGCTGTCCGAGGGATTGCACACATAAATGGCAGCGTGACCATTGCGAAAAATGACGACGGCAAACGGAAGCATGATATTTCGACGGCACGCAGATGGGACCGATGGCATAAACAACACAGGCGATTTCGGAGGGGAGGCACACGACACCGAGACAACAACAGCTGAGAAAAGCGCAATGTCAACGTCAGAAGCAGCAAACACTCTACACGAAGCACCATCGTCGGGGTCATAGCACGGCACAGACAACGCGAGTTGAGAACGAGCACAGTCTACCAAAGCAGAATTTGACGAAAGAAAGTCCCACCCAAGGATAACGTCATGCGAAGAATGGAATAAAACTACAAATGTGACGACGTACATCGCACCTTGAATGACGACTCGTGCGGTGCACAAAGCTGAAGGCTGAATATGATGGGACGTAGCTGTCTGCAAAGATAGGTCGGTAAGTTGTGTGGTCACTTTCTTCAAGTTTCGGCACAGTTTCTCGCTAATTACAGATACGGCAGCTCCAGTGTCAACAAGTCCGTGCACCTTAATGCCATCAATATAGAGTTCGATTTCGTTCGGGGGACAGCAGTTAGGTCTTGAAATTTTCGCTGACAACGCAGTTCTTGCCTCCGGAACTGCGCCCGTCAGTTTTCCCCTCGCGGTGGGCTATTGCGACGTAACGTCGGAGAAATAGATCGACGACGAGGAGAAGGTGAACGGCTTACGCCGGATGGTCGGCGACCTGGACGTACGTCTAGAGGTGGATTGGCAGAAACGGGATATCGCGGCTGAGTGGGCATGGTGGGCATGTAATGTGAGGCCCCTGCAATGTCGTGAGAAGGGAAGCTGCGACGACGGCAGTGACGAGCTACGTGGCCTGGGATGCCACATGAAAAACATATCAGCCGATTATCTGGAGTGCGCCATTGGCTGACGATAGGGGCACTGTTCACTGAATAAGGAACCGTATATGCTCGTGCAGGCGGCGGCGTCATATAAAAGTTCTGACCTGTTTCATATACAGCCGGAGACGGGACGGTCAGCGCGCGGGAAGGTGGGGTCGACGAATAAACGTGGCGAGTAGCTTCGTAGATGGCCGGAGACGCTGGCGCACGTGGTTGAGCAACTGCGGCTGCATACGTTAGTGGTGCGGTAACAGTTGGGGGAGCCTGATCTGGCGGCAATGCTTCGGCAACTTGCGATCGAATGACCTGGCGAAGCGAAGGCGACAAGGGTGCCATCGGCTCGGTAGTTCTTGTGATTATAGATAGCTGCCGGGCGACCTCCTCGCGTATGAATTGCTTTATGACTGGCATCAACGCAGAGTGGTCGGCGGTGTGATGGCGATAGTCGAGGGATGAGATGTCCGCGGTGTCTTGAGCAGCGCAACGTGTAGAAGCGCGCTGCCTACGCAGCTCATCATAGCTTTGGCAGAGCTGAATCACCTCGGCGACCGTCTGGGGACTCTTCGCAGCCAGCATTTGGAATGCACCGTCGTCGATTCCTTTCATGATGTTCTTGATCTTGCCTGCCTCGTCCAGAGTTGAATCGACGAGCTTGCAGAGAAATAGCACATCTTCGATGTAGCTCGTGAAAGTTTCATCTGCTCTCTGTACTCTGCCCCGCAAGCGCTGTTCAGCACGAAGGCGGCGGACAGCAGGACGGCCAAAGACTTCCGCGAGGGTTTTCGCCAATTCCGACCAGGTACTGAAATCACTTTGATGATTTCTGTACCATAGTTTTGCCACGTCGGTCAGGTGAGCTTATCGGCTGCGTTCCACTTATTGACGGCGCTCACCAGTTCATACTCGGCAATCCAGTTGTCCACATCTTGGTCCTCTGTGCCACCAAACATGGGGGGGTCGCGCTGCCGGAGAGAGCCAGCGCAGAAGACAGGCACAGGTGCGAGATCTGGAGTAGCAGCATGAGATGGCCCCGGATCAGTCATTGTAGGAGGTCGTTGGAGTGTGCGGCTGCGAAGTTCCAGGGTGAGGACCAGATGTACCCAGCACCTCCACCACTTGAAACGGGTTGTTGAACAAGCAGGCGAACTCGGCGAAGGAGAGCTTTATTTAGCGCAAGGGCTAACTGAACGCAAGCCTGCGATCACAGCAAGTCTTCTTCTTTTTCTATCCTCGAGCTCCGTGCCCACTACCCTCGTTACACATAATTTATTCATTGTACTTTCTTGCATTAATTTTGTACCTTCACCTTTAGTTAAAGCATCGGGACGATGCATTTTCAGAGGGGGGCAATGCCACGTTCCATTTCCCAAGTTTTGTTATCGTCCTACAACACTACACAATTCTCAGCGCAAACCGCGCCTGCATTTTTCGAGAAGCTTCCGGACCGTAGTAGATGATTTCGATAAGATCAAGCCTACCCTGAAAACTGTACAGACTATTCTGGAACCTACGCCATCGCCAGCGATAACGCTAAAACATTCGACGGCAAGAGTATAAATGCCGACGCGCTTCGCCGCTTGTCAGTAGTTGATCGACGGCCGACGCTCCATTCACTGCTATCTGGGCAAGACTGCTACTGTAATCGAACTTTCCGTTTACCGGGTACAAGTTCACCCAAATAAACAGTTATATCCCAACATGAAGACTCCTGTCTTCGGCCACGTCACGACCCCGTGACAATATATTTAATCGGGCTTTATTGAGAGGTCACCACGTTGTTTTTGATTGATTTGTGGGGTTTAACGTCCCAAAACCACCATTTGAGACGCGGTAGTGGAGGGCTCCGGAAATTTTGACCACCTGGGGTTCTTTAACGTGCACCCAAATCTGAGTACACGGGCCTACAACATTTCCGCCTCCATCGGAAATGCAGCCGCCGCAGCCGAGAATCGAACCCGCGACCTGCGGGTCAGCAGCCGAGTACCTTAGCCACTAGAACACCGCGGCGGGGCACCACGTTGTTTATGAAGGCTTCGGTAGAATTATGGCCCTAGATTGTACCTACTTTTCTTTTCGGATGAGGATACTATGTGTGTATGCGCCTGCACAAACCGGGCAGTCTAATGATTTTTTTGAAATTGGGATGTTTTTTTTCCTAAACTGTCGTCATGTAATTTTAATTGGAGACTTTAAACGTGTGCTAAGTACGCCATGCGATGTACAAGGTCTTGGCTGGGGCCGGTCTGCTTGGAATTCACGTAAGCTGCGACGCCTTGTCCAGCATTTTTCATTGCTGGATGCGCACAATGCCTTGCACGGGAATACCTTTGTTTGGAAATGGCAACGCGGACCATCCTCCAGCAGACTAGACTGGTCTTATATTCCACATGCTTTAGAGACGTTTGTATCCTACTTACGTGTTCCGCCCATCCCACCTTCGCCTGTGTACGTCTCTGACCATCGTCCGATTTTCTTGGAACTAAAAAATTGGCAGCATATCCACGGAGTGAATGATGGAGAGTAAAGCGAAGCATTCGTCCGTCCATTCGTTCTTGCTTCCTTCCGTCTGTGCGACCGTCCATGCGTCCGTCCGCCCGTCCGTGCGTGCGTCCGTTCCTGCGTTCGTCCATGCATCCGCCCCTGCGTCCGTTCATGCGTCCATTCATGCATCTGTCTGTGTGTCCGTTCGTCCATCTATTCAACGCTCCAAGTACCACCATCTCGCATCTTTTGATCATATATTCCCCATATAGAAACACCGCCATTCAGCGGACATTCCAAGGACTAAACAAGAGGTGGCACACGCACACTTTCTAACAGCTTGCGCTTCGGGTCTACTTCCCACCTTTAACCACCTCGAGTTCATGGTATATACTAGTTCACTGTATTCAGGGCACTGCGGCCCAACACTCGCTAAACCTTTCTAAAACCAAGGAGGTTACGCCCAGCGAGTATAACGTAGCAACCTTGTCCTGGCAGATAGAGCTCGATGTACGTGCCAATGGCTGCATGGGAAATGAGAGACAGGAGAATTCGGCTTTTACATTCTTACGGCTTGCACTTCGTACCTACTTCCCACCTTTAACTACTTTGAGTTCATTCATGGTATATACTAGTTCATTGTATTCATGGCACTGCAGCTCAACGCTCGCTAAACCTTTCTAAAACTAAGGTGCTTACACCCAGCGGGTATAACGTAGCAACCCTTTCCCTTCAGATAGTGCTCAATGTACATGCAATGGCTGCTAATGGGGATCATACCCCATTATCAGCTATTGGTATGTACATTAAGCACTATTTTTTTGTTGTTCAACAACGCACAGAAGGAATCTCTCACCGGCACCACCTTGGAGGTCAAAATGTTTGCAGGTCAAGGCGTAAGACTGGTTACATACTACGACTAGACGCGTGACGAACGGGTGCCGCTATTAGGAGCTTCACCCCTAAAATTCCATTTTCTCTTTCGGAGAAACCATGGTGTCTTGATGTTCCCGTCCTCCAGGGCGCATGCTCTCGGTCAAATTTGTCCCGTGTTATATGCAAGTCACTCGCTGCATCCGTTTCATTTGAATGGGATGCGCTTAAAACGCAGTGGTGCCTGCACTGCTCAGTTGAAGGGCGTTCACTTCGTCGTCACGTTTCTGAGGAGCTGGCCGATACTGCAGCGAAGTTACGCATCGCCTTGCGCGCTGAAACGCCATCTCCCCCTGTTGCGAGCTTGGCAACATGATTACGTGAGCGCTTCCAGCGTTTGATTGCCGTCTCGTCTCTGGCGGCGGCTGCATGGCGTTGTAGGCACAACCCTTGTGCCCACCCCGAGGTGCTACGCTATGCAAGGCAATCGTGTTTTGGGCAGTCACAATCACCTGTTTTTACGACCACACAGTCACCACCTACACAGCCACTTCCTACGCGTGATCGATATCTCTTTCTGGCACATTTTGAAGAGATGTCATGTTCGGCCATACGGACAAACTGTGATATAATACCGCCTATGCTTAGAGGTTTGCCTCGCGTTCCTCAACAAGCTGCTGATTCTCTGCACGTCCCTCCATCAGTCGAAGAGGTAAAGGCAGCACTACAATCTATGAAACGGGGGACAGCTCCTGGGCCAGACGGTTTTCCAGTTGAATTTTACATGTCATTTTGGAATGAGCTCGGTACTGCCTTAACCGTGGTTTTCCGGTGATGTTTCGAGGATGGTGTCTTTCCATCAAGCTTTCGAGATGGACGCATTGTGGGTATTCCAAAAGGTGATGCTTCCTCTGTCAGTCCTGAAGATTGGAGACCTATCACGCTTCTTAACGTTGACTATAAGATATTCTGGACGGTGATCGTTCAACGTTTGAAGGCTCTGTTCAACACCTTGGTGGGTCATCACCAGGCTTCATCAATGCCTAAACGAGCAATACGCAGCTTGTTTTTTACCAAGCGGGATATCATAGCCTACCCTCTGTCGCGATCTGCGCGTGGTTTCCTTTTGTCTTTAGACCAAGAGATAGCATTTGACCGACTAGAGCACAGGTATATCTTTGAAGTGCTCACAGCCCTTGGTTTTCCTGGTACTTTTGTTGAATTAATTAGACATACCTACTCTGGTATAAAAGCACACTAGTTTTAGATGGTTGTGAGAGTGCTTCCTTCTCTATTATACGTGGGCTCCGTCAGGTATGCCCCTTGTTTCCAGTTCTATTTGTCCTCAGCCTTCAGCCATTTTTGTGTGCTCGAAAGCGGATTCGCAAGTGCGGAGTCTTGCGCTTCCCGCCAGCAGTGCCGTGAAAGTCACAGCTTATACTGACGACATAGCCTTGTACCTTTCAGATGAAGATAGTCTTTCACATAGCCTGCGTTTATTCTTCCAGTATGGTGACATTTTAGGTGCCGCGCTAAACCTCTTCGAATCCTGGTATTTATTCATTGGCTATCCCACCTCCACACTTAGCTCCACGTCCCTTCTTCACCCGGCTGCGTCTCTTCGCATTTTAGGAATTCTATGCAACCACTGCGGCGTTTGTAACTCCGTTTGGTCGAACGCCCTTGATAAAGTAAAACAAAAATTTAGAACGCCCGGGATTTCGATTTCCCGCTTCTTGAGCGGAGGTACCTTGCGCAGACTGTGTTCTGCGGTCGCATTTGGTACCTTTATCACGTGGAACAGCCGCCTTTACGTATCGTGAGGTCATTGCAGTCTGCCTTGGGTTCCTTCTTTTGGTCCGGTGGCACTGAGTTGGTTTCTCGTGCAGCGTTAGGACAGCAGCGTTCCCAGAGAGGTTTTGCTTTCCCTTCGGTATCAATACGCTGCCGGCTATTGGCCCTGCACTTCCTGTTGTGTCTCGTACAAGGAGAGGAATCGCCCGTCCGAACTCATGCATAATATTTTCTAGGCACTGACCTTTGGTATTTAATGCCTAAGGTGCACCTTTATCGGACCCCACAATTAGTAGTACTTCCTTCGCTTTATGCAACAGCTGTAGCGTTTTTTCGTCATATCCAGTCGACTTGCCCTGAGGTAGATGTGTTAGACAATCCTATCGTTGACAAAACAGCCGCTTCGTTGCTCCCGTTAGTTCCTTCGGCACGCCGCGCGCGCTCTAGTCGTGCGTCTTGGAGCACGCTGAAGGGCATCATTTCTATCCGGCCACCTCCGGGACTTTATGTGGCGGCTGGGGTGGGGCGTTCTTCCTACTCTTAACCACCTCGAAAGGTGGAGAATGGTCCAGTCATCAACATGTCCGAACTGCTCCCTACGGGAAACAAATCAGCATGTTTTAAGACAATGCGTCGTTGCTCGTGTTTTCCCGAGAGTTGTGCATGCAGGATTTCGTGGCCTCGGAGTAAACCGCTTTGTTTCTTCTGGACGTATTTCTCGAGGCCGCTTTGCCTGCCTTCTCATTGTTGCTGGTGCCTACTGTCTTTGGCGTAACCGTTTTGAGGTTGTTGCAGCAGGTCGTCGCCACCGTGCCCTCTTCCCGATTTTGCAACGAAAGAAATACTATCTGTTTTGTTGGGGAAACTCTTCTTTCTAAATGAGGTGGAATTCCTTGGAGACTGGTCCTGCCGTTTTGTGTTCGTCTGTGAGAGACGTGTAAGACTTGTTTTCAGGCCTGCCTGATATTAGTAGGTTAATCTTTATTTAGCACTCACACAAATACCTTGTAAATACTATGTAAATATCTGACGTATAGATCTTTACATTTCATTTGAGTGTTCTTCGTTTACCATGTATTGTGCATATGTAGAAATATTTTTGTAACAATTCTTGTGTATTTGTGTATGTTGTGTTCTGTTTACATATTGTCGCGCACATGCACGAAGACAAATAAGCGTACATGGTGAACGCACTTGTCCCCGAGAGCGAGAAAGGATGAAGAGGATCAGGAGGATCTTTAACCAGTCGGCCGCTTCTGAGCTGCCCCTAACGACCTAATAAACGGCCCCTTTCAACGTCCACCAGTCTCTTTCAAACGTAACAGAGTGGTAGAGGAGCTGGGTAAGCGCTTCAACTACGGAACGATCACTGCCACAGCTTCGACGAAGCCGTCGACTTGCCGGTCTCCCACCATCTGCCGTGAGTGACTTCGACATGCCCGAAGAAGCAGGCGTTTCCAGGACGGCACCGTCTGGCCCGCCTCCGTACTACCGAGTTCCACCGCCCTTCGGAGGAAAAGCCGAAGAAGATGTCGACGCCTGGCTCAGCAAGTACAAACGTGTGGGCAAAACTAACGGTTGGGATGCAGCCGCTATGCTAGCCAACGTAGTGTTCTCCCTGACCGACACCGCACTGGTATGGTACCAGAACCACGAGGACGCACTCACGACGTGGAATCTTTTTGTTGAAGAGCTCAGGGCGTGTTTCGGCGACTCGGTTGCTAGAAAGAAGCGGGCTGAGCAAACACTGTCGCAACGGGCACAGCTGCCAGGTGAGACATGCACCACTTACATAGAAGAAGTGTTAAGGTTGTGCAAGGTGGTCTGTGCTACCATGTCGGAAGAGGACAAAGTTGGACATCTGCTCAAAGGGATCGCTGAGGACGTGTATAATTTTCTAATTGGAAAAGAAAGCCTCAGTTCTGTGTCCGACGTCATTCAGCATTGCCGAACGTTTGAAACACTCAAGATGCGTCGAATTGCGCCCAAGTTTGGTCGGCTGGCTAACGTTACAACTGTTGCCAGTGTGGACACGAATCCTGGCCTCGGCCTTTTTTCTGCCATTCGACAGATTGTTCGTGAGGAACTGTCACACCAAGAAATGTCGTGTTCGACAGCTGACCATCGCGAGTTGTCTCTGCCACGCGAGGCTATGAATGTGCCTCCTTTGACCCCATGGCAACCGACGATGAGCGCGGCAACTGTGGAGTACAGCCCAGCCCCACAGTCAAGGATAACAACCAGATTTCCTGCGTCGTGGTATGACCGACGCTCTCAGCGCATGCCTCCTCGATACCCGACGTCTCGGTACGACGTACCCGACCAGTACATCCGTTACACAAGAACAAATGATGACGCTAGATTGAACGACGAGCGACCAACGTTTCGACCTCGGCCGGTTTGCTATTCCTGCGGTGTGCCAGGCCACATATCGCGATTATGAAACCGTCGGGTGACTCCTCGGTATCACCAACCATCTGACTTTTCACGACCCTTCGAACAGCCTCATGGTGTCCAGCGGCTGGCCCACATACCACCTGATGACAACTATTGGCCCAGCAACTTCCGCAACATCTCCCCGGCATCTGACAGGAGTTTAACGCCCCCACCGCGACCTCGTGCTCATCGTTCTCCTTCACCGCTGCGTCGCAAAGCTCCCTCTTTGCCACCGGAAAACTAGCCAGCGCGGCCAATGGGGGTGAGGTCGCTGGAAACGTGCTACTGACAGAAATACCTTCTGTGTGTATGTTTAAAAACAAAGTGCGTGTTTTGGTGGATTATGTGCCTGTGATGGCCTTGGTGGACACAGGTGCAACGATTTCCGTGATGAGTGCTTCCTTTAAAGACGTGTTAGGGCGGCAAGTTGTTTTTACCTAGGATGAACCTTCGACGTTCTGTGGAGTGAGTGGAGAGCCATTGCGCCCTATTGGTGTGTGTAGTGCTGAAGTATTTTTGGGAGGCCTTATGATAACGACAGAGTTTGTGATTATTCCTCGGTCGACACATGATGCCATTCTCGGCATAGACTTCTTGCGAGAATGTGGTGCCGCTGTAGACTGTCGCACGGGGAAAGTCTTTGTGAGTGGCCAGATGCCGTCAGAACTTCTGGAAACTCCAGCGAATGATCAAACTACGCTGTGTGTCTGTGGCGATACGTTCATACCTGCGTTGTCTACCGTACGTGTTCCTGTTGTTTGTCGCAGAGCGGATTCTGACAGCTTTGATGCGAGCGTAGAACCAATGCACATAAACTGCGTGAAAAAGAATGTGTTGGTTCCCCATTGTGTGGTGTCGATAGATGGCGGACGAACTGGCCTATGGGCTGTAAACTGTTCCTCTGAGTCCGTGACACTACCCAATGGTTTGAGATTAGCTTCGGTCAGCAAAGAACACGCGACCTTATCAGTGGTCGAGCTCACAGACGTGCCGGAAGAACGTGACGGAACTGGTCGTCACAATTTGGAAGGGGCGCTTATGGCAACGATAAATAAGTCAGCTCAAGCGAGCGCCGAACTTTAATGAATATGCTGTTGAAGCACGCTTCAGTATTTGACTTTGCGCAAAAGGGCAAAGTAATCCCTGCCCCCCTGTCTCGAACGCGCCATACCATCAACACTGGCGCGGCAAGTCCGATTCGCCAAAAACCATATCGTGTTTCCCCGTCAGAAAGACAAATTATCAACGACCAAATGCAGGAAATGATGCAAAAGGGAGTGGTACAAGAGTGAGCCAGTCCGTGGGCAGCACCGGTAATCCTTGTTAAGAAGAAAGATGGATCTTGGAGATTTTGCGTCGACTATCGCCGACTGAATGCCGTGACTAAAAAGGACGTATACCCGCTGCCCCGCATAGAGGACGCAATAGACTGCATACATTCGGCCTCTTATTTTTTTCTCCGTAGACTTACGATCCGGTTATTGGCAAATTCCGATGCACCCAGAGGACAAGGAAAAGACTGCCTTTGTAACCCCTGATGGGCTCTTTGAATTCAACGTGATGCCATTTGGACTGTGCAATGCACCGGCAACGTTCGAGAGGTTTATGGACACCATTCTGCGTGGCTTGAAGTGGAACATCTGCATGTGCTACCTCGACGACGTCGTCATCTTTGGCCGCACGTTCAGTGAACACAACTCTCGTCTGGATACTATTTTGAACTGCATCCGACATGCTGGCCTAATTTTATATTCGAAGAAATGCCACTTCGGAGACCGCCAGACGCTTGTGCTCGGGCATCTCGTTGATAAGGATGGCATCCGCCCTGACCCCCAGAAGACAGCAGCAGTTGAGGCGTTCAATGCGCCGCGTTCCGTCAAGGAGCTTCGTAGTTTCCTGGGGCTTTCTTCGTACTTCCGCCGCTTTATTCAGAAGTTTGCCGACGTTGCGTATCCTCTCACATGCCTCTTACGAAAGGACAATTCCTTTGAGTGGACTCCGGAGTGCGATTCTTCATTCCGTCAATTGAATTTTTTGCTGACGTCACGACCCGTCCTTCGGCACTTCAGTCCTTCTGCTCCGACAGAGCTTCATACGGATGCTAGCGGCATAGGTATTGAAGCCGTCCTAGTACAACGTTACGGTGACCGCGAACACGTCATCGCATACGCAAGTCCGATGCGCCTCCCTAAGCAGGCCGGAACAAAACTACACTGTTACAGAACAAGAATGCCTGGCGGTATTATTTGCAATTCAGCGGTTTAGGTCTTACCTGTACGGACGCCCATTCACAGTCGTAACCGACCACCACTCGTTGTGTTGGCTTGTCAACCTTCGTGACCCTTGTGGCTGCTTTGCGCGCTGGGCCCTCCGGCTACAAGAATACAGTTTTACCGTCGCTTACAAGAGTGGTCGTCGACATGCTGACGCGGACTGTCTTTCTCGTATGCCACTTAGCACAACGGACTGTGAATCCGATGACCTTGACCAGCTTGTAGCGTCTGTGTCGCCTACGTTCCCGGACTATCCCAGTTTCAGAGCAGAACAGCGGAAGGACGCTAAACTAGCACCACTATTCGCCGCTGCATCCGCTTCCACTAGTGCACGCTGTTTCTGTATGCGTGATGGACTGTTGTTCAAAATGAACCTCTCCAGCAGTGGCGCGCGTTTCCTTCTAGTGGTCCCGGAGAGCCTGCGAACCGTTATTATGAGTGTCATGCACGACGACCCTACATCTGGACATTTAGGTTTGGCGCGGACGCTTCACCGGACTAAAGAGCGCTTTTATTGGCCTGGTATGCAAAAGTCCGTTGAGAGTTATGTGGCAAGCTGCATGCAATGTCAGCGTCACAAACGTCCATCAACTGATCCAGCTGGTCTTCTACAACCGATGCCTACTCCAAGCGCACCTTTCGAACAAGTGGGGATTGACTTTCTGGGCCCCTTTCCAAAATCGGCTAAGGGCAACCGATGGATAATTGTTTACATCGACTACCACACACGCTACTGCGAGACGGCGGCCGTCTCCTCCACAACTGCCAGTGAAGTCTCGTCCTTTTTGTTACAGTACGTCATCCTCCGACACGGCCCACCTCGCCTGATTATCAGCGATCGTGGCCGACAATTCACAGCGGATGTCGTGGAGGAGCTACTCCGTTTATGTGAATCCCGCCTGCGTGACTCAACACCATACCACCCCCAAACTAATGGGCTGACGGAGCGTACCAACCGCACCACTATTAACATGTTGTCTATGTATGTCTCATTCGACCACAAGAACTGGGATGGCGTAGTCCCGTTCATTACTTACGCGTTCAACACCGCGAAGCACAAGATTACAGGCTATAGCCCTTTCTTCTTGCTTTATGCACGTTCGCCCCGGCACACAATCGACACAGTATTACCATTCTGTGATCACGACAACGTCACTGTCGCCGAGACTCTTTGCCTCGCCGAAGAGGCGCGTCGCATAGCTAGACCACGCACATTGGCATCGAAAGACAAAGCGAAGGCACGCTATGACATTCACCATCGACCAGTGATTTATCGCCGTGGCGATCTGGTGTGGTTGTGGACTCCGATACGCAAGCGCGGGTTATGCCAAAAGTTTTTGGCCACTTACGATGGACCTTTTGTCATTGTCGACAGACTTACAGAGGTCAACTATGTAATAGCTCGTCTCACGGCGAGTGGTCGACGAGCTGCCAAAACTCAAGTGGTTCATGTTGCCCGCCTGAACCTGTACACGCCACGACAACTTGATTGACTCGTCCGGCGGCCTTCGACGGAAGCGGAAACGTTGTAGGCCCGTGTGCTCAGATTTGAGTGCACGTTAAAGAACCCCAGGTGATGCAAATTTCCGGGGCCTTCCACTACGGCGTCTCTCATAATAATATGGTGGTTTTTGGACGTTAAACCTCACATATCAATCATCCATTGCCATAGGAGGCGCATCTCGGCGAATGCGTCGCAGATGGTGACGTGATAACTGATGCTCACCCCATGGCTGCCCAGTCTTCTGATTGATTAATATGTGGGGTTTAACGTCCCAAAACCACCATATGATTATGAGAGACGCCGTAGTGGAGGGCTCCGGAAATTTCGACCACCTGGGTTCAATAACGTGCTGCGCAGAGTCCTCTGTAAGTCCTCCTATAATTGAAGAGACTTTGTCTCAAGGTGAAGAGGTTTCCATGAACGAGTACTCAAACAGCACTAGGAGCGACACGGCCCTGCAGATAGACACCGACAGCACTCCAAGCGGCATTAGCCGGGACAGTTTAGACGTGTTTATACCATCTTCGCTCAAGAGCCTGGGCACCATTTGCCGCTGGATATCCAACAGCGACTTGGAGGCCCCCCAGCAGAGACCAAAGTCCCCAGCGGACTTCGAAGCGGCGCCCGAAGCCCCGTGCATCCGGTGAGTCACCTGGTCGTAAGATGTGATTGAGCAACTTGCGGGGCACCCGCTCTCGTCTCTGTCAGAACTGTGCATCGTCTACAGGTTTTCCCGCTCAATTTAATCCAAGCGCCAGCCAAATTAATCTAGGCGCCAGTCAATTTAATCCAGGCGCCACTGAAATTAATCCAGGTGCCATTCATTTTAATCCAAGTGCCCCTGAATCTAATCCAACCGCCAGCCGATTTAATCCGGATGCCAGCGAATTTAATCCTGATGACATTGTGACTTCAAAACGACCCAGAATTTTCGGGAATGCGTGGAGTGAATAGCTTTAGAGTGAATTGAACAGAGAAAAACCATGAATGAGTCACTCGTGACACAATGTGACTCGCGCGAGATTATCTCGCCTATCACCCGCGTAAGCACTATTCACACCTTCGACATGCATATCAAAGGAAAAGCCTTCCACACAGTAATAACTTGATAATTATTAACCAGGCCAATGAACTCATCACGAGTGACTTAGGTGACGTCCTCACGCATATCACCCACGCACGCACTGTCTTAACCTTCCGTCATGCATATCAAATGAAACGTCTTTCAAAGGGCGGGATCTTGATACCTAAAACTCGGCCAAGTCACCTGATAACCAGTTCCTCAGGGGACGTCATCACAAATATCACCCGCGCACGTTATTTACTCGCCTGCCGACATGCATGCCAAACGAAACTTCTTTGAGAGAGCAATAACGTGGTACCTATGACTCGGCCAACTGACTTGATCACTTGTGATTTAGGTTACGTCATCACGCCTATCACCCACGCACGCAATGTCTAACCTGCCATCATGTATACAAAACGAAACGTCTTCGAGAGACTAATAAATTGAACGCTGTCAATCGGCAGAGTGACGTGATCACTAGTGACTCGTGTGACGTCATCGCGTTTGACACCCACGCACGCAGCGTCTAACCTGAGTTCACACATATCAAATGAAACGTGTTTGAGAGAGTAATAACTTGAACGCTGTCACAAGGCCCAGTGACGGCATCACTAGTGACTGGCGTGACGTCATCATGCCTGACACCCACGCAAGCACTCTGTAACCTGCCTTCATGTATATCAAACGAAACGTCTTAGAGAGAGTAATAACTTGAATGCTCTCACTAGGCCTAGCGACGTGAATACTAGTGACTCATGTGACGTCATCACGTCTATCACACACGCACGCGCTGTCCTAACCTGTTTTCATGCATATCGAACGAAACGTCTGTGAGAGAGCAATAATGTTATACTTATGACTCGGCCAACCGACTTGATCACTATTGACTCACGTGACGTCATCACGACTAACAGTCATGCAAGCACTCTCTAACGTGCTTTCATGAATATCAAACGAAACGTCATTGAGAGAACATTAACTTGAAGGCCGTTGCAGGCAGCGTCTGCTAGTAAAAAACTAACTTCTCGCGCTGCACAGCCGTTCACCAGCTAACCGGTATACGTAGGAACCAGATCGCGCGTTTCGAATTCAGTCAAAGGCGTCTTTACATGGCTTTTGTTTGACATGACGCTTTTCTTGACTCGTGTAGATGCGATGGAAGCAACAGTACCTTCAAGCAGCAGTGTGCTACAACCCAACAACAGTGTCACATCGCTCGTTGTGGGCAGCGCTCCTCCTTCATTCAATAAATAAAAGTAATGAAGTCGAAATGACAATTAAGCATTTTACAAACCATACTCAATTACGCAACATTCAACTGATACCCTCACCTCCCTGCGACACGTTTACTCCAGCTCGTCGTGTGGGTAGATGTTCGCGTCTTTTTTGTTGCTTCTCGTGTTTCGTAGAATGCCTTGAAAATGCGGGCAGCCAGGCCGCAATACTGTGAATGGACAGGCGTTCTACACTAAACAGGCACGCTTATTCCAAGCACACTAACCTATAAGAAACGGCGTGGCGTAGAATGTAGAAAAGAAGGCACGAGTCAGCCACAGCATTGAACGGCGCATCAGCAAATGGCCAGTTGCAAATAGCAATAGTATGTATCTTAAGTATGGGGACTGCCCTCTATTACAACGGATTTGTTTCACAGGATAACCAGATGAAATAATTGTTGAGCCGAAGGAGTGGTAGACAAATCTTTTTGTAGCAAGCTTTGGAGCAGGCAGACCGTGCGTCTTATACTTGATTAAGGATATACAGTGTTATGACTGTAGCCGAATTATATGCAAACGCCTGTTTCGTTTCTTGTGCTCATATCGTGTCATTTTGACACGTGAGCACAAGTTAGAGGGCGAGGAGAGCTTTTATAGTGCTTTTAGAGTGCCTATATATACCTATTTCGGGCGTTGTAGCCTCAATTCGTATAGGTGCCTGTAAATGTCTGTTTTCAAAATCGATGCCTATATAAACGCTATTTAAGCTGAAATTTTGCTTTCAAGTACCACTGAGCCCGGTATTCATGTTACCGGGCAAAATATAGGTTTCGGGACACTGTGTGGTGCACACTATCCTTTATTTCACGAGTTACGTTTAGAACTGTCAAACTCAGAAGGCATTTTAGCCAAGAGGGAGGTATACTAGCCTCTACACATGTATACCATCCATGTCGCGCCGTCTGCTCAGCCTCTTTGCAGTGTGCGCTAAGATGCGTAGGGAGCAGGAGGTGCCTCTGTGCAGTGGCAGGAAGATGAAGAATGAATGCGAAACTGTGGAGAGTCATCAGGGGAAGTAAGGAAGTAGAGTGCAGATAAAAAAAGCAATATCTATGTAGTTTTTGTTTTTTGTTTGTGATTTACATGTGGTGCTTCACTGGGTCATTTGAAAATATTTATTTAGGCAGTGGAAAATGTTGCCTGCCCAATGAAAAGGTTTGTGTCACTAGAAATTTTAATTTGATCATTAGAAGCGGCGAAAGCATAATCTCAGGAGGTGAGCTTGAAACCTTCGCCACTAACTCTAAGAAGACTTCGTAAGTCCAATTCCTTCCCCGCTATTTGTATGAAATTCACTCGGAGCTGGAGCATCACACGACGTGCATGAGCACGTCATGCCCGCGTAACCTACACTCGCATGAGATGCCCATTTCAGCCCGTGCGTGCAAGCGGTGTTCTGCCGTCTCGATGTTCTTTTGTATTGTACTGCGAGTTTTTGTGGGATGGATCTCTATCTGCGCGCACGTTTGGAGAGGCTGGCTTGGATAACGTATCCTTACCCCGATACACAGCGTCACACCGCTGCATCTTCTGCTAGGGGCGATACACCAAAACCACGCCCAGCGTTGTGAATGCTGGCCCAGACACAATGCGCAAACTGCGAGAACACCAACGCAAACAAAATGGAGGCACCTTAGTCTCGCGTCTCTCTCGATATGAAATTAAATAAATAAGGCGAATAGATTTCGCCTGTGTGTTCTAACATTTTTGTAAACATTCATGCTTCTAATTAGGCAACAGTTTGTACAAATTACACACGTTGTCTCAAATAGTTCTCGCAGAGTCACGTACTACTTTGACATAGGCAGGACCATTCTATCACCTTCACCATGTTGGGGCGCATGCCCATGAGATGAAGGTGAAGCCGTGTTCAGTTTGGCCTATCACCTCTTTATGCCACGCGTAGTACTGGAAATCTTGGTAAATGAGATCTTGAGCGCTCAGTGCATTCATTCCTTTACGCTTCTCAAAACTCTTAAGTTTGTGTAACGACCCTTAAGGTGTTCACAGACAGAAGAAAAATTGAGCCTGTGTGGTTAGGCCAAGTTAATACGCCGCAAAAAAAAAATCCTTCTGGCGCCTGGCACTTTGACTATTTGCGCATGTATTGCCCTTCTTAGCTATGGCACACAGAAAGAGACCCAGAAGCATATTTCTACGATGGTGCACATTTAACTGACCATGCTGAACTAGAAATGGAGAGACCGTATTCTGCGAACCCCGCGGAAAAACGCATGTTTATGCTAAATCATTACCCGTTTGTACAATTATAAACTACAACATTTTTGCTTGCTTTCATGTCGTAGAGACAGATACCACACCTGTTTATTGGAAAATTTGAGTTTTGTCAAAGCTTATTCTGCCTATATTCACAATTTCGGAAGCCTGAAAGAGTGTTTTGGTCACCTATTATTGGTGCCTAAATCCCGGTTTTTCAGTGCCTATAGAGCTGGCCTCTCTAGTTACGACCTACCTGACATGTTTTCGAAACGCCGAAGCAAAAATGATGCCTGTTTAAAACATCTACCGTACCTCAAGAAAAAAATTGTTGTTCTGATAACGTCGAGCTCGTCAAATTGGTTATGAAATGGGTGATGAAAGAGAACCGGGGCAAGTCCGTGAGAAACAAAATTTATTATTATACAGGCAAAGCAATTTTCATAAACACGCACCCATAGATTTGCTGCTGAGCAGTGTTCTACATATCAAGGCAGTCGAGGGCAGCTTGTACAAAAGTGTAATTGTGCCTATCATAAGCGGCACAGTCCACACGCTGGATGTGCTGCATAGAGCGCCCCGCGGCCTCAACCAGCAAAGCACGGCGATGTTCTTTCTTGGAGATCCCTTCCGGTGTCGTGAGGAGATCATCCCTCCGCTCGCTTAGGAATCCCTTTACACCTGCCTTGAACTTTGAGAAGAGCTCCTCAATCGGATTGAAGAAAGGGCTGTATGGCGGTAGCCATTTGACTGTGTGGTCGCTTGCCGCGAGGACAGCCTGTTCGGCGCGGTGGTGCGCTGGTGCGTTGTCAAACAGGAACACTGCCTGTATTCCTGGTTCCTGCTGTGAAACTTTACTCGAAACTTCTGCAAGAAAGTCGTTGAAGACAGCCCAGTGGACCTTGTCCAGTGGAAGAGGCCATTTGCTGACACGCAGGCTATAACATTTACATTCGCCCCTTTCGCACTAGTTGACGAACGGCATGCTGGAGCACCTCGTTTCGCCCTACCGAAACTGCGCGAGCACCATACGTTGAAGTTGGTCTCGTCGTTTGCACCGTCGTCTGCATGACTGCCCGTCGTCATGCAGACGACGGGCAGACGTTCTACAATGCAGATGACAATCCCCCGAAATATTGAATCGAAGAATTGAAGATACGTTTAATTCGTGTTAGAATACCCTAATGTTGGTTATTTATGAATTAAAGCGATTGCTCTAAGTGAAACTGAAGCAGACGACATTGTGTCATAGCTGGTTTCGGCGAGTCTCTTTCGCGCAGACGACGGGACGACGTTGTGCGACGCAAGCGACAAGACGGCGTAGTTTCAAGTTTTCGGCCAAGTCATCGTTAGGTGAGTGCTTTTGCAGTCCTGAGAATAAGTGAAAGTTTGTGCTTCGACCACTGGTGCTATGGAAGACCGAGACTCTCGGCGGCCCGGAAGGCCACGGAAGGCGCCTGATGAACCGAAGAAAAAGTACGCTCGCGTTTCTCCTGTAGATCATTGCCGTATAATAGATGGTCACAGGCGCGGAGGTGATTTAAAAGTGCTCTCCGAAACACTCAAAATCAATATAAAGACCGTGCTTTCTATTGCCGCTAGTGATCGTGACACAACTAAAACACGTGGTGGTTCGTCGAGGAAATTTGGACCGGACGTGGTGGACGCCCTGCAACGAATCGTACAGGGAAACCCATCCTTCACACTGGAACAAATAAAGAGAACTCTCAAAGATGACATGTCTAACATTGAAGTGAGCACGTCCACGATTGATCGGCTTCTCGATGGCTATGGTTATTCGGTGAAGCTGCTGACCCCGAGCCCAGTAGATAGGAATCGCGCCGACGTGAAACAGCTGCGGTGCCGATATGCCCAGTGGCTTCAGAACGAGGGAACTATGCTAACACGATACTACATCGATGAGATCAACTTCAACGTATGGTGCTCGCGCAGTTTCGGTAGGGCGAAACGAGGTGCTCCAGCATGCCGTTTGTCAACTAGTGCTAAAGGGGCGAATGTAAATGTTATAGCCTGCGTGTCAGCAAATGGCCTTCTCTACTGGACAATTGCCGACAAGGCCCACTGGGCTGTCTTCAACGACTTTCTTGCAGAAGTTTCGAGTAAAGTTTCACAGCAGGAACCAGGAATAAAGGCAGTGTTCCTGTTTGACAACGCACCAGCGCACCGCCGCGCCGAACAGGCTGTCCTCGCGGCAAGCGACCACACAGTCAAGTGGCTACCGCCATACAGCCCTTTCTTCAATCCGATTGAGGAGCTCTTCTCAAAGTTCAAGGCAGGTGTAAAGGGATTCCTAAGCGAGCGGAGGGATGATCTCCTCACGACACCGGAAGGGATCTCCAAGAAAGAACATCGCCGTGCTCTGCTGGTTGAGGCCGCGGGGCGCTCTATGCAGCACATCCAGCGTGTGGACTGTGCCGCTTATGATAGGCACAATTACACTTTTGTACAAGCTGCCCTCGACTGCCTTGATATGTAGAACACTGCTCAGCAGCACATCTATGGGTGCGTGTTTATGAAAATTGCTTTGCCTGTATAATAATAAATTTTGTTTCTCACGGACTTGCCCCGGTTCTCTTTCATCACCCATTTCATAACCAATTTGACGAGCTCGACGTTATCAGAACAACAATTTTTTTCTTGAGGTACGGTAGATGTTTTAAACAGGCATCATTTTTGCTTCGGCGTTTCGAAAACATGTCAGGTAGGTCGTAACTAGAAAGGCCAGCTCTATAGGCACTGAAAAACCGGGATTTAGGCACCAATAATAGGTGGCCAAAATACTCTTTCAGGCTTCAAAAATTGTGATTATAGGCAGAATAAGCTTTGACAAAACTCAAATTTTCTGATAAACAGGTGTGGTATCTGTCTCTACGACATGAAAACAAGCAGAAATGTTCTAGTTTATAATTGTACAAACGGGTAATGATTTAGCATATACATGCGTTTTTCCGCGGGGTTCGCAGAATACGGTCTCTCCATTTCTAGTTCAGCATGGTCAGTTAAGTGTGCACCATCGTAGAAATATGCTTCTGGGTCTCTTTCTGTGTGCCATAGCTAAGAAGGGCTATACATGCGCAAATAGTCAGAGTGCCAGGCGCCAGAAAGATTTTTTTTGCGGCGTATTAACTTGGCCTAACCACACAGCCTCAATTTTTCTTCTGTCTGTGAACACCTTAAGGGTCGTTACACAAACTTAAGAGTTTTGAGAAGCGTAAAGGAATGAATGCACTGAGCGCTCAAGATCTCATTTACCAAGATTTCCAGTACTATGCGTGGCATAAAGAGGTGATAGGCCAAACTTAACACGGCTTCACCTTGATCTCATGGGCGTGCGCCCCAACATGGTGAAGGTGATAGAATGGTCCTGCCTATGTCAAAGTAGTACGTGACACTGCGAGGACTATTTGAGACAACCTGTGTAATTTGTACAAACTGTTGCCTAAATAGAAGCATGAAAGTTTACAAAAATGTTCGAACACACAGGCGAAATCTATTCGCCTTATTTATTTAATTTCATATCGAGAGAGACGCGAGACTAAGGTGCCTCCATTTTGTTTGCAATGGTGATCTCGCAGTTTGCGCATTGTGTCGGGGCCAGCATTCACAACGCTGGGCGTGGTTTTGGTGTATCGTCCCTAGCAAAAGATGCAGTGGTGTGACGCTGTGTATCGGGGTAAGGATACGTTATCCAAGCCAGCCTCTCCAAACGTGCGCGCAGGTAGGGATCCATCCCACAAAAACTCGCAGTACCATTCAAAAGAACATCGAGACGGCAGAACACCGCTTGCACGCAAGGGCTGACATGGGCATCTCATGCGAGTGTAGGTTACGCGCGCATGACGTGCTCATGCACGTCGTGTGATGCTCCAGCTCCGAGTGAATTTCATACCAATAGCAGGGAAAGAATTGGACTTACGAAGTCTTCTTAGAGTTAGTGGCGAAGGTTTCAAGCTCACCTCCTGAGATTATGCTTTCGCCGCTTCTAATGATCAAATTAAAATTTCTAGTGACACAAACCTTTTCATTGGGCAGGCAACATTTTCCACTGCCTAAATAAATATTTTCGGGTGACCCAGTGAAGCACCACATGTAAATGACAAACAAAAAGCAAAAACTACATAGATATTGCTTTTTGATCTGCACTCTACTTCCTTACTTCCCCTAATGACTCTCCACAGTTTCGCATTCATTCTTCATTTTCCTGCCGCTGCACAGAGGCACCTCCTGCTCCTTACGCATCTGAGCGCACACTGCAAAGAGGCTGAGCAGACGACGCGACATGGATGGTATACATGTGTAGAGGCTAGTCTACCTCCCTCTTGGCTAAAATGCCTTCTGGGTTTGACAGTTCTAAACGTAACTCGTGAAATAAAGAGTAGTTTGCACCACACAGTGTCCCGAAACCTATAATTTGCCCGGTAACATGAATACCGGGCTCAGTGGTACTTGAAAGAAAATTTCAGGTTAAATAGCGTTTATATAGGCATCGATTTTGAAAACAGACATTTACAGGCACCTATACGAATTGAGGCTACAACGCCCGAAATAGGTATATATAGGCACTCTAAAAGCACTATAAAAGCTCTCCTCGCCCTCTAATTTGTGCTCACGTGTCAAAATGACACGATATGAGCACAATAAACGAAACAGGTGTTTGCATATAATTCGGCTATAGTCATAACACTGTATATCCTTAATCAAGCATAAGACGCACGGTCTGCCTGCTCCAAAGCTTGCTACAAAAAGATTTGTCTACCACTCCTTCGGCTCAACAATTATTTCATCTGGTTATCCTGTGAAACAAATCCGTTGTAATAGAGGGCAGTCCCCATACTTAAGATACATACTATTGCTATTTGCAACTGGCCATTTGCTGATGCGCCGTTCAATGCTGTGGCTGACTCGTGCCTTCTTTTCTACATTCTACGCCACGTCGTTTCTTATAGGTTAGTGTGCTTGGAATAAGCGTGCCTGTTTAGTGTAGAACGCCTGTCCGTTCACAGTATTGCGGCCTAGCTGCCCGCATTTTCAAGGCATTCTACGAAACACGAGAAGCAACAAAAAGACGCGTACATCTACCCACACGACGAGCTGGAGTAAACGTGTCGCAGGGAGGTGAGGGTATCGGTTGAATGTTGCGTAATTGAGTATGGTTTGTAAAATGCTTAATTGTCATTTCGACTTCATTATTTTTATTTATTGAATGAAGGAGGAGCGCTGCCCACAACGAGCGATGTGACACTGTTGTTGGGTTGTACCACACTGCTGCTTGAAGGTACTGTTACTTCCATCGCATCTACACGAGTAAAAAAAGCGTCACGTCAAACAAAAGCCATGTAAAGACGCCTTTGACTGAATTCGAAACGCGCGATCTGGTGCCTACGTATACCGGTTAGCTGGTGAACGGCTGTGCAGCGCGAGAAGTTAGTTTTTTACTAGCAGACGCTGCCTGCAACGGCCTTCAAGTTAATGTTTTTTCTCAATGACGTTTCGTTTGATATTCATGAAAGCACGTTAGAGAGTGCTTGCATGACTGTTAGTCGTGATGACGTCACGTGAGTCAATAGTGGTCAAGTCGGTTGGCCGAGTCATAAGTATAACTATTATTGCTCTCTCACAGACGTTTCGTTCGATATGCATAAAAACAGGTTAGGACAGCGCGTGCGTGTGTGATAGACGTGTTGACGTCACATGAGTCACTAGTATTCACGTCGATAGGCCTAGTGAGAGCATTCAAGATATTACTCTCTCTAAGACGTTTCGTTTGATATACATGAAGGCAGGTTACAGAGTGCTTGCGTGGGGGTCAGGCGTGATGACGTCACGCCAGTCACTAGTGATGACGTCACTGGGCCTTGTGACAGTGTTCAAGTTATTACTCTCTCAAAGACATTTCGTTTGATATGCATGAAGACAGGTTTGGACGCCGCGTGCGTGTGTGATAGGCATGATGACGTCACGCCAGTCACTAGTGATGATGTCACTGGGCCTTGTGACAGCGTTCAAGTTATTACTCTCTCTAAGACGTTTCGTTTGATATGCATGAAGCAGGTTACAGAGTGCTTGCGTGGGTGTCAGGCAGGATGACGTCACGCCAGTCGCTAGTGATGACGTCACTGGGCCTTGTGACAGCGTTAAAGTTATTACTCTCTCAAAGACATTTCGTTTGATATGCATGAAGACAGGTTAGGACACCGCGTGCGTGTGTGATAGGTGTGATGACATCACGCCAGTCACTAGTGATGACGTCACTGGGCCTTGTGACAGCGTTCTAGTTATTACTCTCTCAAAGACAATTCGTTTGATATGCATGAAGACAAGGTAGGACACCACGTGCGTGTGTGATAGGCATGATGACGTCACGCCAGTCACTAGTGATGACGTCACTGGGCCTTGTGACAGCGTTCAAGTTATTACTCTCTCAAAGACATTTCGTTTGATATGCATGAAGACAGGTTTGGACACTGCGTGCGTGTGTGATAGGCGTGATGACGTCACGCCAGTCACTAGTGATGACGTCACCGGGCCTTGTGACAGCGTTGAAGTTATTACTCTCTCAAAGACATTTCGTTTGATATGCATGAACACAGGTTTGGACACTGCGTGTGCGTGTGATAGGCGTAATGACGTACGTGAGTCACTAGTGATGACGTCACGCGGCCTAGTGCCAGCATTCAAGTTATTACCCTTTCAAAGACGTTTTGTTTGATATGCATGAAGGCACATTATAGAGTGCTTGCGTGAGTCTTAGGCGAGATGACGTCACGCCAGTCACTAGTGATGACGTCACTGGGCCTTGTGACAGCGTTCAATTTATTACTCTCTCAACACGTTTCATTTGATATGTATGAACTCAGGTTAGACGCTGCGTGCGTGGGTGTCAAACGCGATGACGTCACACGAGTCACTAGTGATCACGTCACTCTGCCGATTGACAGCGTTCAATTTATTAGCCTCTCGAAGACATTTCGTTTGGTATACATGATGGCAGGTTAGACATTGCGTGCGTGGGTGATAGGCGTGATGACGTCACCTAAATCACAAGTGATCAAGTCAGTTGGCCGAGTCATATGTACCACGTTATTGCTCTCTCAAAGACGTTTCGTTTGGCATGCATGTCGGCAGGCGAGTAAATAACGTGCGCGGGTGATATTTGTGATGACGTCCCCTGAGGAACTAGTTATCAGGTGACTTGGCCGAGTTTTAGATATCAAGATCCCGCCCTTTGAAAGACGTTTCATTTGATATGCATGACGGAAGGTTAAGACAGTGCGTGCGTGGGTGATATGCGTGAGGACGTCACCTAAGTCACTCGTGATGAGATCATTGGCCTGGTTAATAATTATCAAGTTATTACTGTGTGGACGGCTTTACCTTTGATATGCATGTCGAAGGTGTGAATAGTGCTTACGCGGGTGATAGGCGAGATAATGTCGCGCGAGTCACATTGTGTCACGAGTGACTCACTCATGGTTTTTCTCTGTTAAATTCACTCCAAAGCTATTCACTCCACATATTCCCGAAAATTCTGGGTCGTTTTGAAGTCACAATGTCATCAGGATTAAATTCGCTGGCGTCCGGATTAAATCGGCTGGTGGTTGGATTAATTTCAGTGGCACTTGAATTAAAATGAATGGCACCTGGATTAATTTCAGTGGCGGCTGGACTAAATTGACTGGCGCCTAGATTAATTTGGCTGGCGCTTCAATTAAATTGAGCGGGAAAACCTGTAGTATCGAGGTTAGTCTTTATTGTTTATAATGGCTACCTCATTGAATATTATTTATTTGAACGTAGAAAGGTTGTCGCAGACCGATAAAGCAGGCTGAGGTGATTAGTGTAGAACGTGCCGCAAATTTTAATGTTTTGTGCCCGCAGAAAAAGTCTCTTTTCACTATCCGATGCTAGGTCTTCAAAACGAACGTTTAAATTAGATTACTACTTCTTTTTCGCTACAACTCGTTTTACTGAAGCAGGCATTATTATGTTTATTCAGGATTATTGAGAGGTCACAATTTTTTTCTGACGGCGTCGGTAGAATTCTGGCTCTGGATTGTATTTACTTTTCTTTTCGAGTGGGGATACTCTGTGTCTACGCGCCTGCACAAGCTGGACACTGTAATGCTTTTTTTGAACTTTGGATGTTTTTTTTTCTAGACGGTCATCACGTAATTCTAATTGGAGACTTTAACTGTATGCTAAATACGCGATGCGATGTATAAGGTCCTGACTGGGGTCAGTATGCTTTGAATTAACGTGAGATGCGACGCCCTGTCCAGCGTTTTTCATTGCTGAATGCGCACAATGTCATGTACGGGAATACTTATGTTTGGACATGAAGCAGCGGACCAGCCTCCAGTAGACTCGACCGAGCTAGAGGGGAAAAAGGGGAAAGAAGATCATCAAACAGGGAACATGCATTCAAAAACCAAGTAAAAAAGTACGTATTCGACATTCTTTAGAGGTGTTTGTCTCCGACTTACGTGTTCCGCCCATCCCACCTTCGTCTGTGCATGTACGTCTCTGACCATCGTCCGATTCTCTTAGAACTAAAAATTCAATTTTCTTTTTCGGAGAAACCGTGACGTCTTGATGTTCGCGTCCTCTAGGACACGTGCTATAGGCCAAATTTGCACCATGCAGTGGTCACTCGCTGTGTCTGGTCCATATGTGTGGGGTACGCTTTTCAGTTGAAGTGGTGCACTGCTCAGTTGAAAGGCGTTCACTTTGTCGTCGCCTTTCTGAGGAGCTGGCCCATACCGGAGTGAAGTTGCGCATCGCCTTGCGTGCCGAAACGCCGTCTCTCGTTATGCGAGCTTGGCAGCTGAATGACGTTGTAGGCACATCCCTTGTGCATACCCTGAGGTGCTACGCTATGTGAGGCATTCGTGTTTTGGGCTTTCATAATCACCTGTTTTTATGACCATGCAAACACCACCTGCACAGCTGCTTCCTATGCGTGATCGATTCCTTTTTTTTTGTGCATTTCGAAAAGATGTCATGTTCAGCCATGTGGACAAACTGTGACATAATACCGCCTATGCTTAGAGGTATGCCTCGCGTTCCTTACTAAACTGCTGATTTTCTGCACGTCCCTCCATCACCCGAAGAGGTAAAGGCAGCACTGCAATCTATGAAATGTGGGACGGCCCCTGGGCCAGACGGTTTTCCAGTTGAATTTTAATGGACATTTTGGAATGAGCTTGGTACTGCCTTAACCGCGGTTATCTGGCGATGTTTCGAGGATGGCGTCTGTCCATCAAGTTTTCGAGATGGCCGTATTGTACTGATCGCAAAAGCTGACACTTCCTCTGTTAGTCCTGAGGATGGGAGATCTATCACGCTTGTTAACGTTGACTATATTATTGTTACGCATGCCTCGCGGAATGCATGCATTCGCGGCAGTGATCGTTCAACGTTTGAAGGCTCTGTTGAACATCCTGGTGGGTCATCACCAGGCTTCATCTATGCCTGGACGGGAAATACAAAGTTTTTCCTTTACCACCCGGGATATTATAGCCTATACTGTGTCGCGATCTGCGCGTGGCCTCCTTATCTCTTTGGACCAAGAGAAATCATTTGACCGATTACAGCACGCGTATATCTTCAAAATGCTCACACTTTGATTTTCCTGGTTCTTTTCGGGAATTAATTGAAAATACCTTCTCTGGTATAAAAAGCACACTAGTTCTAGATGGTTGGGAGAGTGCTGCCTTTTCTATTACACGTGGGGTCCATCACGGATGCCCATTGTCTCCTATTTTATTTGTCCTCAGCCTTGAGCCATTTTTGAATGCTCTAGAAGCGGATTCACATGTCTGGGGTCTTGCGCTTCCGGGCAGCAGTGCCGTGAAAGTTGCTGACGACATAATCGTGTACCTTTCAGATCAAGATAGTCTTTCACATAGCCTGCGTGTATTCTTTCAGTATGGTGACAATTCAGATGACATGCTAAACTTTTCTAATCCATCCATCCATCCATCGATCCATCCATCCATCCATCCATCCATCTGTCCATTCCTCCAGCCATCCGCCCGACCATCCATCCGTCCGTCCGTCCGACAGTCCGTCCGTCCATCCATCCATTCATCCATCCACCCAACCACCCACCCAGTCATCTATCCATCTATCTATCCATCTATCTATCTATCTATCCATCTATCTATCATCTATCTATCTATCCGCCTATGACTTTTAGCTCTCTTGGCCGTTTAGATAATGGCATCGATACCAAACTTTGTATGCCACAACATGAATGTATGACGAATATATGTGACTGGTCATAACATGAAAATCACATGTATGTCATCAATGCCATGATTTACATTTCATGGTCCTGCATCTCATGCTATGGTTTCGTTCACATGACATGTAACAAATTGGTATGGTATGACATGATTGCATGGCGAACACAAGCGACACACTCTAACATGAAAATCATGACATGCGTGTCATGTCATGTAACAACGTGACTACATGCCACGCTCATGATGCGCCTGCAGCCGTTTCGCTAGCTTCACATATACCAAATTTGGTCCTCAATTGCAGGAGGATCTCAATGTCTTCGAAATGAGCCATGAAAGCAGCAAGTTAACGTAGTTGCTGCTGTTCGGATAGTAGATATATACTATTTCGTTAAATACTGTTCTCGTGGCCATAAATACTGAGCTCTAATGTGTGACATGTGGTTTACGGGGCAATAGCTACTGAACACGGTGCGAGAATACATTATGAGTAATAAAATAAGTGGGCGCCGCCAGCTTGTACGACATTACACGGCCAAAATGAGAGGACTTGTGTTGCGATGCTGTAGCACTGCCTGCCTGCCTGCCTGCTGTTATGCCTGCGAGCCCGCAGCGAACGTCCATGCCTCTGAAAAAGGCAATATGTGTCAAGGCCAGCCCGCGAGCCCGCCTGACGCGAACAACTCAACGGCGTCAACACGCGGTGGTGCCTCTCTGCCGCGCACGCACAGTGAGTCATTTCAGCCAGCGAGCCCGTCCAGTAAGCAACCGGCGCCTTCCTGTCTGGCGGGTCTGACGCAATGCCTGGCGACGTCACTCGTCCTTGGGTGCAGCCACCTGCAGCGCAGCCTCTCCAGATTCGATGAGAAATAATGACGCAGCCCAGCGGCGACCCCATTGGAGAATTCTGACCTCACGACCAGCGGCGCTTCTGGTTGGACATTTGTTTATTCAAAGAATCCACCCGGCGCATATAAAAGAAGCCCTGTGGCGCGTCGCGAGCAGCAGATCTGTTGGAGAGCAGACATGTATGTCAGAGAAGACAGCTATGTGATAGAGGGTTGAGCTGTGTGTCAGAGAAGAGAGCTATGTGATAGAGAGTTGAGCTATGTGTTAGCAGACCCATTTCAGAGCAGACCTATGTGTTGGAGAGGAGAGCTCGGCTCTTCGTGTCTCTACGCTGTCAGCCCCAGTGTCGAATTTGTAACGCCTCTGTACATATTCTGTACATAAACCTTGTTTAATTCACCGTCGTCTCGTCCGCTCGTCTATCAGCTCTGCGCAGAAGCAGTCGCGAGCTGAGAAACCTATGCTACGAAACGGCTGGTGACCTTTCCGGTGGAGTTTGAAGCAGTGGCGCCTTCAGGACCGTGTTGGCGTCGCCGTCTTTCGAAACAGTGGTTGCAGCGGTGAGATTCGTAGCGCCCTTCGTAACGTCGTCGGAGGCACGCTTCGCAACAGTGGTTTGCAGCTGCGGGATCGGCCGGCGTCAGCGACATTGATGCGGTGAGTGCCTGATGTTTTCCCCTCAGTTCACCAGACTACTCTAGCTCAGGTTATAGTAGTTTAGAGAAGGGCTGTGTGAAGCATTAGAGTGAGCTTTGATCGTTTCAAGCAAAGTGGAACTGCTTTGAAACCAAAGTTAATGCGGAGGAGGTAAACACGGGAGTGTGAAAAATTGCTTGCGCGTTTTGCTAGTTGCCTTATAGTGGGTACGGCAAGTAAATTGTTAACAGGGGCGAACAGCAAGAGGCTAGTGTGAACGATGGAGAACCTTAAAGTGAAGGAACTCATCGAAATTTGTGAGGAACGCGGCATTACTTTGGGCCGTGCGAAACGAAAGCAAGTGATCCTTGAGATCATGAAGGATGAGGGAGTGTCGGCTGAGGAAGTCGATGAGGCCTGGGTGGATATCAAAGCACGCCGCGAGGAGGCTGAAAGGCGAGAAGCTCGCGAACGTGAAGCTGAAAGACGAGAAGTTCGTGAAGAAGCTGAAAGGCGAGAACGCCGCGAGGAGGCCGAGAGACAGAAGCGCCTCGAGTTGAGACGAATAGAATTGGCAATCCTACAGTGTTCGCAGGTGCCTAGCGTAGCTTCTCCGACAGTTCAGGTCACCGGTTATAGAATTCGGAACCGATTGCCACCGTTCGTAGTAGGCGAGGACATGGCGAAGTATCTCGTCAAGTTTGAACACGTCTGTGAGCGAAATGCTTTGGAGCGGTCTCTTTGGGCGCGGAACCTGTTGGCTCTTCTTCCCAGCGAAGTGTCCGACGCGATAACTTGCTTGTCGAGGGAAGCATTTGAGAGCTACGACGAGGTTAAGGAAGTGCTCTTGAGACGTTATAAGTTGTCACCCGAGGCTAGCAGGCAAAGGTTCCAGTATGCTAAGAAGGGGAATGAGTCACACGTTGACTTCGCGTTTCGTCTTAAAGTCGATTATTTGAATGGCTCAAGGGCGAAGGTGTTTATGACGACCGCGATAATGTGGTAGAATGCATTGCATTGGAGCAATTCTACCGCTGCATCGAGGAGGATGTCAAGCTTTGGCTGCAGGACAAACTTGGTGAAATACAGCTAAACGAGGCACCGGGGTTACCTGAGGAGTATGATACTCGCCGAAAGTTGCATAGCAGGGCAGTGCGCGCTGAAAAGGATGAAAGGAAAGAGGGCTTTTCAAAGAAACCTGATCAACGAAAACCCGCTCCGCACCGTAATTTCAAGAAGGACTCGTCTCTTACGAAGGACACTGTAGGGGAAGGACAAACGGAAGCGGAGAAATCGAGTGAGGTTCCTAAACAACGCACTGAGACCACACCGGCGTTTGAATCACGGAAGCCGCTAATCTGCTACAACTGCAAAAAGGAAGGGCACATCGCGGTAAACTGTAAGCAAAAGTTTGCTTTTGCAACAATCCGAGAATCGGAAAAGAACATGCGGTTGTTAGAGCCGTATCTCCAAGAAATTAAGGTGAAAGGGAAAACGTGCCGAGCTCTTAGAGACTCAGCGGCAACCATGGACGTTGTCCATCCTTCATTGGTGTCTCCGGATGACCTTACAGGAGAATGCGAATGGATTAGGCAAGTCGCCGAGGAGCAGAGTGCTTGCTTACCAATCGCTACGGTTGTCATTGAAGGCCCGTCCGGTAAGCTTCGCACCGAAGCGGCTGTGTCTGCCGCGCTTTCGATAGTTTTCCTTATCTTTTCTCTAACAACTCAGAGCAGCTTCTCAAAGAGCAGGGTAAATCGTTCTTCCCCAACTTAGCGTACATCGCCCTCACGCGATCGCAAGCGCGAAAGCTTTCGCAGGTGCTTGATCTTGTTCAATGCGGTGAACTCTCAAGTCCTTGTTGGCGGGTCGACGGAACCTCAGAGAGGAAATTTTCCGCGTGAGTCATGTGAGCAGTCACTCGAGCGGCCCGTCACCGAAGCGACCGGCGTGGTTTCCGTAGCAGGGGGAGACGACATGGCGCCATTGAATCAGAGCGAGAGGGCTGCAACGCTCTCGCCTGTAGCGGAAAGTTGGAGTGAGCTGTCGAGGTTTGATCGAGAAACGCTCAGTCGAGAGCAGCGTGAGGACCTCTCGATAGAAGCGCTAATGGAAAGCGTAAACTTGGGAAAAAAAGAAAATGAATGTGTAATTTTTTTTAGAAAGCAGGGCTTTTGTATCGGAGCTACACAAATGCGCAAGGTCGCAAGTATGAGCAGTTCTTGGTACCACAAAAGTATCGTCGCCAACTATTGGAACTGGCGCATGAAAACGCATGGGCAGGGCATCTCGGCTTAAAAAAGACCAAGGCTAGAGTTTCCCTTGAGTTTTATTGGTCGAAATGCTGGAAGGATATCGAAGACTTTATACGCTCATGCGACACTTGTCAGAGAGTGGGGAAATCCACGGACAAGTGGAAGGCACCCACGAAGCTTGTACCAATCATCGCAGAACCTTTTCGGCGCCTAGTAATTGATATAGTCGGGCCATTGCCAGAGTCAAGGCAAGGTTGTCGGTACATCCTGACGGCTCTCTGTGTAGCCACAAAATTTCCGGAAGCGATACCACTTAAGGAGCTAAATTCTCCTCATGTCGTGGATGCGCAGCTATCTATATGTACTGCTAGTAATGTACTGCTATTCATATTTACACGCGTCGGGTTTCCTTCTGAAATCCAATGCGACAATAGTAGTATCTTTACCAGCTGCCTTACCTCTATCTTTATGGATAAATGTGGAATAAAAGTAGTGCACAGCTCGATCCATCACCCGCAATCTAATCCGGTAGAGCGTATGCATTCCGTTCTGAAACGGATACTTAGAGCTCTCTGCTACGAGCACAAATGCGACTGGGAAGCGTGTATTCCTCCCGCTATGTTCGCTTTGAGATCAGCTCCTCATGAGAGCACTGGTTTTAGCCCTGCAGAGGTTGTGTATGGCAGGAGTTTGAGAACACCATTGCGAATGCTACGCGAGTCCTGGGAGCGATTCTATGAGGACGCTAATGTAGTTGCGTATGTTCTAGACCTCCTTCAGAGGCTTGGAAAAATGAAAGATCTTGTGGAAAGCCACATGAAGGCTGCACAAGTGTTGTCAAAGGAGTACTACGACAAATCGGCAAAGAAACGCACATTTGAAGTTGGTAGTCAAGTAATGCTGCTGCGGCCATCCAAAAAGAACAAGCTTGAGGTTCATTGGGAAGGGCCCGCCAATGTAATATCGAAGCTTTCCGATACGAATTATGAAGTGAAATTAGGAAGGCGGCCGAACAAAATTTACCACTCTAACTTGATGAAACCATACGTTCAACGTCAAGCGGTCGTAAATCTGCTGTTGAATGCTTCAGAGAAAGAGTGAGCAGAAGTTTTGAGTTCTAGTGAAGTAATCGAAAGGGGATCGGAGGTAATGTTGGAGCAGGTGAACCTAGAGCCTAGGTTAAGTGAAGTCCAAAAGGAGGACCCGAGAATGATTGATTCCGAGTTTGGATACGTGTTTTTGGACCGTCCCGGAAACACGACGGTGATCGAACACGATATTGAGCTAACTTGTGAGGAGCCAATCGCTAGCAAGCCGTATCGTTGTTCCCCTGTGCAACGTCGCAAGTATAAGCCGCTCGTGGTACCGCATAGGTATCGTCGCCTAAAAGTGGCCGGTTACTGAGATGGAGCGTGATACACCGACAGCGCAACTTTGACGTTCGCTAAAAAAGGAAAGTTAAACGCTAATGCAGGCGCATTGAGCCGTGCGTTCTAGCTAGTACCTTCTCCACCTTTCGGTTTCTCGCTGGCGATTCGGGGCAAAATTTTGACCTCATCACGACCTTTGCTGAGCGCTCTCGTCCAGGGTGAGCTCAAGGAGCCAACTTTATGTTCTATTCTGTTTCGTTACGTTGTTGTACGTGTTAAAAAATTGAGTTCTCATTTTAAAAGTCTTGTGTCTCACATGGGCCTCTTGATGTAGAGGGAACGAAATTCTGATAGACACGTAGCTAGGTATATGTTGTACTATACTTTGTCTGGTGTTCTGTCTGGCGACCGAGGGCACTTGCTTGTGTCGTGTGTTGTCTGTTGTCGATCCGTTCTTGGCAAGTTGCAGAATCATCGACAAGTGCTGAAACCAAGGATCGTCAGAAGAGACGAGCGAAGCTGGCCGGCAAGTTGTGGCGACAAGCCAGTGGAGCTGGGATCCGTCCTCAAGAATGGGATGTGTGCCCGGAACAGAGTCTGGAGCTGCAATCTCCCCATGGCCCTGGAGGCGAGCCTGGAGGGACCTGGCGAACGAGCGCACCTGACATCCGAGCCCCGTGGAAGCAGCTCGTCTTTCCGGCGCATTGTCTGGCGGCGGGGGTGCTGTTATGCCTGCGAGTCCGCAGCGAACGTCCATGCCTCGGAAAAAGGAAATCTGTGTCAAGGCCAGCACGCGAGCCCGCCTGACTCGATAAACAACTTAACGGCGTCATCGCGCGACGGCGCCTTTCTGCTGCGCACGTGCACCGAGTCACCTAAGCCAGCGAGCCCGTCGAGCAAGCAACCGGCGCCTTCCTGTCTGGCGGGTCTGACGCAATGCCTGGCGACGTCACTCGTCCTTGGGTGCAGTTACCTGCAGCGCAGCCTCTCCAGATTCGATGAGAAAGATTGACGCGGCCCAGCGGCGACCGCATTGGAGGATTCTGACCTCACGACCAGCGGCGCTTCTGGTTGGACATTTGTTTATTCAAAGTATCCACCCGGCGCATATAAAAGAAGCCCTGCGGCGCGTCGCGAGCAGCATAGCTGTTGGAGAGCAGACATGTGTGTCAGAGAAGACAGCTATGTGATAGAGAGTTGAGCTGTGTGTCAGAGAAGAGAGCTATGTGAATGAGAGCTAAGCTATGTGTTAGCAGACCCCTTTCAGAGCAGACCTATGTGTTAGAGAGGAGAGCTCGGCTCTTCGGGTCTCTAAGCTGTCGGCCCCAGTGCCAAATTTGTAACGCCTCTGTATATATGCTGTACATAAACCTTGTTTAATTCACCGTCGTCTCGTCCGCTCGTCTATCAGCTTTGCGCAGAAGCAGTCGCGAGCTGAGAAACCTATGCTACGAAACGGCTGGTGACCTTTCCGGTGGAGTTTGAAGCAGTGGCGCCTTCAGGACCGTGTTGGCGTCGCCGTCTTTCGAAACAGTGGTTGCAGCGGTGAGATTCGTAGCGCCCTTCGTAACGTCGTCGGAGGCGCGCATCGCAACACTGTTTGCCTGCCTGCCTGCCTCTGCCTGCCTGCCTCTGCCTGCCTGCCTGCCTGCCTGCCTGCCTGCCTGCCTGCCTGTCTGTCTGTCTGTCTGTCTGTCTGTCTGTCTGTCTGTCTGTCTGTCTGTCTCGGTTACGCCTGGCGCAGGACAAGATTAGACTAAAAGGAGCTTCAGCCCTGAAAGAAGCATGCGTTGTTCGGTGTTCTGAAGGACGAAGCTCTCTCTGTTCGCGCAGTAGCGGAGAGCGATCCCGCGCGCTGAGAAGCTGCACCAAGACAACTCGGCCATGTGCGAGCTTGCGTTCGACGACAGGTACATCTCCTTGCACTTCGAGCACACCGTGAACGACGAAATCATTCACATTGAAAGGGGTAGTTCTTTCGGAGAAGCTTTTCGTATTTGAAGACGCCCTGAACTTTTTCGTTACCATGCCTGTTCAAACCGAACATCTGTGATCGACGCTTTGGTTCATCGACATTGGTATGTTAAATTTGCTTCTCGTGGACACAGCACTTTGTAGTAGTTAGTCCAGCCACTCAACTTTCCGAATCAATTTGAATTTGCTTGTTTTGGCAATATAGTGATTTTTGAAACACGTTTGCACGAACCAATGTGCATATGTTGTTGGAAAAAAGCACAAGGCTGGCAAACTTGACAAAAATGCGTGTCCTCGTGATTATGCTACACTAGTGCCACAAACGACTGCAATTTTCGTCTCGTCCGCGCGCCCCATCGTCCAAGGTTTTGTGTTGGGAAGTCGGCATCCGGTGACTAACGACCAACCAACAGTGCCACAGCGTCTTCCCCACATCTCTACCGAAAGGGGCACGCATGTGTTCGGGGAAAATAAGTGACCTCCAGAGCGTAAGGAAGCACGCGTAAGCCCCGAAAAAAAAGCGTTGACTGCTTCGAAGTCGGCAGTTGATGTGCAACCAGCGAGAAGCGGGGTCGTCGGTGTCGCGAGGCTCGTGTAGGCGACGAGCATAGAGTGGCCCGCGCAACGTAGTGAGACAGCTGCAATACCGGGCACCAGCGTCGTCTACTAATTAAGCTGGCTAAATCTTCTGCGGCACCCGTCAACTCCCCTTCGTGTACCAAGAGCTGGCCTGGTCCGTATGGAACTTTTTATTTTGTCTTTTTTTACAACTGTTGAGTTATTATACCCCGCTTTTTAATAATTGTAGTTTTGTGCGCTGCGTCGCTCGGAGAAGCTCAGAAGCGCGAGCATGATTCTCTCTTATTTATTTCTTTGTATCTTTTTGATTTCCATCGTGTCATTATTTTATTAACATTCCACCTTGTGACCACTTGTATACTACTTGTAATGTTCTGTTAGAGCCTTGTTTGTTTTTTGTAGCTGTTCTTTTTTCATCGCGCGAGCTTTTGTTGTTTCCTCTTAAGTTAATTTTTCCTCACTCCTTGCCATTGTCTGGGTTTTAATTAAATGCTTGTTTGATTTTTATGAAAACTCTGTGTCTTCCCAATGAGTGAGCTGGTCAGGCCCATACATCGCCGCACGTACAACCCCGCTTGGATCAACTGATCTGCAAATAAATTTGAGATGTCCCACTTCAACGCCTTTCAGGCGTCGCAGGCCGAAGCGTAAAGTAGAAGCTTGCGAGTCTGCTGCACGTCGATGTTGGACCGGCGGGGCCTCATCAGAAGTGTGAGACAAGTAGCATCGAAGGTATGTAATCAAAAGAACCTTTGCAAGTCAAATATCGAATTTAAAGAGTCAGCTTCGCAATTAGACAGTGTTGAGTAGTAATGTTTGTCGGAAATGTATGTCAGCTATTCAATAAAGTGCTGTTACTGGGAGTCAGGTAAAATTTAACAAAAATATTTTCCGAAGGTCCGCCGCATGTTTGAAGTGTCTAGATGACCTCCTCAGCCAGTTTCCAGTAGCTTTAGTTTAGCTCGTAGCGTTACATCAGACACAGGGTCGCATCTCGTGTCACTAGTCGCTCCTATGGCGTCATCGTCCCGCGCGCATGGGTGCGCATTAGCACTGCAAAACACACGCACGGCTCGAAACTGCCTTGCAACTCTCCTGAAGGACGAGCTTAGAGTCCGTGGATGGCCAAACCCCAGCTTCAAGTCTTGCGGTGACGATGTCCTGCGTTAGTCTGAGACATTCGCAGCCACTCATAATTTTTTACAGCCTCAAGTTGTCTTCTCTGCCGCAAGTGCGTAGCTAATGACCTTAGTGCACAATCTTATAGCTACTCTGGTTACGCGCAAGGGCCACACTTCGGTGGGGCGCGGTGTGCTCGCGCCGAATGCAGAGCTTCTCCTAACGACAAGAAGGCCACCGAAGCACATCTTGGTCCTGACTACAGAGCAGCGCGAAATGTTTTAGAAATTCACGTTATATTGTTCTTTTTTTTCATACGATGGGCAAAATGCTCTGAAGTATGTCTACATGTACATACAGGAACGCCAACCTATGCTAAGTGAGGTGGCTCATGGAAAGAAGTTACGCTAGACGAAATAGCGAAGTTCATTAGGCATCTGGTTTACAGAAGTAATATTCACATCACGGATATCCATCTATATTTGAACACCTGGAGGCTTTAATACAAAAAAAATTCTCGGAAAAGTGTACGAGTTCACCTATGTCTCAAGAAAAACCAAGTAATGCTTCGCAGCATGGCACGAGCAACGAATTAGCACCTCGGTTTTGATTTTTTTGTCTCTGTGAAGAGAAACAATTTATACAACACTTATTAATTTTCATACTGTTCCTAAATCATCTGTCTTCGAAATGTATATTTTGAATTTTCTTTGTTTTCAATATTTTTGCATTTGAACTGTTTTTAGTGCACTGTTTACCAGCTGGCAATTATAAGTTATACTGTTTTCACATATTTATTTTTTCTAAAATATTTTTGGTGCTCTACAAGGCACATCTTTTTCGGAAAGGGCTTAATATTTTGCAAAATTTGGTATGCTGCAATGCGTCTTGGTGTAGTTTTCAAACTGGCGGAAACAACATTCTCGAGACATACAAAAAATAGCCATTATCGCGCGGTAACGAATTAGTTCAATACACTTTTTTATGCGGTATAGCTACAGCGAGCTCAACATGACAGCTTGGAAGACCTTGTTTACTGCTTGCAAAAAGAAAAAGATGTCCCACGTGCTGGGCTGCGCACAACATGATTCGAGCCTCACCAATCAAGTGACCAAGTTTTTTTTTCTGCTCAGCCGTTTGCATTTTTGCGCAAAGGCACTCAACAAAAGCGAGCATCTTCCTGTGAAAAGAGGAAGCACCTGAAGCTAAGGCGGGTCGCCTAAACTTGCAGCCCTAGGGAAACACTTATATGTTCTGTGGTGCGCTTGTGAACTATCAAACTGTTTTGTGGGGATAAAAAAAGACAGGCGACCTATTATTAGGATTCAATTGTTGTAAACAGATAGTGAGCCGCTGCTCGGAAATGAGTTTTATGACCAGGGTGCGGAAAATGAAATGTTTTCATCAAGATACCCCTCGTTATTCTCGTATTTGAGCGTAATTCTGCGTAAGAACAAGAAGCTATAGAAAGCCATGCGTGTTACGAATGATGGGGCTTCATTTACAGATTAGTTCTTGAGGAATTGATGGTTTGCCGTGGTAGTTATCAAGCATTGGCAATCAGTTATCAAGTGTTGCAAGCAATAGCTCACAACTGAGTTCATCGTTCTACTCTTCTAACACTCCATAGTCACATATATAGATAAAATGTTTCAGTGTTGTCGCGTGCTCACTTTTGGCAGGCTGTCAATACATCAGTTCAGTCGCGCACCCCAATAAGCATCCTGTAATTTTAGAAGCTAGCATAAATGCTCGGTTGCCATTCGAGGCCACGCACGAGCAACAAAAGATATTTTAAATGTTTCACACTGCCCCCATGCGGGAGGGATTTCCGTCTCTGCGCAGCGCATTGCCACCTCGGGCGACGTGCAAACGTGTGCCAGTGCCACCTGGTGGTTTCCTCGGAAGGCCCGACGTGCTAGCCGGCGCGTTCATCACACGCCTTCTCCTGGCGTCTTCGCCTGGCGCCTTCATCACACGCCTTCAGAAGACGCCTTCACCTGGCGCCTCCGGACACAATGCTGAAAGCATACAAATGCTCCTTACACCAGTGTTGCAGTATGCCAATACTGCTTGCTTTTCCTATACAAAGAAGCTAATCGCAAATATCGAAGAGCTGCTGAGGAAGGCAGTGAGGTTTGTTTGTAATGAAACAACTTAGCAGATTCTCCTACTAAGTTACTAAATAAGGCTCGTCTATTAAAACTTCAAAGTCGGGCAAAATTATCACATCTAAAATTTTTGTTTCAATTAATTCATGGTGACATACACATCGACACGTCAAAACTAATCTCTTTCGGTCCTGGTAAGTGGACAGGTTACAGGCACTCAAAAACACCTAATAGATACACTTCTAAATTGATGTGCTTTAAATATTCATACTTCCCACAAACTATAAGAGAATGGAACCGACTGAGTCCTCCTGGTACTAACGCCTCTGTCACAAACGAGTGTTCAAAAAAGCGCGCGCCTCCAAATTCAAACTGCTACGTGAAATTGAGGCTATATACTGTCGCGACAGAAACCGGCTAAAAGAAGAAAACAAGCATCAAAGGACTCCTCGGGCGCGCCGCCTCTCCTCCTCGAAGGCACCGCGTTACGTTGACCAACCTCCTCGCATCCATCGCCGAGCGAACACCAGAAGTTCTGAGAAAGAAAGTGCGAGTCATTCTCTGGTTGCGTAACGAATCGAGGAGGGTTCTGGGAAAGTCTCGGCCCTTCCTCTACTTTGACTGTGCAGCGCACCAACGAAGCTTCTAGAACCCATAGCAAATGTATATAAGCGAGCAGCGGATGGTGTTGCGCCAGCGCGCGTAGACAAGGAGATGAAGAGAGTTTTTCTGTCGTCGGGCGAAGGCTTGTGTCATCAGTGACAAAGCAAAAGATGAGGAGAGTTTTTCGCCATTATGCGAAGACTTGGGTCGTCAGTGACAAAGCAGGAAATGAAGAGTGTCTTACAGCCAGCGTGCGGAGGCTTGTGCTACAAGAAGAAGAAAAGTGCGTCTTTACTGCCAGTGGGCGAAAACGTGTTCTGCAGTTGCAGCGCGTGAGTGGCCGACGTGTTGCCAGCGAATAAGTTTTGTTCTGGAAGAGAAACTTCGGGAGCAGTGAAACGACAGCAACGCTAGACTTTGAGCGTATTCTACAAGGGAAACATTCAAGCTTTATTCCAAGAACTTCGGACTGAATAAATTTGACGAGCTTTTTAGCCTTTAAGTGTCTTGGTTGGTTAATGCATGAGATTCCATTGTAGCACATGTCGTTGTTAGCGTCCGTTCTTTTGAGTGCACCTGGTTGTGTTGTGTATGTAGCCTGCTGATTTGAGTATCCTGCGATTGGTGACATATTGTATTGGACAATTACCGAGTGTGCATACTTGTGCCCTATTTGAGAATATAATTTTGTTTTGTTATGAACTCTAGGCTCTGACTTGGTAGGTGGTGGTAAAAAACATTTATTTCAGAAAAAGTCTACTAGAGAGTGCCGACGTGGCCCATCGGCGTGCTAGAGTGGCAAGACCCTATTCCGGGACGCCAGTGGAGCTGGAAGCTGCCCGTGCGCGCTCCACCAAGGAGCGTTGTGCAGCCAAGGTAGAGCAGCCGAGCAGGTGCTCCTCCCAAGCCTCTCTAGTTGGGATAAGAAAAGGGGATGAGAAAGGGACGGGATTAACTGGGCATGATGCTACGACGTGATATGTGTCAGCGAGGACATGACAGGTCGAGCAGGTGCCATTGATTTCCGGCAAAAAGTGCCTGGCGGCCGCCGGACTGATAAAGGTGTTCGTCTGCAGGCGGCGTAGCAGTCGTTCGTCCGCTTTCTCCAAACCGCGTGCGGGGTCCGGGTAGAGGCGGCGCGAAGCCCGGTAATAAGCCAAAATTTCGCGAAAGCGCATCAGGTTGGTATTGCCAGATTCTGTCTCGGGACATGGAGGGGCAACGGCCCGGACAGGAGAAGCGCGGGCAGCGGCATTTGCCGCCTCAATGCCGGGCAGGCCCAAGTGGCCTGGGGTCCAGACTATACGAATGGGATGAGGGTTAAAGCGCCAAGAGGCTGCCTGTAGTAGGCTAGCCGCCAGTGGGGCAATGGAACCCTGAAGGTACTGAGAACAGGCCGAGCGCGAGTCCGTCAGGATGGTGCGTGAGGCAGGGTGAGAGGCGGCCAAAGCTATGGCAACCTCTTCAGCGTGCGTTACTGTGTCTGCTCGAAAGGAGAGGCCATCTACGTGTTTGCCCTCTGTAATCACGGCAGCCGTGAAGTGACCCGAGGGGGAGAGACCCAAGACGTCCACGTAGAAAACACCAGGACGATCGGAGTGTCGCGTATGAAGGGCCGCGGCGCGTGCTAGTCTACGGCCAGGATGGAGGTCGGGGTTCATATTACGTGGTAGAGGTTCCACCCATAGCTTTTGACGCCAGAGCTCTGGTTCCAGCTGCAGAGGGTCTTGGTCAGATATCGGGTTAAGGCCAAGTCTGTGTAGAAGACGGCGCCCTGAAGGCGTCTGCGACAGTCGATTGATTTGGTTAACGCGATGAGCTTCGCGCATCTCTGCAAAGGTGTTGTGTACCCCCAGAGCCGTGAATCGGCTGTTGGAAGTTGCAATAGGTAGGTCCAGAGCGCGTTTGTATACTGAACGAAGAAGGACGTCCAGCTGGTGCTCGTGTCGACGACGCAGGCGAAGGTAAGGCAAGGCGTAGAGGACGCGACTGGTCACAAACGCGTGGGCCGATCGGAGGGACTGAGACCCGCGCAGGCCGCCGCGCTTGGTAGAAACTCGCCGTATCATGCGGCTCACCTGTTCGCTGGTGCGTCTGAGGCCTGCTATTGTGCCCTTTGGATCCAAGGACGATGTGAGGTGAAGGCCAAGAACCCGAATATTTTGCACGGACGGGACGGGCCCGGACGGAAGAAAAATTTGAGGCGGCGGTAGCAGAGAGACTGAAAGAAGAGCCGATTTAGCTGGAGAGCACTCCAGGCCACATGAACCTGCGTAGGTGTCCACCAGAAGGGCAGCCTTTTGCAGGCGTTCTTCGATTTGCGCTAAGGAGCCGGTGTTGGTCCAGATTGTGATATCGTCTGCATATAGTGCATGTTGTATTCCCTCGACCTCGCTTAGAAGAGAGGGGAGGTTCATCATCGCCAGGTTAAAAACCAGAGGAGACAGGACTGCCCCTTGAGGTGTACCCCGCGTGCCTAATAAGTACGGGCCGTGTTCGGTAGAATTAATGCGAATGAAGGCGGTGCGATGTGATAGAAAGGCGCGAATGTAGTTGAAAGTCTTCTGCCCGCAGTTTGTGGTAGACAGGTTAGTGAGTATAGTGCTGTGTTTGACGTTGTCGAACGCCCCGCGGAGATTGAGAGCGAGCACGGCTTTATCGTTATGGCGCATAGTAGTCGACTCTATGATATCGTGTTGAAGCTAGAGCAGGACGTCCTGCGCTGGCAGATGCGGGCGAAAGCCAAACATCGTGTCGGCAAAGGTCCTCCTGGCCTCCAAGTAGGCGGAAAGGCGTTCGCGAACCATGGTTTCCATGAGTTTGCCTGCGCAAGACGTAAGTGAGATGGGTCTCAGTGCCTCAATACTAACGGACTTTGCCGATTTGGGAATGAATGTCACGACCGATGTGGTCCATTCCGTTGGAGGCGGAGAACCGTCCCATATCGAATTTATAAGGTGGAGTAGCGAGAGGTGTGCTTGGTCGGGAAGATTTGCCAGGAGCGATACTCTGATTCCGTCGCGTCCAGGGGCCGTGCCCCGTCGCATTTTCGTGAGTGCAAATCGTAAATCAGAAAGCGTGTATGGGGTGTCGAGGTCGGTGTTAGGGGTGCCGGAATACGTATATGCTGGGCCTGCGGAATCAATTGTGCGGCAGATGTAGCGGTCACAAAGTTCTCGCGCGAGTTCATCCGTAGTGCCCTGAAAGGCATGCAGAACACGGTGGAGCTGGCGTTGTGTTTTTCCCCTGGTGGTGGAGGGATCGAGAAGGCTTCTAAAGAGTCGCCACGCACTCTTAAAGCTCATCTGGCTTGCAGGCTTTGAACAGGTGTCTGCCCAGTTAGCATCGGAAAGTTGTGCGGAGTATGCGGCCGCCTCTGCAGTGAGCGCCTCAATGCGAGCGCGAAGTTTCCGATTAAGTTTGTTGCGTCTCCAGCGCCTTATGAGCCCGCGGCGAGCGTGCCAAAGATGTAGGAGGTGTGGATCGATTGCAGGAGTCACAATAGAGGTTGCAAGGGTGCGAGTGTTCGCCTGTTTCAAATGGAGGGCGTATGATGTCCACGTTGCATATTCGGTCGAGGAGAGGCCGGCGGGCAATGGTTGCATTCTGAACTGAGTCTAATCGGTGAGACGTGCTTGGCCCCAGTGTTGGCGCATTTTCTGCCGCGGTGTGAACGAAATGCGGAGTAAAAAGTGATCGCTGCCTAGGGTTTCGCCTAAATTTTCCCATGTAGCATCGCGGATGTGACGGGTGAGGGAGAGGTCGGGGTATGTGTCTCGCGTGACCGAGTTGCTGGAACGTGTGGGTTGTGCCGGATCGGTAAGAAGCGTCAGGCTCAGCGAGGAAATGAGCTCCTTGAGCTCTCTGCCCCGGGCCTTCTCGTAGTGGTAACCCCAGTGAGGGCTCGGGGCATTAAAGTCCCCGACAATCACCAGTGGTTGTCGGGCCGCTATACGCAGCGCCCGATGGAAGAGATGCGCAAACGAAGCCCTCGCAAGGCGACGGGGACAGTACACGTTTAAGATATGTATTGATGGTTGGCCCCTCCGCTGAGAAAGCATTGATATCATGCAGTAGTCGTAAGAAAGATCCAGATCGAGGTCAATCTGTATCGCCGTGTAAGCTTTATGCACGAGGAGGCATGTGGTGGTGCCGCCTACATAGGAGCAGTATCCAGAAAGGGATGGAGCAGGGCCAGATTCTTGGAGCGCCAAGACGGCCGGCTGAGAGCCAAGTGAGCTGAGGAAAAGGGAAAGATGTGAATGCTTTCGCCTGTTCCCGAAGCCTCCAGGGTTCCACTGTATGATCTCGAATTTAGATGCAATGTTTGAACGGGACGTACGATTGGTAGCCATCGTGACTGTCTTAGGTTTTATATTTGGTCCTCCATGTCCCGCTCGGAATCCTCAGAGGCAGGGAGGGGCACGGAGGCCGGATTGTCCGACGGCGGGGTGGTGGTAGCCACCTTACGACGACGCCGTGGAGCTGTACCCCCCCTGCTCACCGAGCAGGAGCGGGAACGCGATGCCTTGGGTTGAAACTGGGTGATTGCCCAGGCTTGAATAGCTGGGTAACCTCTACTACTATGCGTTGGACCGAGAAGCTGGGGAGGAGGTGATTAATCGAAGCTCGACGCGCGTGAGGCGTTCCTCTACGCGCGGGTGCGCTCTTCGCTAGGGAGAGTTTGGTTAGCGGGCAAGAGAACCTGAGGTGCCCCAGGAGCCTCAGGAGCTTCTTGAGTAGATGTGGCACCGGTTCCGAGTGCTGGAGTACACATGGCTGCTTGAACCGGCGGTTTAATGGGAGTGGACTTAGCGCGAGGGCTAAGCTTGGACGTAGCTGGCGTAGCCGCCTGGACAGAGGAGGCAATACCGGATGGCCTTGCAGTACACTGTTGTTGGGGTTGAAGTCGCTTATTTAGGAGTTCGAGCTGTTTGGTTAAAGAGAATTTTGCTTTTGAAGTGCCGCAACTTGCTGGCGAAGGGCCGCAAGTTCGGGAGAAGGAGGATCGACAGAAGGGTGAGAGAGGCTTAGAAGCAGCTTTCCCTGCCGAACTGCTCACCTGAGGTACCGCCGCAGGTGCTTCGAGCGGTGGGAATGCTTGAGTGTCGGCGTGGAGTGGTGGAGCCGAAAGATGCAGGTTGGTGCTGCTGTCTGGCTGTGACCGAGGAGATGTTGAGGGCTGCTTGCTTTCCGATATTTTCGGTATTTTGCCGTGGCAGCCACTGCTCCCAGTCTCATGGGGCTCCGTGGCAGACGGAGGCACTTGGGTGGGCCAGTCGGTGGGGCATTGAGACCTGCAGGTGCGGGGGGGTTCCACATTTGGCACACTGGGTTGGAGCGGCGTGAGGACACTGAGGTGGTCGATGACCGATGTACCGCACTTGGTGCAAACAGGGACCGTTTCTTGTAGGGCGCGGATATACTGTCGCCACGCAGTGGTAGAAGATGAAGCGGGGTAACTTCGTGCCCTCGAAAGTCACCACCGCCGCCGCGGAATCTCCGAGTTTGCAGACCGCAAGGATAGTACCTCGAGGCCAATACAGTTCAAACTTTATCTTCTCCGGGCTTTCAGCAGGGTTTACGTTGATGACGCCCTTGCATGTATTCCCTGGTGCCTTGGCGTGGCCTCGAACGGGTAGCTACTGATCCCCCACTTGCAGCTGGAAGTCCCCGAGGAGTCGCTGTGCCATAGGCAAAATGGTGGTGCTACAGACCAAAATGTTCTGTTCCCAGTTTGGCCACACTTGAATTTGCGTGGTAGTCCGGTCGCCGAGGTAGCTGCGGATGGCGTCGCCCGCGCGATCGGCCAAGACGAATGTGCGTAGCTCGCAGGGAACGCGAGGTTTCACTACTACGATGTAGTCGTCGCGAGAGAGGCGAGGAGTTTGACGCGGACGCCACTTGCGTTGCTTCGCTGGCTGCGAGGACGGAGCAGAGGTAGGCACACCACCGGAGAGATGGCGCGCCAGCGTTCCTTGCAAGGCTGGGGAATGGTGGCCCGCCGTGGCGTCTCGTTGTTGTTGAGACGCAGACTTCGATTTCGCTTGCTTGCGTTGCCACAGTCTCACCATGTCGTCGAGGTATTCGTCTTCTGATGGCATAGTGTTTACGGAGGATGAAATCTCCATGGACAGCATTTGGCTTGAGGTAGGATCATAGCCCGTAACCACGTTAGCGGCCGCCATCGCCGGGCTGAGAGCCCTTCGCGAGGCGGCGTTGTAGCCGGGAGTGAAGGACGTCCCTCAAGTTGTCAAAACTGAACCCACCTGGACGAAGGTGTTGTCTAGGCGAAGCGGAGAACTTGGCGGTGGCGATAAATCCAAGTTTCAGGGGTACCAAGGTGGATGTCCGCAGAAATAGCATAAAATCTACGGAGGCGATGTGGAGTGCGTCCGTCACCATCGAGCGCTCGCAGCGCCCCCCCTCCCCCGCTCTGACTCGTAGTTTGAATCTAGCCAGCGTTCGCTGGTGCGCCAAATCGGACCACATCTAAATTGTTTGTGTTTCGTGGTGCAGTTCAGGGGGCCGAAACTTGGACCCTTGCAATCAGCCCAGAGGTCGCTTCCCCAATTAACGGAACCAGTGACAGCCTCATCTTTACATGTGTTCCTAGAAATTACAGCAGCAAATGTGTATAAGCAAATGTATATAAGCTGAGCAATTTCTGTGAACCTAATTGTTGTTGTATTTTTTGACATTTTCGTTTCTTATGGCTTGTATTATGTATGCCCTCCCGGTAATGACCGCCTTGTAAGATCGCTAGTATTGCTAAATAAATAAGTATATAAATAAATAAATAAACTAATTTGCTACGGCGACTTGCCAACTTGTCCCAGGGCAAATTGTCATATAACATATCAGATGCTGGTGATGTACTCCTTTGAGCATATGGTGAAGCTGGTGGTGCTTAATGTTTTATTCTAAAATACACTAGAGAATTCATGTGAGCCTGAGTGGCAGTCCCGAATCCGGGATGCCATTGGAGATCGCCGCTGCTTGTGCGCGCGCATACAAGGAACGTTGCGCATGCAAAGTAGAGCATATGGAATCACATGACTAGATAAGTTGCTGGATTATTTGGAGCGCATGGATGAAAATATTAAACATGCGATGGCGTGTCCGAGACGTCTACTTTTGGGAGCGAAGATCATCGTTTGCTGTAGATTCATTGAGTATATTATTTGCTGACACATTTTCCACACCCCACTGGTCATTTTCGAGCACTTGGCTGGGCGCATATCTCGTGAAAAACGTAACGCCGTTCTTGACGACACTCTCCAGCCATCGTTCGCCTTGAGGCAGATGTTTTCGTGTTCTGAACAACAAATATCAATATTGTAAAAGCCAGGATTCAACGCAAATGAAAGTAATCTCTGTCAAGCTATGCGGAGAAAACCTTGTATCAAATGTTATATTTTTCTTAATGATGCCTTCACTTTCATTGCTCCACCAAAGAACGTTCTAAAAGGGTTCTGTGGCATATTTCTAAAGCATTACATGAAGGTCATGTTTTCCTTTCATGAATAGGTCATGGTATGGTCCAGTTGTATTTCCTGTACAACCAACTGCACAACTAACCGTAAGGACTTCTGTACAGCTAAAACGTCATGTTGGTGTGGGCATATGCCATTACGGCAGAAACTTTGCAATAATAGTATTTCTCATACGTTAAAATGTGGCAAAAATATTATCACGATGGGATGCATTTATTTAGAGATCGAGTGACAAAATGAGTACTTGCCATCGGGCCACTCCAAAGACAAGCTCACTTCGATCTCGGCTTCTCCCATGCTTGGTCTAGTGTGGCGCTCCTCCCTTCGCTAGTAGTTCCTGCTGGTCAATGTTCTGGTACATCTACTAGGAGTCACAGACATAATAGCGCTTCAAGCAGGTGGTGTACACCTGCCGGAATGGAAATGCAAAACATGTATTGAAGAACAGCGATTGAAGAAGCAGGTGCGTGAGACCCATGGTCCCGGGTTCCATTATAGCCTCAGCAGCGTGCTCATTGGGCGGTCGGGTCTTAGAGGTATGGCGCAGCCCACCACAGGGAATTGGTCATGATTCGCGTGACAGTAGTTTACGCAGGCGAAAAAAATTTGCTCGAAGCATAATTTATAGACGAGCGAGAATGTTGCAGTGGTGAGGATTTGTTTCTTTAGTGAACGTTAATAACGACTAAATTTTCTTCGAACGACTTGTTGCTAATTAATAAATGACGGAATGAAAATAAATTAATACATAACAAAATAGTGTGCCTTTCACTGGAGACGCACGGTCAAACAGACAGCGGAGGTGTGCCCTGCCGTGGTGGTCTACTGGCTAAGGTACTCGGCTGCTGACCCGCAGGTCACGGGATCATTTCCGATGGAGGCGGAAATGTTGTAGGCACCGTATATTTGGGTGCACGTTAAAGAATCGCGGGTGGTCGAAATTTCCGGAGCCCTCCACTACGGTGTCTCTCATAGTCATACGGTGGTTTTGGGACGTCAAACCCCGCATATCAATCATACAGTGGAGCTTATGGGCACCTTCGCACTATTGTGCTTAAAGGTGATGTTCATTTTGTGCAGGAGCCGCTCATTTTGTGCATTACACATTCTAATAATCAAGACGAAAGTCTTATAGGTCTTTTGAAAAACGATAAGAGGCCATCTTTTAGCGACAACACAAGTGCTGCCAATACTCGTATTACGTCATACAATCCGCCAAATATCAGTTAAAAGAAGTTTAACGACATAAAATGATGTCAAGTAAAATATTAAAACTAAAAAAGCAAATTATAGCAAATCAACAGGAATAAGATAATAAAGGAAGCGACACATGTCAGCTTAGTAGGAAGTAAACGGAAGGTAATTAAGGGCGAATCAACCATGAAAGAAGTAAACTCAGAATTGAAGTAACAATCATCAAGGCGAAACTTTATAGGGATGGCTTTCGCGGGTCATCTTGGCATGCAAAAAGGGGCCCTGTCAATTAAGCATTGTAATTCATGCTGCTGAGCAGATGGCGACGCAAGAGTTTTTCAATGAAATATTGCTTGTAGAATGGTGTAAGCAGTATGGATGACAAATATATAGCTACCGACAGTAGGTGCGCTACATCAAGTCATATGTTGCGCCCAACTGCCAATACGACGTACTTTCCAACACTTTGCCGAGGTATCAAGCCGACAAGCGAAGCGCACGCATGCCAAAAAGCTCGAAAACCGCGAACGGTGGTCACGATGGGGCTGACGGAAACTAGTCGGCGCGAGCAGAGAACGCGTGGGCACCGCGCCATCGTGCATGTAAAGTTGGCTTCACCGCGTGATATTGAACTTTTCACGTCACTTTGCTCCACGTTACAGCACTCGGCGAAGAGCGGCGCCAGCGCCGTAAGAAAAAGTTAAGCGCGACCCTGCTGCCTAAGGGCAGCCTATACAGTAACTATAGTGCCAAAAATGTATTGGCTATAGTGTGCCGTTTGCCGGCTCTTTTCAGTTGAGGAGGTTCGCACCAATTTGAATGAATGCCCGCGTTGGCCGCGGGGGGTGCTGATAGGCGAGTGGGTATTTTTGGGTGGCACACGGGCCCTTCGGCGTGATGGATAGCTAGTAACGAGGAAAACAACCAGCGAGACTCATTGACAGGTGGTATGGACAGATACGATTCCAAAGTGGCACCAATATCTAAGACCGGTAGAGTCCGGGGCAGAAATAGACGTAGCCACAAGGGCCGAGCCAATTCAGGCATAGGGTATAACAACATACAAGGTGGCAGGAACAGGCTGAAGAGGGAAGAGATAGAAGAACAGCTCAGGGAGGAGAGGCTGATGGTATACGATTTTGTAGAAACGCATCTTAGGGACATGGAACAACCTCCTAACAATCCGGACTACGCGTGGAAATATTGTAATAGAACAGAAGGCAGCAGAAAGGGGGTGGTAGTATTGGGGCATTCATTCATAAAAGTACTGACTGGCAAAGAGTCAAGCAGGAGTGCAAGGAACATTTATGGTTAAAAGGGAAAGTGGCAGGGCAAATGACAGTCCTTGGTTTGGTGAACTTGTAGACGGGAGCAAAGGCCAGAGAGGAAAACCAGGCAATGATAGCGTGTATATCAAAGGGCATTGAGAAATTAAGAGGAGAGTGTGAGATACTTATACTAGGAGATATGAATGCGCATATAGAAGATATAGATGTGTATTCAGACCCAACAGGCAAAATGATCATGGATATGTGTGAAAGACATGATTTGATCATTTGCAACAGTACTGAGAAGTGTGAAGGGCAAATAACATGGGAAGTAGGGAGGCTTCAGTCGACGATAGATTACGCACTGATGTCACATAGGATGTATCACAGACTCAGGGAAATGCACATAGATGAATGTGGCTCCAAAGGTCTGGGTAGTGATCACAAACGTGTCAAGCTAAGTTTTGGAAGAGCAGTGAAAATGGGAAGGAGACAAGATGCGCAACTACAGAAAACTTTTTATTCAGAAAGGCAAACAGAAATAGCTACTAAACAAATTCAGAAAGTAATCACTGAGGATAACAAAAGAGTGTGGACATACACGAATCTAAATAGACTGTTTGAGCTAGAGCTTGCTAAGTCACGTGACAAGCCACCCCGAAAAAGAAGACACAACCCCAATAGTTGGTGGGATGAGGAAGTTAAGATAGCAAGAGCAAAACGTCAGGAAGCATCTAGGGAACACAGACATGCTAAGCAGCGTGGTGAACCGACCGATGATGTTGAAAGAAAATCGGAAATCTTTCTAAGCTGTAGAAGGGAAGCACCCCTTCTGATCAATCAATGGATTAGAAGAAAGGGGGCTCAGTGGCTCGCCGAAGTACATAAAAAGGATAGAAAGGCAGCTGCTATGTTTTGGGACCATCTAAACTTCCTAAGAAATGAGACAAGCCTAGAACAGAGGTTTATAACTACAGCTCAAGGTGCTAGGATAGAAGGGGGCGAAGCTATTGAATATATAAGAACAAGGGTGACAGAAAATTTTCAACAAAGAAGTGCCTTATGCTCCACAATAGACAAGCATGGATCAAGTGGCACAATGGCTCCATTTTCACAACGAGAATGGAAAGGGCTGAGAAGAGGATTCCTAGTAGTACATCAACAGGCCCAGATGACGTTCATATTATGCTGATAAAGACATCGGGACCAAAGTCTAAGCAGACTTTAAGAGAGGCAGTGAGCAAAATAATAATCGATGTTGAAGCCCCGATGGATGGAAACTTAGCAGGATGAGCATGATCTATAAAGGAAAGGGGGACAAAGCTGACATGAACAAATACCGTCCTATAACAGTGACATCAGAGGTCTACACGCTTGCGATGCAGGTTATAAAGGAAAGACTGCAGGCATGGATAGAGGATGGAAGGTGCGGGGGGAACTACATAATGGGTTTCGAAAACACAGGAGGTTGGAAGACAACCTGTTCTCACTGACGCAGTGCATAGAAATAGCAGAAAAGGAACACAGGCCCCTGTGGCTAGCATTTTTGGATATCAAGGGAGCATACGATAGCGTGGTTCAAGAGGACTTGTGGGGAATACTGGACACACTAGGTGTGGAAGATGGAGCCAATAATCTTTTAAAGGATATCTATAATGGTAACAAGGTAGCTATAAAGTGGGAAAAACAGGTATCCAAGCCCGCAGAGGTAAAACGGGGGCTTAGGCAGGGGTGTCCTTTGTCACCCTTGTTATTCATGAAGTACCTACAAGGATTAGAGGCCAAATTAGAGGGAAGTAAACTGGGCTTCAACCTCTCTTTCGTCAAACAAGGAAAACTCATTGAACAGGCACTACCAGCATTGGTGTACGCAGATGATATTGTGCTAATGGCCTACAACAAGGAAGATTTGCAGAGATTGATGGACATCTGCGATAATGAGGGAGATAGGTTAGATTTTAGATTCAGTAAGGAAAAATCAGCAGTCATGATTTTTAATGATAACGAAGGTAGTGAGCTTAGAATACAGAAAGTCACGCTAGAGATAAGAGATAAATACAAATATCTGGGCGTATGGATCAGCAATGGGACCGAGTACCTAAGGGAACACAAAATATACGTGATGACTAAAGGTAACAGGAATGCAGCAGTGATGAAAAATAGGGCACTGTGGAATTACAATAGGTATGATGTTGTGAAAGGAATATGGAAAGAGGTCATGACGTTCGGCAATTCAGTCTTGTGCACGAGATCAGAAGTTCAAGCAAGATTAGAAAGTAAGCAACGTGGAATAGGTAGGCTTGCCTTAGGAGCTCGCGGAAATACACCAAATAAGGGAGTACAAGGTGACATGGGATGGACATCATTTGAGGGCGGAGAAGCTAGCAGCAAGATAAAATTTGAGAAGTAATTGATAAAATAGGAAAGGAGCGTTGGGCTAGGAAGGTATTCAGCTACTTGTACATGAAGAATGTCGATACAAAATGGAGGAAGCGAACCAGAAAATTGACTGGTAAATACTTAGAAAACAGCAGGGGGCCAAACTAAAAAGAATTATCGGTTAAGAAGAAAGTGAAGGAATCTCAGACCGATATGTAGAGAAATGGCATGCTTAAGAAGTCTGCACTAGAGATCTATCGAACTTTTAAGCAGGAAATTGCCAAGGAAAGGATCTATGATAATACTCGGGATAGTTCTCTAATGTTTGAGGCCAGGACGGGAGTATTGCGAACCAAGACATATCAGGCCAAATACGAAGAGTTAGACAAGGTATGCAGTGCGTGTGGAGAGGAGGAGGAGGAAACTGCCGAACACTTGGTAATATTCCGTAGAGGGTTTCACCCTATAGTTCAGGATGATGGCACAGAGTTTTTCAAAGCACGGGGGTTTATGGATAGGGAGGACAAACAGACTTTAAACGGGTAGTATTAACTAGAAGGAGGTTATCTGATTGGTGGCTAAAGTCAAGGCACGTGTGAAAATTAAACCCTTCACTACAAAGTACGAGTCTTCAATCTCACTGTTTAAAATAAAAAAGAAATCTAGTTCTTGGTTCACTAAGTATTACGGATTCGCGGTGTTAGCCACCGCCCGACCTAAAAATACAGCCATAACAATCCATCCATCCATGTGGGGTGGTTCGGTATGCTCCTCCGGAACAGGATGGAGACACTGCTTTTGAGGGCGCCATATTGGTTCAAAGGTTAGCATTCACCATCATCGCCTGGCATGCAGAAAGGGATCGCTTTCAGCGCAATGCGCTGTTGTTTGGCTCAGATAATCCCATCTGCTAGGGTGCTTGCACATATAATGTTGGTAAGAAATATATTTACACTAATTATTATTATTCACGATGCATTTCACGACAAAAAAACAAGGCATTTAGAGCCAACTTACCATTCTGTTTATCTCACTGGCTGCGTAGGTGCTCGTGCTCTCAAGGCCGATTTAAGAGGTTGACAAATACCACAAATGACACGGCATGCCAAAAGCATGTCAAAAACATAAATGACTACTCATTACAAAAAATTACGGCATTCTGTGTACGCCATAGTATACGGCACGTGGTCGGGGAGCTACAACGGCTGTTTGTTGAACGGCATGCATACCAAAATTGACCTGGTATGATACGAGCATCAGGAAAATACACATGACTGGTCATAACATGAGAACCTTCAGGAAAATATACTTGACTGGTTATAAAACGAAAACCTTGTCATGCATGTCATATATCCCATGGCCTGGTCATGGAGCTCTTATGGCGGCTTTATTGGATGCGAAGCAGCTCTTTGACTAGCCTGTGTAACGCTGTCTGTCTGTGTCTCCGTGCCAATGTGCCGCACCGCGTCTTCCCTCCCCCGCAGTTGTTGGAACGATGCCAAGTAAGGCAAGTTAAATGCACGTTGACGTCACTCACTTCCTCACCCGCAGAAGCTGCCGGCTCCTTCAACGCACGCTTAGCTGGTGTTGCTCCTCCGCCCGCTCGCAACACAATTCTCTCTCGCTTTACCCTATTCACCGCCCACAACGCTCGACCACACGTCGTGTGGAAACACTCTTTAGGTTCGTTTATCTGCCATGAATCTTATACGTAACCCAACGTGCCTCCCGTGTTCTTGCGTTTCAAAAAAAATAGCACCATATCCACGGAGTGAATGATGGATAGTAGGGCGAAGCATCCTTCCGTCCATTCGTTCTTGCTTCCGTCCATCCATGCGTGCGTTTGTGTGGCCACCCATGCGTTCATCCGCCTGTCCGTGCGTGCGCCTGTTCGTGCGTCAGGACGTTCATCTGTGCGTCCGTCCCTGCTTCCGTCCATGCATTCGCTCCAGCGTCCATGCAGCATACCGTGAATCCGTCCATGCATCTGTCTGTGCGTCCGTTTATCCACCTATTCAACACTTCAAGTACCACCATCTCGCATTTTTTCACCATATATTCCTCATATAGAAGCACCGCCATCCAGCGGACATTTCAAGGACTGAACGAGAGGAGGCACACGCACACTTTCTTACGGCTTGCGCTTCGTGTCTACTTCCCACCTTTAACCACCTCGAGTTCATGGTATATACTAGTTCACTGTATTCATGGCACAGCGGCCCAAGGATCGCTAAACCTTTCTAAAACCTAGGAAGTTACGCCCAGCGAGTAAAACGTAGCAACCTTTTCTTGTCTTCTGTACGTTGTTGAACAATAAAAAATTTGGAGCGTGCGCATTAACTAAAAGCCGAAATCTCCTGTATGTGATTTTCCCTTAGCAGCAATAGGCATGTACATTGAGCACTTTTTTTATTATTCAACAACGCACAGAAGAAATCTCTCACCGGCACCACCATGGAGGTCAAAATGTTATACATGTTACACACTATACAACGGCTACGAGGGACGAACGAGTGCCGCTATAAGAAGCATAGCCCCTAAAAAAACGTTTACTCAAGTAAAGGTATCCGTGAGTTTCGCTTCAAACCGTTCTTCCAGCACACGCATCGACGCCAGTTTCAGCCGGCTCCACAGCGCGTGCACCACTGCTGCTTGGCATCCCATCAGGTTACCCTTCGGGGAGATGGTCCATATTTTTTTTTTACATGATGTGTACCAAAACTGACCCGGCATAATAGGAGCGTACGGCTAACATGAATGGCTGGTAATAAGACGTAATTCATGTCACGCATACCATGTGTGCCATGACACACATAACCCAGTCACATTGTTCTAACAGCCATTTCATTAACATTTCGTAAACCAAAATTGACGGGGCATAACACCGTGAGACGAAAAAAGTGGCTTCTCATAACATCATAAATATAAAACGATGCCATGTATGTCATCTACGCCGGGACATCTATGGCCCGATCATGGAGCTCTCATCTCGGCTTCATAACCTTAATAAATAGCAAAATGTACGTAGTATAATAACAACTACATAATGAATAACATTAATAGCTAAAATCTTGTCATGCATGTCATGTATGCCATGGCATACATAACCCCATTCATGGAGCTTTGACAGCCACTTTATTAACTTCGTTTCTGGCAAAATTGACACGACATAAGGTAGCATAAGTACCATAACTGACCTGTCCTAACATTAAAATCATGTCACGCATGGCAAACTCCGTACAATGTCATGTCTTGCAAGCTAAACAACTATTGTAGGAAGGTTGGCTGCTAACATTGCATGACTAGCTCGACTTGGCCCCGCTAACACAGGCAGTCGGTGACCACGTCGGCGACTTCGCTCGTTCGTAGCGATTCTAAATATGTTTTAGTTTTATCTCTAAAATGAAGCGCAAGCTTGATGTTAAATAGCTGGACCAACAAGCGTATCGCAGTGAAAGCATGAAGCGTTAAATTCGAGAACGGGCTTCTTGAACCTCATAACACGTTCTCAACTGTTCGATTGCATTATGGCGGGTTCTGAGAAGCAGCAGTTTTCCTCTAATTTATACGCATGCGGTACTTGCGACTGACGCAATTAAACGTAACTACAAGGGCCCGAACCATGCTGTTGTAAATAATTAATGCTTCTGAAATTACGTTTTCAGCATATCGATGACTGAGATCGTTGCGCTTTCTGAGGAAAGTCAGCATCTAGCCGCTACGAACACGCCCTACCTAGGAGCTGTTAATGGTGCGGGTACACTTCCTAAAGTCGGTGGAACAGCATTCATTTCAATGAAACATTGCATCTAAAATGAGGCGTTTTAGAGTGGCACTTTTTTATAAAACAGGAGAGTGGTTACGACACGTCAAGTGGTAATGGCGGAACCAGTCTGAGTCCCTAACCAACCAAACGACGTCTTCTTCACCGACTGAGTCATACCCCCTGCCTTTTGAGTTGCACTCATCTTCTTCACTACATTTTCCTCCCCTCCGGAAAAGAGCCATCCTGGCGACTCATGGGTAGGAGACAATAGAGGGGTCATAATACGGTTTTAGGCGGTCTATGTGGACGGTCTCACGTCCACGGCGTCGTTGATCATGGGGCTGCTCTAGCGGCTCGACGATGTAATTGAGGGGGAAGTGGTTCTTAAAATTGGAAAAGAAAAGAAAAGTGAACCCCGCAACTGTCTGCAGCTAAGTGCGACACCTCAGCAGTGGTTCACATGGGAAGGGGAATGGGGGATAATAGACTTGAGCGAAGAGAGGAAAGAGAAAGGAGAGAGCGAGCAAAGGAAGGGGGGGACGCACAGATCGTCTACCAAAATCACGGGGCGCGAATTCTCTAAATTCGCTCACGCAGTCCGCTTCCGTCTACAAAGTCGAGCAGCGCTGAAAGGGCACGCTTGACATGCGCGCGGCCACTGTTCGGGAACAAGAGGTGCTCAGTTGTTGTCCGAGGCAGGCCGAGAGCTCCGTACGTTGCGAGCATCACCTGTCTGCTCGCGTCACCAGCCGGGCAATGAAGCAAAAGGTGGTCCAGAGTCTCCAGGTCGCCGCAGTCCATGCAGTATGGACTGCCACGCCCGGAGTGCCGATGTTTTCGCTCGGCGGTGTAGTTGTCTCCGGTGCGGAGATGGAGAAGGAAACCGCGGTCTCGTCTTGGGAGTCCCTTGAGAGGGAGCCGCCGCGGCGGCTTTCCAGCTGCTACGCGAGGGTCGGGATGACGCTCGCGCACGTAGCGGGCGGTGAGGAGACGGCCGGCATCCGCGGAGCACACGAAGTTGGTGACGCCGGTGTCGGGGTCGTGCGCATTCCTCGCGGCACAGTCGGCCGCCTCGTTGCCGGGTATTCCGATGTGCGAAGGCACCCAGTGCAGCGAAAGGTCGCACCCCATTTGCTGCACGGCGTGCAGCTTCCGGGCAACTCTCTGCGCAAGGAGGCTGCCATCTTCCTCGCGCGAGATCGCGGCCAAGGCCGCCCGGGAGTCACAGATGATGGCTGCAGCGCTCATGGGTGCCCGCTCACTGAGGAAATCGGCTGCCAAATTTATAGCGGCGAGTTCCGCCACAGTGGAGGAGGCGAGGGAGGGGAGGCGGCACTTGAGAACCGCGCCGACTGATGGCACAACGCAGGCGGCGGCCGCGGAGCCGTCGCGAAGCACTGACCCGTCGACGTAAACAAGCAGCCGGCCGTTCAGCTGTTCGTGAAGGAGGGCGGAGCACTCCTGCTGCATCGCTGCCAGCGGGGTGCGCGCCTTCGCTTTGATGCCGCCAATGGTCTTGGTGATCACCGGAGGGGTGTGGCGGTAGGGTGGGATAGCCAGCCAGTTGGGGTACTGCATGTCTGGCACAACCGTCAAGAGCTCACTCGCCCGCTGCCCCATGGATGAGTGAGGTAGAGCATATAGCCTGTTCACAAGGAGCTGCCCCTGCCTTGTGGTTTTCAGCCGCAGTACATGATTTAGTGTCCGCTGGGTCACCCGCAGGGAGATGGGAGTTTCCCCCGCTTCGGCGAGCGTGGGGCCCACCTGGGAGGTTTGGGGAAGTCCGTAGTACTCCCGCACGGCGTTGCGATGGTCCGCGTCCAAGGCAGCTAGCTGGCAAGCACTCAACGAAGCCACTGCTGCAGTGTAGATCACGCGTGCCGATGCGACTGCGTTGTAGACTCGCAGGGCAAGGGCAGGGGTGCAGCCGTGCCCTCGCGCGAGGAGACTGCGTGCGGCGCCGAGTACCTTGCGGTTGCTCGTCCGCAGATCGTTGACGGCCGGTCGCCAGCTGAGCCGGTGGTCTATGGTCACCCCCAAGTAGCGCACCTTCGTGCTCCACTCGATGGGGAGGCCCCGGAGTGAGAGCCGAGGCGTGGAGCGGCGTGTCGACGCTCGCGGGTGGACGAGCAGTGCCTCCGTCTTGGAGGCGGCGAGCGCCAGTCCAACCCCGTTCAGGAATGCGTCAACCGCGTCGATGGCCACCTGGAGGGACTCGAGAAGGGCTGCCCGGTGGCGACCGGGGCCGCAGGCAAACAGCGCAATGTCATCGGCGTAAATCGCCACATGCACTTCACACGCCGTGTTGCACGGGATGTAGTCGGGCAGCTTGGCAAGAGCCAGATTGAACAGAAAAGGGCTCAGTATGCTGCCCTGGGGTACGCCTGCGGTGACGGAGTGGGGACCGCTGATTGTGGAGCCAACACGAACGCGAAGAGTGCGGTCGCCCAAGAAGCTCTCCAGGTAGTCAAACATCCGCCCGCACACACCGAGGTCACGAAGTGCGTCCAAAATCGATGCGTGGGGCAAACAGTCAAACGCACTTCTCACGTCGAGCAGCACGAGGATGCCGTAATCGCCGCGGTACTTGGCCTCCTCGAGGGTGGCGATCACGTCGGCCAGTGAGTCGAACGTACAGCGCCTTGGGCGAAATCCGCTCTGTTCGGGAGGGAATGCGTTGGTTGCGGTGGCAATCCAGCGAAGGCGTCGCAATGCCATGGCTTCCATGACTTTCCCTGCGGCCGAGGTAAGTGACACTGGCCGGTAGGATGAAAGCTCCGTGGCCGGCTTCCGTGGCTTCAGGATGGGCACCACGAGCGCCTCTTTCCAGCCAGGAGGCACCTGACTTGTGCGCCACACTTCGTTGTAGGCCTCCAGCAACCGGGGCCGCGTGGAGGGTCAATGTTGCGCAGCACCTGGTAGGTGAGGCCGTCCACTCCCGGGGCAGACCGCTTCGTGCGGTTGTTGAGCACTGCGGTCAGCTTGCTGAGAGTAAACTCCTCCGTGCACAATGCGCGGATCTCTAGCAGAATGCCCTCGGTGGGAAAGTACCGCTCGGGAGCGAAGAGCTCAGGCCTGTTGAGTGCAGGCACAGGTGGTAGTCCCTGTGGAGGCTGTGGGCAAGCAGGAGGGGCAAACTTGTCTGCCAGCAGCTCAGCCAATTCCTGCGTGGCGATCTTCATTGCAACAGCAACACAGAGAACCGGGCAGCGAGGCTCTCTGGTGCGAAGAACGGCAGCGAAAATGCGCCAGGCTTGGGCGTGGTTCTGAGGGTCATCTAGTGACGAGCAGAGGCTCCCCCAGCTCTGATTGCGACGGCGTCTGGCGTGCCTGCGGCACACCGCGTCAATACAGTTATAGGCACGCCAATGTTCCGCCTTCTGCGAGCGCACCGCCACAATCTGCGCCCTGCGAAACGCGGCGCGAAGGTTGAGGAGGCTGATGTCTGGTGCGGGGGTGCCCGCAGGCACGGTGCAGTGGGTGGTAGCTGCGTCGTGACACTCGGCCAGCGCGGTGAAGAAGTCTGCAGAGACTGGCACTCTAGCACACAGTTCTCTGAAGCGAGTCCACTTCACAACACTGTAGGTCCGAGTGTACCTGATGTAAGCTGAGGGGGTGTGACCACGATGGGGTAGTGGTCGGAGCCCTGAGAGTCCGGTGCACGTTGCCACTCATATTTACACGTACCACCCACGAGAGTCAGGTCGATGGCACTGTCGGACACACCACGGCGCGCGAGAGTACAGCTACCCGTGTTTATAACGAGCAGTCCGGCCTTTTGCACGGCATCGAGAAGGTCGCGCCCACGGTGGTTCGTCACGCCACTGCCCCAGGAGGTGTGGTGAGAGTTAAAGTCGCCACCGATGACCGCGTCGCGATTTAGGCGGTCTGCGAGGCGGCACACGAATTGGGTGTCCCAGCGTGCCGAGTAGTTCGATGTGCGCACGTACACGCTAGCGACACTGGTGTCCGTGCTCCCGATGCGCACAGTCAGGGCGACGGCCTCGAGGGTGTCACAGAGAATGTCCTCGATGTCCACTGCAGCGTGAGGGAGGTCGGCGCGCACATAAACCGAAGCCCGCGACGTGCCGGGAGGATGCGAGGGAGTGCTGCACCGGACTGCGCTACACTCTTCAAGTTCGCACTGCGTGGTGCTGTGATAGCCGACAAAACCAGGTAGGTTGAGTGTTCCGACGCGAGCGTAGGTTTCCTGCAGCAGCAAGACGTCGTACTCGCGTCGGAGGAGTTGGGTAGACAGCTCGGCGTGACGGCAGCGGAGGGAACGAACGTTCCATTGAAGAATCCGCGGCCGAAACACCTTGCCGCTAGCCATGTTGATTGAGGGCAGCGTGGGCGGCCAGGGCCGCGTTGCACAGCTCGAACACAGGGCCGGATTGCGGTATTGTCCCGATGAGGGCCTGCACGGCAGCGGCCAGGGCACTAATCACCATGTCCTTTTGCACCTCGCAGTCGGGGCCCGAGGGTTCGGCGGCCGGGGGCGAAACAACCGCGCTGTACGTCCGGCCCGGTTGCACTACCGAGGAAATACCAGTGCACGGTGCTCGAGCAGGCACGGCTTTTCCCTCGCTCTTAAGGTTCCTCTCGGCCTCACGACGAGAGAGGGGCGGGTCCGCAGAGGCCATGATTTCTAGCACCTTCCTCTCGTGTTGCCAGCGAGGGCATCGGGGCTCGGTGGCGGGATGTGGGCCGCCGCAGTGTAGGCACTTGGGGCCGGGTGCAACGCAGTCGGCGCGGGCGTGGTCGCCGCCACAGCGCGAACAGCGTGGGGAGCTGGTGCACGTCGCATGAGTGTGTCCGAAAGCGCCACAGCCAGCGCACTGGAGAGGGCGGCGACGACGACAACGTACAGGGCGGGTCTGCTTAAATAACGCCACCTCAGGTGGCGGTGCGTTACCCACAAATCGGAGAAGGACATTGCGTCCGGTACGGGCACAAGAGAGGATGGGAGCAGAGCACTCTATGTTGCTTTGAGGACCTCCTCGTCAAAAGCCGCGTCAACGCCGTGAAGTACGCCGGTACAGGTTCCTTTGTTGGCGCTCTTGGCGTTGACAGCCACATTCCCGATGCTTTCCACTGCCAGGAGAGCGGAGGTGTCAGCTCCGGGTGTGGTGTCAACCACAACAACGTTGCCGCTGAAGTTAATGCGCACACGCTTCGTGCCGGGCACCTTCGAGAGCTGTGCTGCAATTGCGTCGCGGCTGAGGGAGAGGAAGTTGTTCTTCCTGCCCTTGGGGCGGTAGAGGATGGTGGCAGAGGTGCGGCGGGGCTCATTCGCGACCAGGTGTTCGATAATATCGAGTTGGTGCTGGCGGCGACCTGGTTTCTGGCGGGGCCCCTTTCCCTTGCTTGGGGGAGCTGCACTGGCTGGCTGCCTACTGGAAGGGGCATTTGTAGCTGTTGATGCCTGGCACGGAAATCCGTTTTTCTGCTGATGCTTGCGTCGGGCCTCTTCATAATCTGCTTCGGTAGAGGCGTCCACCGTCAGTGGGCGCATGGGGCCGAAAGCAGAAGGAGGGTGTGGCGCGGTGCTAGCGGCAGAGTTCAGAGGAGCTGCGGCCGTAGCAGACGACGCGCCCGTGCTCTCCTTTGAGCGGGAGAGTGGAGGAGAGTGCTGTTGTTGTGGCGAGGAGGTGGGAGGTAAACAAACCACCCCATCAGACACCGGAGAGGCCGCTCTCTCTGGAGGACGGGTCGGACGGGTTGCGTGACCGGAAGAAGGTGGGGAAGGCTCGAGGAGGGTGGGATTTCCTGTGGCGGTCTGGGAGGCTCCCGCTTGCGCAAGAGACTCCAATGTTGCCTCGGTTGCCCTTCCAGTAGAGGTCATGCGCGTTCCTTCGCCTGGAAAAAGGGGAGAGACAGCACTGCGTGCACACCCCTCTCCGAACAGGTCTTCTTGACGCCCGGCGCGGCAGGCTTGCCCGGCCAGCAGGCAAGGGCAGAAAGTGGTTGCCGGCGGCGCAGAGTGAGCGCGCGCTCGCTTGGGGGGAGCTGCAAACGACGCCTGTTGTGTTGCTAGTTGGCGGCCTGGTCCGTCAGCGCAGATTCCGGTTCTGAAAAGGGCCAGACCCTTTGGGGAGGGCGACAGGGACGGAGAGGAGGACGGAGGCGTGTTGTGCTCCAAGAGGAGGATGATGTGGGCGAGGAGGAATCGGTACTGGCCTGTTCCTCGCTGTCTGCCGGTGTTGATGCGACCGATTCTTGGTAGTCCTGCAGCTCAGCCTTGCTTCCCTCTTGTAGTGTGGGTACAAGATGGAGTTGGGAAGGCTGTGGTACTAAGGAAATGGCGGCGGCGGCCTCCTCGGCTGCGGCCGTTAGCTTCGCGCTTTTCGTGGTGGCGGCCTTGATTGGTGGTGCCTGACGCCGGCGTGGTGGCAACAGTTTCCCGATCCTTCGTACATGGGGCCGAGAAGTTGGGGTGCTGGTAGATGAGTGCTTTTGAAGACGATTGGCAGCAGCCTTCAGTTTACGTGCCCGGGTAATCATCGGGGCCGCAGGCGATTGTTTGGGTGAGCTGGGGCGGCTCGTTGCGGTAGCATGCAGGCTCGCGCAGAGGGTGATCTCGTCAGGAGCGTCCTTAGAAGGGGTGTCCGTCATTACTGGTAGAGGCGATGGGCCGTACTAGGCGAGGTCATTACAGATTAAAAAAAAAGAACTAAGGGGAGATGAGAGGGCTCTACATTTCCTCAATATCTTGATAGCCCTGAACAGGGCTTGAGACAAAAATGGCTCAATAGGACAAGGGAGGGAAGAAAAAATTAAAACGGCGCACGGGTGTGCGCAGAAGCTATCAAAATAAAAAACTGGGGGAGAAAAAAAAAATGGAAGCATGGAAGCGCCCGTAAGGTACGGCGCCTCACTAGACGCTCGCGTGCTCCTCCAGGAAAACCGGTCGGGGACCGACCGAAAAACACGTCTGCTCTCTTCGGCGGTCGCGACGAGACTGATGTAATTGACGGGTGAAGTTTGCTTAACCACACGGTAAGGGTCGTCACACTTGTATGTCAGTTTCGTTGAGAGACCAGGGCTGGTTGAAGGGATGCGAAGCCAGACAGGGTCATTTGATGCATAAGAAGCCGGAGGCGTCGGGCTATCGCGGTGGTGTTTCTGGCGTTGCTGTTTAGCACTTGTGAAGGAGCGGGCAAGCTGGCGACACTCTTCCGCGTATTTAGCAGCTTGTGACATCGTCGTCGACTCAGCAACATCCGGGTGGTAAGCAAGGATGGTGTCTAGCGTGCAAAAGGGCTCGCGACCATAAAGGAGGAAGTATGGAGAGAAACCAGTGGTTGTCTGGTCAGCAGCATTATGCGCGTATGTTACAAAAGGGAGAATACTGTCCCAGTTGGTGTGATCGGTTGCGACGTACATTGACAGCATATCTCCTAATGTACGGTTGAATCATTCTGTAATGCCATTAGTTTGAGGATGATACGCGGTGGTGGTGCGATGAATGACTTGGCATTCCTTGAGAAGCGATTCGATGGCGTCCTGACAAAAACACACGCCCTCGGTCACTCAGGAGTTCGCGTGGTGCACCGTGACGTAAAATGATCTGATGCAATATGAAACGACCGACGTCACTGGCTGACGCAAAAGAAAGTGGTGAAGTTTCTGCGTAGCGCGTAAGGTGATCGATAGCGACGATTACCCAGCGATTGCCAGCCGGTGTAATCGGAAGAGGTCCATACAGATCGATACCAACACGGTCAAACGGTCGGGCAGGACAAGGTAAGGGTTGTAGTGGAGCTGGAGAACTTGGAGTGGAATTGTTCCGGTGTTAGCAAGCGAGACAGGAACGTACGTAGCGACGAACGAAGCGATACATTTTACGCCAGTAGTAGCGGTGGGACAGGTGGGTGTAGGTTTTTAACACTCCAGCATGGGCGCATTGTGGGTCGGCGTGAAAGGAGGCGCATATGTTTGAGCGGAGACGACTAGGAATGGCTAGGAGCCATTGGCGTCCTTCGGAGAGATAATTCCGTCTGTATAGCAAACCATCTCTTATAACGAAGTGCTGTATTTGACGGCGCATACCTCTAGGGATATTTCGCGAGGGAGCTCGACTCAACAAGTTGATAAGTGAAGCGATCCAAGGATCTTTTCGTTGCTCCTGTAGCATGTCGCTGACACTAAGTGCAGATACGTCGGGGGCAGGCGAAGACGGCGACTTGTCACTACATCGTAGAGGTGATCGGGACAAAGCGTCTGCGTCGGAATGTTTTCGGCCAGATCGGTAAACAACATGGATGTCGTACTCTTGTAGCTGAAGCGCCCAACGGGTGAGCCGGCTGGTGGGATCTTATACCGAGGAGAGCCAACATAATGCGTGATGATCTTTAACCACGCTGAATGGGCGCCCGTAAGGATAGGGTCGAAACTTGCCTATGGCCCATATGATGGCTAGACACTCTTTTTCGGTGTCTGAATAGTTGGCTTCTGATTTTGTGAGTGCACGGCTGGCGTAAGAGACGACGTACTCATCAAATCCAGGTTTACGCTGGGCGAGCACAGCACCGAGGCCAACTCCGCTAGCATCCGTGTGTATTTCCGTCGGGGCAAGAGGATCAAAATGTCGCAGTATAGGAGGTGACGTAAGAAGGTGGCGGAGTGTGGCAAATGCATCATCACAAGCTGACAACCAACTAGAAAGGTCGTTGTTGCCGGCAAGAAGGTCAGTCAAGGGCGATATTATGGAGGCGAAGTTGCGAATAAAACGACGAAAATATGATCATAAACCGAGGAAGCTGCAAAGTTCTTTTAAGGTCTTCGGCTTAGGAAATTCGGCAACGGCACGCAGTTTAGTCGGATCCGGAAGAATGCCATCTCTAGATACAACATGGCCCAAAATTAGGAGTTTTCGAGCACGGAAGCAGCACTTCTTCAAGTTTAGCTGTAGACCGGCGGAGGTGAGGCAAGTAAGCACTGTCTCGAGCCGCTGAAGATGCGTTGAAAAGTCGCTTGAAAATATCACGACATCGTCTAAATAACACAGACATGTCTGCCATTTCAGGCCACGGAGCATGTTGTCGATCATGCGCTCGAAAGTGGCAGGCGCATTGCAGATCCCGAATGGCATGACGTTAAATTCGTATAAGCCATCAGGGGTAACAAAAGCCGTCTTGGGGCGATCAGCCTCAGCCATGGGAACCTGCCAATAACCTGAACGCAGATCTAGCGACGAGAAGAACTCCGCGCCTTGTAAGCAGTCAAAGGCATCGTCTATGTGAGGTAGCGGGTAAACATCTTTGCGCGTGATCTTAATCAACCGGTGGTAGTCGACGCAGAATCTTATTGAGCCATCCTTTTTCTTGACTAGAACAACTGGGGATGCCCACGGGCTGTTAGAGGACTCAATAACACCTCGCTTCAACATGTCGTCAACTTGTTCCGCGATTATGCGACGCTCAGATGCCGATACCCGATACGGACGCTGACGTAAAGGAGCGTGAAGGCCAGTGTCGATTTCGTGAGATACTGTGGAAGCACGGCCCAAAGTCAGTTGCTGGTGGTCGAAGCTAGCGCGGAAGCGATCGCGGAGGGCGATGATGTCGGTGCGCTGCTGGGCCGTAAGGTTGGTGTCGATGCAGTGCGAAATTGCGTCGGTGAATGATGGGGAAGAGGATGACGCGCAGTAATCAACAGCGTCAATAGGTAGCGTAGTAGAGTGGTCAGGAACTACACGTGCACTCGAGAGATCAATGTCATCGGCATAGCCCAAGCACTCTCCGCACAGTAACTTGGAAGGCGAGGGAAACGGATTTGAAACATAAATTGCACTTGATGAATCGTGAACATTCAGAAAGGCTGAAAGGAATCAGGAAGCACTTGCGGCGAACAGCGGTTTCAGAAGGTGTAAAAAAAACAGTTGAGCCACTAGAGGCGTCACAGGAAAGCGGAACTAGAGCGAATGAGAACGGGGTTATCGAAGTGTCGGCGGCAACGAAAACTTTTGCAGGTGAAAGGGACGAGTCGAGTGAAACAGCGTCGCATAACGTCGCGAACTCCACTTCGGTGCGAGCACAGTCGATGACGGCATGATGAGTGCAGAGAAAGTCCCAGGCCTAATGTAATGTCATGGGAACACTGCAGGAGCACTACAAACTCGACGACATAAATATCGTCAGCAATAGCGACACGTGCTGCGCATGTAGCAAAAGGTCGAATTCGTTGCTCACTCGCAGTGCTCAAAACGAAGTCGTGAAGAGGCATTGTGACTTTTTTTAGTCGACGGCAAAGTTTTTCAGTCATTACAAACAGTGCGGCGCCAGTATCGACCAATGCAAAAACAGGTATACCTTCAACGGAGACAGCAACGACGTTGGACGGCGAAAAACAAGGTCTTGTGGAGTTCGAAAGATCCGCAGTTCTTGCAGCCCAGAACTGCGGCTCCTAGTTTTCCTCAGGGACAAGGCGAGGTTGACGTAGCATAGGGGAAAGGGAACGGCGTTGAGGTGAAGGCGACCGGTGTCTGTTGAAGTTTCGGCGAGGTTAAAACGTGTCCATGGTCGCAGTCTCGCCAGATACAGCAGGCTTTGGTCAGTTGTGGGAAATCATAATTGTTGGGCCTGACGTCGTCACGCAGGAAAAACTCACGCCGTCGACAAAATCGTGCTACGTGACCCGCAATTCCACAAGCGAAGCATATGGGGTGGTTGTCTTGAGTGCGCCAAGGGTTTTGAAAGCGCGGAGGTGGTGGTCGGGCGAAAGGACGGGCAGTTTGGTACATAGGCTCAGTCGGTACGACAAAGGGGCGCGTGAACGTAGGCGTTCGCGACAGGCGGACGTCGGGTTCCGTTCAGTGCTTCGGCATAGGTCAATGGAGCAGCCACAGGTGGTGCGTGAGCTGTTGGTAGCGCCTCGGACACTTGCTCTTGGACTACCCGCTGTATTAATGGCGCTAAAGTAGATGGGGCACCTTCGGAGGTATAAGGCACGAGGGACAAATGGCGTGCGACCTCCTCTCGTACAAATTGCTTGATCTCGAGAAGCAAAGTGGTATGGTCTATAGCAGTGCCAGCCGACGTTAAAGCGGAGATTGTTGCACATGGCGCGCTGGCACGACGAGTGGTGTCACGCTGTTTCCAGAGCTCATCATAGCTCTGACAAAGTTGGATCACTTCCACTACCGTTTGCGGGCTTTTGGCGACAAGCATCTGAAATGCGTCGTCAGTCACGCCTTTCAAGATGTGTTTGATCTTATCGGCTTCTGTCATGGCCGAGTTGACACGCCGGCAAAGGTCGACCACATCTTCGATATAACTGGTGTAATTCTCACCATTCTGCTGAGCCCTAGTGCGCAAGCGCTGTTCGGCCCGTAGTTTGCGAAGTGTTGGACGGCCAAACAAGTCCACGAACGCTGTTCGGAAGGCCGACCAGGTGGGGAGGTCTCTCTCGTGATTACGGTACCACAGACTGGCGACGTCGGTCAATTGGACGGCAGTAAGCTTGTGCGCATCGTCCCACTTGTTGTGCTTGCTCACCCGGTCGTATTCGTCGAGCCAGTCTCCCACGTCTTTGTTATCGGTTCCACTGAAGGTAGGCGGATCGCGTTACCGAAAGGAGCCGAGACAGACAGGAGCTGCAGTAGTTGGAGCCGAGGCGGCTGCCTGCTGATCGTCGTCCGTGGACATTGTAGCAACTGGAGGCAACGTACGGTTTCACAATTCCAGGATTAGGCGTCACCCAGCACCTCCACCAATTAAAATGGGGCGTTTTAGAGTGGCACTCTTTTATAAAACAGGAGAGCGGTTACGACACGTCAAGTGTTAATGGCGGAACCAGTCTGAGTCCTTAGCGAACCAAACGTCGTCTTCTTCACCGACTGAGTCATACCCCCTGCCTTTCTGAGTAGCACTCATCTTCTTCACTACACATCTAATATTGTCTCTCCTGGAGTGCAGGGAAGCCATTCCATGTTTGTTGTTCATCAAAGCTGTTGAATTTATGCGTGCACACGATGGTGCAGGATCGACACGAGTCACTGAATAAACTTGGTTATTTCTTTAAACGTTTTCGTCTTTTTCTTTGTCATTAAATAGACATTCTCGCTGAACGTCATAACCAACCACGCCTTGTACTATGAGAAGCGAGCACGCTTGACAAAGCGATGGCAAGATATATGGGAACATTTATATTGTACTCGTCATTTACATGCACATACATTTACATGCATTTACATACATTTATATACATTTGCATTCATTTACATACATTTACATACACTCGTCAAGCACGCAAGTGCGCTCGAAGCAGGCGCGCAAATATGCCTATTCAACTGATTTTACATCTTCACGTACGTCATCACCAAATGGTTGCTTGGGAAACACACAATGTTTAAGTGTAGTATAGGGAATCCTGCTGTTCTGAGCAACGTGGCCGAACGCGCAGCGCTCAGGTGGTACCTACATATGCCCCGGCAATTTTCACTTTGCTATGTACTGGGCTTCATTATAGTGGTTAGCATGCCCGACTGCTGTTTCAAGGATCACTAGTTAGAATCCTGCGTTTCTGTCGTAAGTTTTGCTGTAGCTTACTTTTGTATTGGTTGTATATGTCGTCGAATGCATTTGTTCACTTCCAATTTCTCGCTAAGTCAACCATAAATTGTAGTAAACTTAAATTAATTTCTTTTTGGGAAGGAGCAACTGTTAGTTCCATCAGGAGTTAACAGTTCGTCGCCACGTAGTCAGTTCCCCCCGTGAAGTGGAAACTTTTACTCCTTGATATTTCGACCCTCAAAACTACTGAGGACTAACAGTTCATCCCCTCGCAGTTACTCCCGAAAGGACGAATATTTCATCTTTTGGGAAGTAATGATTGTTGCAATGCAGTTACCACCCCCGAAAGGATGAACCACAGACCCCTTTTCACCCTTTGCGGTTCGGAGTGTAGAAAGCCGCGGAGGGTAAACTAATCAGTATATTTTAAGCACTATACAGTACCTCTATTGGTGATAATCCCGAAGAAATCACAGAACTAGGCAGCCTTCTTTCTTGCTCTTTAGTGAACTTCTTCGTTCTCTTTCTTCATTTTTTATTTTTTATATTTTCTTTTGTTCTTGTGCCTGTTTATTTCAATTACTTCTCTTTTTCTTTATCCTTCTATCTCTTTCTGCCTCTCTCTCTCTCTCTCTCTCTCTCTCTCCGTGTTTGCCCTTTGCTTCCTTTTTCATTTTTGTCCATTCTCACAATTTTTATTTGTTTTTTTATCTTTCTTCAATATGCCCTCTTTCTGCGTTTTCTTCCTGAATTTTTTCTCTCTGTTTATCTCTCTCTCTCTCTCTCTCATTTATATTATAGGGGTGTTTACTCTCTCTTCTCGTCCTCACCTTCGCTTACCTCTCCTACCCCCTAGAAGGCTATGTTCCGTTTTTCAGCTTTGATAGACGAGTGGTAAAGGCGCACGCCTACGTATCTCGCCTCTCCGAGAGTATTTCGTTTCGTTTTTAGTGGTGTTTTCCGTCTGCAACCACTCGAAAACGTTACTATCAGCTTCAAGAAGTTCCGAGGAACGCCTGGGCACCACTCAAGAGGATTTCTTGCCACTTGGAGGTGCCAAAGGACTTCAGAAAGCTCGTCACCCCTAGGACGCTCACCAAACGCTGACTTGGGGAGCCGCCGGCAGCTGCACCGATGCTGGGGACGCCCGCGTCGGAGCTTCATCCAGCTATGGCTCTCAACGCGGCGACCGACCAACAATACCACCTCCTAAACCAGGATGGTACAGCAGACGACCAAATGGATCAACTCCAGGGCGACCACGATACGGTGAGCCGAGACGCTATCGGCGCTCAATCGCATGCAGAAGAGGACGCTAGCTGGCCGGCAGCGAAATCCACCAAAAAACGCAAGCAAGAGGCACTGGAGCACAGGCGCGGCAGCGCAGGGCTCCAGGACCAAGTTAAGACAGGCACGCCAACATTCAAGAAATTGCCAAAGCTACCGCCGTTGCTGAAGGACGATTACAAGATCGTCATTCGTCCAAACCAGGGCCTCCCGCTGAGAAACATTCTGACTCCTACGCTTGCGCAAGCAATCATCGAGGCATGCCAAGCTGGCATCAGAGATGACCATTTCATCCTTAGAATCAACCCAGGGTCAAACATAGCGATTCTGTCGACCAAATATGAGGAAGTGGCGGACAAAGTGCGTCTGATACGCGCCCTTGTGCTTAACGGCAGGGCTCACGCTGTCCGTGCCTACGCCGCAAATGGAGACGATACTCTGAGAGGGGTGATTCACGGCGTACCGATGAACACCTCAACCGAAACTCTCATGGCGCACCTACGTGTCAGAACGCACGGTGTGGAGATCATCACTGCCAGAATGATAGGCACAACGAAAAGCGCAGCCATTGCATTTTTCGGTCCAACGCTACCTCGTACCGTCTACTATTACGGGTGTGAACTCCGCTGCTACCCCTTCCGACCTACGATTCAAGTCTGCAAGGTCTGCCGAGAAAAAGGACACCGCGCGGACGTTTGCCCGCATCCGGATCGCCCCATTTGCCGGCTGTGCGGACTGACTAATCCAACGGATGGACATCCGTGTTCTATTAGTTGCGCCTCGTGCGGGGAGGCTCACCCCACAGGAGATCCAACTTGCAAAAAAAGACTTAAGCCGCCGAAGCCTAAGCAGCCGCAAGTACAAGCAGGCTACAGTGATAAGCTTCAACAGGGCACTAGCAACGACCCACCGAGGACCAAGAATCTCCGCTGGTTCTCCTCCGAAGAGGAAGAAAACGCCTACAAGTCAGCCGATGACAAGCACAGTTCCCGGTCGCATTCACGGTCCCCGGGCAGAAAGCCGCACTCGCCATCCAAGAGGAGCGCGCCAGCACCGACTCAGCAGAACCTCCACCGCAGTCCTCCAGGAGGGGGAGCCAAAGGCAACGGCGGGGATCAAAGATGCACCCAACAGGCATCATCACTTCCGGTAAGCTGGGCGGAAGCCGTTGCTCCCAAGTCTGCATGTACTCCCCCCATCACACAAAACGTACACTATCAAGCAGTAATCGCTGAAAACAAACAGCTTAAGCAACGCCTTGACAAATACGAGAACAAAATAATGTGGCTCGAAAAACAGCTGGCCCAATTAATGGGAGCCACCCCGAAAACTACAGTCCAGGCCTCTCAAAATCTAACTAGCCACCCAAGCGAAAAGCTACGGGACAATGGGCACATCCAACCGCAATCGACACCACCACGAGATCCTGTAGCCAATATAGGAACAGAACAAACAGCGACAAACCTCACTTTACAACAACTGCAGCTAATGCAACAGCACATTCTGCAGCAAACAGAAGCCCAAATGAAACAGTTCTTTGTCGAATTTCATGACCTAAAGCGATACGTTCATGAAAGCCTCGACAAAGAAACGAAGCGTCGACGTAAGCAGAACCAACCGCGGTCCCAGGAGTCCGACGCCAAAAGCATGCTTACCTCGGACGCTGAAAGCACACCCACCTCCTCGCATCATGGCAATTAACCGACGCATAGCAAACGAGAATCTCACTATATGGTCCTGGAACTGTCGTTCCCTGCACAACAAGCACGCTACACTCACTCTATACATAAAGGCGGCGCTAGTTCCTCCTGACGTAATCTGCTTGCAAGAGGTGGGAGCCAGGCCTAAAACAGTTTCTGGCTACAAACTGTACATGGATCCAAATACACCTAAGATTGCGACACTCGTCCGGAAAGAATTGGCAGCTACATGCATAACGGCACCGAACGAAGAGACGCAACACCTTATCGTAACGCTCTGGCCAGCGAAGAAAGGACGCCCGAGGCAGATTATATGTAACATAGACAGTCCCCCACAAGACAGAAAAGCAGAATTCAGCAATATCTTCCACTATTTGAACAATAAGCTTCAACCACGCGACCGCTTGATCATCACTGGGGACTTCAACGCTTGGCACACCACATGGGGTTATAGCGCAGACAGACCCAAAGGTACGCGACTTTTAGAAGCGATACAGCGCTACGACTACACACTCCTCACGACACCGGGCATACCGACTCGTATAGGAAACAGTGTCAACAGGGACACCACTCCCGACCTTACCGTAACCAACAATGCCGTGACCATGCGCTGGAGGGTGCTGGACGACAATCTGGGCAGCGATCACAATATTGTGCAAATAACATTTGAAACAGCTCGACTGCGACGCCCGCTCGGAAAAGCCAGACTGACTAACTGGACTAAATATAGAGAGCAACAGGAAGTAGACGGGCCCAAGCCAACAACTATAGCCGAATGGACACCGTACATTAAGGGTCTCTATGACAAGAACACCAAGATATATCAAACAACTACCGACGCACCTGCCATTGACACCCACTTGAAACATATTTGGGAAGCTCGTCGAGGCCTCACGAAACGGTGGCGCCGACAAAAGCTAAATAAGAAACTCAGACTCCGTATAGCGAAAATCACGGAGGAAGTAAACGCATACTCAAAGGAACTTTACAACAACAACTGGCGCACCTTCTGCGATTCCTTAAAAGGCACATTAAGCACGAAAAAGACGTGGAACATCCTACGGAGTCTTTTGGATCCCTCTGCAACAAGAACCGAAACAAACGCTACCCTTCAACGGCTAGCTGGGGAATTTCAAGGTGATCCGTATCAGTTAATAGAAGAGCTGAAACAACGCTACACAGGAGAACGCAAGCGAAACGTTAGCCCAACACCCAGTCAAGAATACAATGGAGAACCCAACACTGAGCTCGACGCCCCCATAACCTTTGCGGAGGTTTATGCAGCGGCTCAAAGCTTCAAAAGAAATACAGCGCCCGGATTGGATGGCATTACAAATGCCATGGTACGGAACCTCAGCGATGAAGCATTACAAGCCATCACAGACCACTTTAATCAGTAAGTCTGGACACCGAGTGGAAAGATACCTGCAGAATGGACACTGGCACAGGTTGTACTCATACCTAAACCAGGCAAACGGCGAAGCCTTGATCAACTACGACCAATTTCTTTAACGTCATGCATTGGCAAGCTCTTCGAAAAAGTTATACTCACTCGCCTTGACCAATACACAGAAGAACGGGGGCTTTTATCAACATCTATGCACGGATTTAGGCGAGGAGTGTCTACCCAGGATATCTTCTTACTGCTCAAAGAGGAAGTGCTTAACCCAGCGCCAGGTAGTCTCAACAATCTACTCGTTGCACTCGACATCGAAAAAGCATTTGATAATATTGCGCACTCTACCATACTAGACGGTCTTGCAGCCATAGGATGTGGACAACGCATATTCAACTATGCCTCTGATTTTCTTGGAAATCGCAAGGCGCAGATTGGCATAGCTGGTACCAAATCATCACCATACGACCTCCCACTGAAAGGCACACCTCAGGGCTCCATCTTGTCTCCATTTTTATTCAATATCGGCCTCCGGAAACTAGTCCTCCAACTGGAGACTGTACCAAACCTGGGCTGTGCCTTTTACGCGGATTATATTACGCTATGGGCAACAAAGGGCTCCTTGGAGAACGACAAGATGTACTGCAAACCGCTGTAGACATGATTCAAGGCTACCTCACTGCTGCAGGCATGTCGTGCGCACCTTGCGAATCGGAATATTTGCAAATAAGACCCCCACGCACTCGGTCCAACCGTGCACCCGTGCTGCAGCTAGAAATTGCCGGACAGATCATCAACAGGACCCCAGTAGCTCGAATATTAGGCATGCACGTGCAAGAAAACAACAGCGTAAAGACTGCAATAGGCAAACTCAAACACAACGTAAAGAGTATTGCATCCCTTATAGCTAGAATTGCGCGAAGTAATGATGGGATGACAGATGCCGACACGGTACGCCTTGTACATGCCTTCGTTCTCAGCCGAGTCACGTTCGCTCTTCCCTTTCAATCAACACGCAAGCCCGAAATAGAGCAGATTGACAGACTCATCAGAATTTCGTACAAAGCAGCATTGCGACTTCCGAACAGCACAAGCACAGAAAAACTCATGGGACTCGGCATGCATAATACGTATGAAGAATTGGCCGCCCACCACGCTAATCGCACAGCGAGAACGACTCACCACTACGCTCCAGGGAAGAACACTGCTACAGAGGCTGGGATACCCTCTCACCCCTCAATATTGTGGCGATGAGACAGTCATTGTACCCAAGCAAATACGTGATCAAATAATCGTGGAACCAGTTCCAAAAAACATGCACCCGCTCTACAACAAAAAGCGCCGTCAAGCGCGAGCACGAAAACTCCTGCAGAGAAGTAGCGATCCAGACGCTTACTTTACCGACGTTAGTCTTTATCCCGCGCCACCACAAGGCTCCAGAAAACAAGCATATGCATTGGCAGTGACTAACCAAAGCAAAGTCGTGGCCTGCACGTCCCTACGCACCAGATCAAGTGCCACCGCAGAGGCAGCAGCCATAGCCTTGGTAATCAGAGAAGCCGAAAGAAGGGGGCGCTCAGCGTATATTTTGACAGACTCACAAGCTGCATGTCGTTTATACCTTAGAGGCACACTTCCAAGGTGCGTCACTGATATTTTGGGGTCCATGTTGATGGAGGCACATGGCGTCACTTGGTGCCCAGGGCATGACGGCCTGGGGGGGGAATGAGGAGGCAAACTGCGTAGCTCGCGGACTTACTGGCCGAGACGCAGGACTTTCCTCAGGACACCTCACAGGGCATCATGAAGAGCAAAGTGTAACAAGCAGGCAGATATTGGAAAACCAACGCCTTACAAGACGCACGTACGCCCCTCCACATCCGAACTTAAGCAGCCAACAAGCCCGGATTGGCGCCGCCTCCAAACGAACACATACCCCCACATATCAAACTACACGCAATTTTTCCACAGATATACACAACAGGGGTATGCCCATGGTGTAGTAACCACACAGCCACACTTACACACATAACCTACCAATGTACCGAGCGGCCAGCCAATGCAGTATCTAGGTTGGTGCACTCACTACAAACACTCACAACGTGGTCTTGGGAGGCACGGCTTTCCGAGCTGGCACTGGGGGAGCCAACTGGTGACCCTAGACCAGGCCCGGCGAGCCGCTGTGGCCAGTGGGGCTCTACAAGAGGGCTCCACCCGGGATTAGTCACGTAATTTTAATTCTTCAATAAAGTTTATTCTCTCTCTTCGTTTCCGCAGACAGGCTTTCTCACTTCCTTTTCTTTTTTCTTTCTCTATCTCTATCACTCTCTTTCTTGCCCTCTTGGTATACGCCCGACTAATCAGAGCACGTGAGCACGTCTCTGTTCGTAATGATGATAGTTTTGGGGCACCACAAAGATTTTACGCTCAGCTAGAATACCTTCGCTGTTCAAAAGTGATAAGAAGCTTGCATGGTTATCGGAACTAGTGCGGTTATCGAAACCATGTGCTTATAAAATGCTGAAAGCCGAAAAAAAGGGGGGTGGGGAGACTACGAAAACGTGAATCTACGCGAGCAAATCCTAGTGCTGTGGAAGAAAAAAAAACTTGCATAATCTCCGGCTTAAGGGAACCATTTGTAGATGTGAATCAGCGGGCGCTAACGCTTGCGCTGGTTGATACGTTGACGCTGGCGCTCAGCATGCGAAAGCGAACACGCCATTAATTGACTGAACTTCGCATGTGCGATCCAGCGCCTATAGACCAATTCCACCGGACTTGCGTCACGAAAATGTGGTGGCGCTATCTTGGTAGGCAAAAGACGCTCTGCCTACCAAAGTTTCTGCTAGGTTTTCAATGGTACATGTGGTGTTCTCAGTCAGGCAAAAAGAAACAAAAAATCCAAGCATTTCCCCGATGGTGAACATGGTTAAGTGCGAATACACGGGGTAATGCTATGAGGGGTATTTATTAATTCGCACTATTATATTTATTAATCACACTATGGTGCCTTTATGCTGTAATGGTTCCTGGGAATCGCAATTCGATCACACGGGGGAGTTTACGTTAACTCACTGGCGAATGCCAACGGATTTTAACTTTACTCCCCCTCACGACCCACTCTCGACCGGAGACTGAGAGAGAAGGCGGGCGCGCGAGAGAGAGGGGTGCGCGCGCAGCTGCAGCGAGCGAGGAGAGCGGAGGAGCAAGCGAAGGGGGAGGGGGTATAAGGCGCGTTAGGCCACGTTCACACTGAGCATTCCGGCCGCCGAAAGTGCTCCGAATCCGGTTCGGCGGCGGCGAGATCCGCCGAAAGGGCCCTTTCCGCGCCGATCACTCTCGGACCGATTTTTGCGGCGTCTGACGCCGAATCGGTCACCGCGGACCAATAGGAGCGCTAGTCAAGGAATTTTGAAAAATGGCGGCCAAGCCCTACTCACTTGTTATGCTGCAGTGCACGTAACTGAATGTTGAAACCAACGGGAGTTTAACCTACTCTGTGCCTACTTCGCCTCCGTATTTCGTGAAAGAGGTGACCGAGCTTGCTGTTGGCGTGACCGAGCTTGTTGCGGTCTTGCAAAGCAAAACAAACCCACCAACGCCGCTGGCGTCGGTGGTTTTTCTGCTCTTCGTGCATTACAAGACAGCCACTTGCCAGCAAAGAAAGCAGTACTGTCTTTTCTTGCTTCTTGCGTACGAGAATCTTCGAAGTATGCACCACTAGATAGCGTAGTAGCGTTTGCGAGCCGCGACAACAACCGGGTGACAGCGCATCCATCCCGCGTTCGCCCCGTAGTAGATGGCATATTCGGCGGCGCGGGGCGCGTCCAGTGCGAACGACGCTGTGTTTCGGCGGCAGGGGAATTTCGGTCGCTGTAGAAAGCGGATGTTTCAGTGTGAACTAGGCTTTACTGACACCGATATCAGCGTCGCGTCCGTGGCTTATTCAGTAGAGCGTCGCGCTGTGGCCCGCCAAGTCTTCTTTCTTTTAAAGATAGAGAGAAGACTGCGGACGCCGCCGACGGCGGTGGATGGTTTGGGGTCGCTTATAAAGTGTATTCACACTTAAAAAATGGTATGCCGACGAGCAGCGTCGCGGTTGGATGTCAGTCGCGTCTCACAACTTAGTTTCGTTTGTTGGCGCACATCGCAGCCTTCAGCGCTTATGGTTTTTTAAACGCTCATGGCGTCTCACAACGTAGTTTTCCTGGCGCACATCACAGCCCTCAGTGCTTATGGCGGAAGTTACGAGCGGACGTCTTGCCCATAATGTCGACGTCAGCCTACCTGTGTTTACAAACATGGAATGGGTCTATATAATGGGGTGGCCAGTGAATGGTTGTGCAGCGCCAGCACTCAGCGTTTTTGCTAGCAGACGCTGCCTACGTCGGCCTTGCGAGGCGAGAGAGGGGGAGGGGAGTGACAGTTTTGCGGGTGTATTTCTGGGCCGGCACGAGACGCGAGCATGCGCGTCTCAGCTCGATACGACAGCATGTACAGTGGGGGTGTACAGATTGACAGCGTTACACAGGCTAGTGAAAGAGCTGCTTCGCATCTAAAAGGAGAGATTTGCTCAGTATGCGCAAGGTAATAGGGTAACCGCGTATTTTAGCAGTGCTGTCTTTCAATACATAAAGTGCGAGTAGCGTTTAGCGGCTGAGCACTAGGAATGCCACCTGCCCCTTCCAGTTCTGTTCCAAGTACCCAGATAGCGTCCTGTTTTCTGCCATACGCCTCCGTAAATTGTACGGCGAGGAACGTGATTATATCCGGGAACACGCTGCATGCAATCAACATAAATTACTAACATATATAGTCGCTTACATATCTAACACCCCTCGATTATTAAATAACAACCTGACCGCCCAGGCTATGGCAGAGTGGAGCATGGAAAACAATGACACCCTTTTGAAAAAATGCTCCCGCGTGGCCTCCAAGATGGGCACCGACAACGTGTGTAGCTAATCGTGTAATTAATTATACCACTGAAAAATTGGCCAATGATGCGAGGATCTCGGCAGCGTGCCTACGAGAATCTGTCGAACGGAAGTTCAGTGGCGTCAAAACTACTAGGCACTTCCCTTTTTTGTCCGTTTATTTGAGATTGCGTTTTCTCTTTTTCTTACATTTTGTGGAAACTGGTTTGACCTACAACTCCACCTTCTCACTTTCTCCACTTATTGGTTTATTATCTTTTGCATATATTCCATCTAATAGGCCGACTCCTGGTTGTTTAGTGCTTTCAATGCTTCAATTGTTTTTTAATTAAATAACTTTTTCCCCATCACGACATAGGTTTTGTCGCAAAGCTTTCGCCACTAAAGCATTGGCCCATTTCCTGTAATGGGGGCAAGCCATACAAGTACAAAGTCAACATCATTGTCATCATTTGTGGTTCGACTGATCGAGAGGACACCTTCGAAATTGTCACGTAAATTCACGCCACCTTTCAGCCTCAGCCTTATGTTGATATAAGACGGAATGAGTAATAACACGGCTCTCCAGACCGCGATCGACCTGGTGACACGGGCCACCGAGGAAGACAAAAATAAGAACTACGCCGAAGCCCTACGCCTCTACGGGCATGCAGTGGAGAACTTTCTACACGCTATCAGGTACGAAGTACAGCCTCCTCGGGTGAAAAAAGGTATCAGATCCAAGTGTGCCCAATACTTGGACAGAGCCGAGAAGCTTAAGGAGTACCTCCACTGCAAAGCCGAGAATAATCGTGTGAAACAAGGTGAAAGTAGGGGTAAAATTGAAGACAACAGTACGGCTAGCGACGATGAAATGCCGGAGAAGAAAAAACTGAGGAGCCAGTTTGAAGGAGTTATCGTCAAGGAAAAACCGAACGTTAAGTGGTCCGACGTCGCTGGACTGCACGCGGCCAAGGAAGCCCTGAAGGAGGCTGTCATACTGCCCATCAAGTTCCCCCACTTGTTCACGGGCAAACGTAAACCGTGGAGGGGCATCCTGCTTTTCGGACCCCCCGGTACGGGGAAGTCTTATCTAGCCAAGGCAGTGGCCACCGAAGCGAACAACTCTACGTTCTTCTCGGTTTCATCCTCCCACCTGGTCTCAAAGTGGCTCGGCGAAAGCGAAAAGCTGGTGCGCAATCTCTTCGAGATGGCGCGCAACCAGAAGCCGAGCATTATCTTCATCGACGAGATTGACTCCCTCTGCAGCACCCGGTCCGACAACGAGAATGACGCCACTCGACGTATCAAAACGGAATTCCTGGTGCAGATGCAGGGTGTCGGCAACGACAACGACGGCATTCTCGTGCTGGGCGCCACCAACATTCCGTGGATTCTGGATTCAGCCATTCGGAGGCGTTTTGAGAAGCGTATCTACATTCCCCTGCCGGATGAGCTTGCCAGATTGCACATGTTTAAGGTAAGCGTATGTGATAGCACTTTAGACTGTGGTGCATTCGACGTTCTGATGTATTTTCCGGGTCAAAATGGGCATAGCTGTCACAATCAATGCTATAGTAGTCACCATTCATCATTCGTTCTTCAGCAACCAAAGAAAGAAATTATTCAGTTGCTGAGCAAGTTTCCATGTGTACCCGAAATGCTTTTTCCTAGCAGAGCAGTTTTCAAGTGTAAAGATTCAAGAATGAAAGCTGTAGAGGTTCAAGGTAATTGTGAAACGCGAACTGCGGGTAGTGAGTCAGTGCGAAAAAGTTGGCGAAGTTCGCACTTAGCCTCGCAAAGATTGAAATAGCCAAACTGAAGGATTAGAAGCACTGTAATCAAAACTATATAGGGAAACACCTGACGTTTCGAAGTCGGTCTGGCTTCTTCCTCAGGGGTGAGAAAGCCCGAGATGTGCGGAGCTTATACGTATACGGTTGCTTGCCGTGTGTAAGAGGCTTAGCAGTGATTTGCCGCAAGCCCTTGCTGGTGAAGGAAAACAATGTCCCCATGGAGTGTTGATGTTCCTCGCTGTCAGCTCAATGTGCCAGGATCCGAGTAAGAGTCACCGATGAGTGTTCTTTTCTTATTATAGAATCACCACGTTGTCCGGGAAAATGTGCTGGTCACACTGATTGTAGTGTTCTGCTATTGCCCTCTGTTGGCTGTTGAATTGTCGGAGGCCGTTTCTGTGTGGCCGCATTCTTTCACGGAATTTCTTGTTTTCCCGATCACGACCAGACTGGAGGCGCGCGCCTCCAGTCCGGCCGTGCCCCGATAGTAGGAAGCGGGACAGTAGACACGTGATCCGGTGCACGGTGCCCCGAGATATTTCCGCAGGGGCACGATCTTTTGGCCAAGAGATGAAGCTGCCCGTGGTGGTAGATGGTTTGTGGAAGGCATTGACCCCAAGGAGGTTTGAAAAAAATTGCTGGAGTGGAAATTCTTGCCCACAAGTGAAGCCATACCAACCGTAGAATGGCGGCTGCGGCAGCCATCTTACTAGGGTCATGATGAGCTTGTTCACGTTCAGCGATTATGAAGGAGCGTTTTCCTCGCACGCCCAACGAGTTTAACGTGGCAACTTTTTAGGGTCAGAGAGTGCTCGAAGTGCGTCCTTGTGTTACTAGTTTCCTTGAGTGAACCTCGAATTCAAGGCGACTTTCATAGAAGATAAAGTGACCAATACTTATCTCTGCTGGTTATTTCTTCGCAAATAACTATCTTTTAATTTATTATTAACGTAGCTTTCAGACCAACAAATCAATGTCACTTGGGCTCTAAGTGGGAACCACCAGAAAATAGCATGTTTTTGAGATTTTCGAGGGCAAAAGCTGACTTCACTACTGCTGACGAAGCATTGCGGGAGCTTCCACTCCAGCAATTTTTCTAAACCTCCTTGGTGACCTCTGCCTCTTTCCGTATGGGGGCTAAGAATGGAACATACTAGCTCAATAAAACTTGTTGTTGGGCTAGTTGGTTACTCCTCATATTGTAAGATATTTACCGCAACCTTCTCTCTCGCAATTACACAAAAATTCACACATCCACCCGAGTAATACACACGACACTCAGCGCTGAGTATTGGTGTGTTACTCAAGTGGACGTGTCGTGAGTGAATGTTTGTGCGGGTGTTTACGAGAGTCAAGGTTGCGCTTATATCTTATAATAAGAAAGTAACACTTCCCAGTGACTCCTCAAATCCTGGGGCATTCACCAGACAGTGGTTAACATCAACCACTCCACGGGGACATTGTGCTCCTTTTACTACCAGTGCTTGTGTGTTCAAAGAAGTGCCTAACGATTGTTAAGAAAAAGATGTTCACTGATTTAGAGTACTTACGCATGCAGCTCGTTTTGTAGAGTGCATGCGCCGGCCGCAGTAGCATGGGGGGCGCTGCGACATGGAAGCCGAGCTTCTTTGGGGACGCAACATGGAAGCCGGCTTCTTCGAGAAGCCGGCTTCTTCGGGGACGCTAGGTGGCGTCGAACGGATCGGACGCGGATTGGAGCACGAGTTCGGACTGGCACGGTAGATAGACGTGTTTTTGAGCTCTCCCGATCGACTGCGTAGATAAGTGTTTTTGCATGTTTTGAGCTTGCCTTTAAAATTAATAAGGCAGCAGTTAAAATCTTTGTAGCACTTATTACATTGTACAACTTTTCCGGGGGTCAGTCACCAGGTATCACTAGTTTGTGTGTGTGTGTTTGTTTGTTTGTTTCTTTGTGTTTTTTTTCTTCTCCTACCACCCCATGGGGAAGTGCACGTACATTGAACATGCAAATTGTGTAGTAGAGCTTAGACTTTCTCGCAGGACAGGGATCGTGTTTTGTAATTATCGAGTGAGACAAGTCTTAAGGACAATTGATGTCATAAAGACATGGTTAAAAAGGCTGTAAAGTGTTCATGATGCAGGGTGAGTTTGAAAATGGACCCACGCGCAGAAGCAAATGGAGAGGAGGCTCACGCAAAGTGTAGGAAATGTGAGGTCGAGGAAAAAATGGAGAAAACGATGGCTGCCCAGGGTGAACTGCTGTTGAGAATCACCGAGCTGGAGACTGTGTTGGCGGCAGAGCAAGAAAAAACGAAGGCAATGGGAGAAAGGCTGAAGTCTGCCGAGGAAGCACTAGCCAAGGTGAACAAAGGAGCTGGCCGACGGAACAGAACAGTAGGACTTCGGCAACCAGAATGGAGGAAAAGAAAGAGCAACCAAGTTTGAAAAAACAGGTTCAGCCGGTTTGATTGTCACAAGGCCCAGCTTCAGCGAAGTAGTGGTGGGGCTGGGAGAGGGACAAAGCAGCTGTCGTCACAGGTGCAGGTAACCCCCAGGTGCAGGACGCTCCAGCTTAAAAGTCACAGCATGTGATAATCACCGGGGACTCGAATTTAAATCGATGCGCAGAAGGAATCAAAGAGAGGGTAAGAGGTGACAAGAGGGTTGCAGTAGGGACGTTCCCAGGACGCAAGCTGGAAGCAGTCATGAGGCAAGTGAATGCAAAACTCAAAACGTCCGCTGATAGAAAAAACCTCGTGATAATTTCAGGCGGTTTAAACGATGTCTTAAGTGAAGATACGGCAGGACTGGTGACCACTCTGGCGAAAGGGGTTGATGACATGCGATCCACTTCTCCTCAAGGTACAGGTAGCGATATGCACGATACCAGAGGTACCTGGTGCGTGACGACAACCTACAAAGAGCGGTTGTCAACGCGAACCGCGAGGTATGGCGTATGAGTCGAGAGAAAGGCTTTGAGGTGGTGGAAATGAACAGATAGGTGCATGGTAGGGTGTTTTTCAACGAGACAGAATTCACTTCGATGGGCGGCTAGGTTATGAGGCGGGTTGGTGACTTGCAGGACGCGCAGTAGTTTTTTTTGGGGGGCAAGCAGTCCCTTCGGGGTGCAGGATCACTAGTAGCGAGGAAAACAACCAGGGAGACTCTGACAGGTGGTATGGACAGATATGATTCCAAAGTGGCACCATTATCTAACATAGGATAAGTCCGGGGCAGAAATGGACGTAGCCACGAGCGTCGAGACGATTCAGACATAGAGTATATCAACATACAGGGTGGCAGGAACAGGCTGAAGTGCGAAGAGATAAAATAACAGCTAAGGTAAGAGAGGCCGATGGTATACGGTTCGGTAGAACTACATCTTAGGAACATGGAAATTCTCCTAACAATCCGGACTACGCGTGGGAATATTGTATTAGAACAGAAGGCAGCAGAAAGGGGGGTGGTAATGGGGCATTCATTCATAAAAGTACAAGACTGGCAAAGGGTCAAGCAGGAGTGCAAGGAACATTTATGGCTAAAGAGGAGAGTGGCAGGTCAAATGACACTCCTTGGTTTCGTGTACTTGTGGACGGGAGCAAAGGCCAGAGAGGAAAACCAGGCAATGGTAGAGTGTGTATCAAAGGACATTCAGAAGTTAGGAAGAGAGGGCGAGATAATTATACTAGGAGATATGAATGCGCACATAGAAGATAAGATATAGATGGGTATACCGACCCGACAGGCAAAATGATCATGAATACGTGTGAAAGGCTTGATTTGATCATTTGCAACAGTACCGAGAAGTGTGAAGGGCAAATAACATGGGAGGTAGGAAGGTTGCAGTCGACGATAGATTATGCACTGATGTCACATAGGATGTATGATAAGCTCAGAGGAATACACATAGATGAAGGTGGCTCCACAAGTCTGGGTAGTGATCACAAACGTATCAAGCTAAGTTTTGGAAGAGCAGTGAAAGTGAGAAGGAGACAAGATGAGCAACTACAGGAAACTTTTTATCCAGAAAGGCAAATAGAAATAGCCACTAAACAAATTGAGAAAGTAATAGAATGGAATGAAAAAACTTTATTTCGGAATGAAAAAACTTTATTTTAAAAGTAATCACGGAGGATAATAAAACAGTGTGGACATACATGAATTGAATTAGACTGTTTAAGCTAGAGCTTGCTAAGGCACCCCGGAAAAGAAGACACAAACCCAAGAGTTGGGTGGATGAGGAAGTTAAGAGAGCCATAGCAAAACGTCAGGAAGCCTCTAGGGAACACAGACATGCTAAGCAACAAGGTAAACCGACATTGATTGATTGATTGATATGTGGGGTTTAACGTCCCAAAACCACCATATGATTATGAGAGACGCCGTAGTCGAGGGCTCCGGAAATTTCGACCACCTGGGGTTCTTTAACGTGCACCCAAATCTGAGCACATGGGCCTACAATATTTCCGCCTCCATCGGAAATGCAGTCGCCGCTGCCGGGATGCGAACCCGCGACCTGCGGGTGAGTAGCCAAGTACCATAGCCACTAGACCCCCGCGGTGGGGCGGGTAAACCGACAGATGATGTTGAAAGAAATTGGGAAATCTTTCTAAGCTGTAGAAGTGATGCATCCCTTCTGATCAATAAAAAGATTACAAGAAAGGGAGCTCAGTGGCTGGCAGAAGTACATAACAGGGATAGAAAGGCAGGTGCTATATTTGTGGACCATCTAAACTTCCGAAGAAATGAGGCAACCCTAGAAAAGAGGTTTATAACTACAGCTCAAGGTGCTAGTCTATAAGGGGGCGAAGGTATTGAATATATAAGAACAAGGGCGACAGAGAAATTTCAACAAAGAAGTGCCTTATGCTCCACAATAGACAAGGATGGATCAAGTGGCGCAATGGCTTCATTTTCACAATGAGAGTGGGAAAGGGCTGAGAAGAGGGTTCCTAGTAGGACATCAACAGGCCCAGATGACAATCATATTATGCTGATAAAGACATCGGGTCCGAAGTCTAAGCAGGCTTTGAGAGAGGCAGTGAGCAAAATAATAATCGATGGTGAAGTCCTAGATGGATGGAAACTTAGCAGGATAAGCATGATCTATAAAGGAAAGGGGGCAAAGCTGACATAAACAACTACCGTCTTATAACAGTGACATCAGAGGTCTACAGGCTGGCGATGCAGGTTATAAAGGAAAGACTGCAGGCATGAATAAAGGATGAAGGGGTGCTGGGGGAACTGCAGAATGGGTTTCGGAAACACAGGAGGTTGGACGACAATTTGTTCTCACTGACGCAGTGCATCTAAATAGCAGAAAAGGAACACAGGTGCCTGTCGCTAGCATTTTTGGATATCAAGGGAGCGTACGATAGCGGGGTTCAAGAGGACTTGTGGGGAATACTGGACGCACTAGGTGTGGAAGTTGGAGTCACTCATCTTTTAAAGGATATCTATAAAGGTAACAAGGCAGTTATAAAGTGGGAAAACGGGTATCCAAGCCTGCATAGGTAAAACGGGGGCTTAGACAGGGGTGTCTTCTGTCACCCGTGTTATTCATGATGTATCTAGAAGGATTAGATGTCAAATTGTAGAGAAGTGGACTGGGCTTCAACCTCTCTTTCGTCAAACAGGGAAAACTCATTGAACAGGCACTACCAGCATTGATGTACGCAGATGATATAGTGCTAATGGCCGACAGCAAGGAAGATTTGCAGAGATTGATGGACATCTGTGGTAATGAGGGAGATAGGTTAGATTTCCGATTCAGTAAGGAAAAAACAGCAGTCATGATTTTTAATTTTAAGGATAATTAAGGTAGTGAGCTTAGAATACAGGAGGTCACGCTAGAGATAACAAATAAATACAAATATCTGGGTGTATGGATAAGCAATGAGGCCTAGTACCTAAGGCAACGCGAAATACACGTGACGACTAAAGGTAACGGGAATGCAGCGGTGATGAAAAACAGGGCACTGTGGAATTACAATAGGTATGATGTTGTGAGAGGAATATGGAAAGGGGCCATGGTTCCCGGTCTGAAGTTCGAAAATGTAGTCTTGTGCATGAGATCAGAAGTTGAAGCAAAATTAGAAATTAAGCAACGTGGAATAGGTAGTATTGCCTTAGGAGCTCACGGGAATACACCAAATCAGGGAGTACAAGATGATATGGGATAAACATCATTTGAGGGCAGGGAAGCTAGCAGCAAGATAAAATTTGAGAAGTGATTGAGAGAAATGGGGTAGAAGCGTTGGGCTAGGAAGGTAGTCAGCTACTTGTACATAAATAATGTCGATACAAAATAGAGGGAGCGAACCAGGAAATTGACTGGTAAATACTTAGAAAACAGCAGGGGGCCAAACCAAAAAGCATTATTTGGTTAAGAAGAAGGTGAAGGAAGCTGAGACCGATATGTAGAGAATTTTCATGATTAAGAAGTCCGCACTAGAGATCTAACGAACTTTGCTTAAAATGATAATACTCTATTATAATACTCAGGGTAGTTTTCTACTGTTTGAGGCCAGGACGGGAGTGTTGCGAACCAAGACATATCGGGCCCAATACGAAGGGGTAGACACGGTATGTAGTGCTTGTGGAGAGGAATAGGAAACTGCCGAACACTTGATATTGTTCTGTAAAGGGTTTCACCCTATCGTTCCGGATGTGGGGCAGAGTTTTTCAAAGCACTAGTGTTTAGGGATGGGGGGAGGGGGGCAAAATAGACTTTAAGCGGGTAGAATTAACAAGAAAGAGGCTATCTGATTGGTGGCTAAAGTAAAGGCATGAGTGAAAATTAAACCCTTCACTGCAATGTACGAGTCCTCAACCTCACCATTTAAAGAAAAACAAAATAAACCTAGTTCTTGGTTCTATGAGTATTACGGCTTGGTGGGGTGAGCCACCGCCTGATCTAAAGGGTACAGTCATATCAATCCATCCAATCCATCGAGGGGAGGAAAGAGCCATACATTATCTGGGCGCGCCATTTGGTCGGAGTGTCCACACCTAAACATTTCTTGCACCGTGCTCTAAAGATGGGGGTGCCCCACGAAGAGTCCATTGAAAAAAGCCTGCGCTTTCATAAATTTACTGCTTATGCGGCGCTTTTTTTCTAACATAGTGAGTTGCACTTTAATTGAAATTGAGAAAAAAACATTTTCTACTATTGACAATATAGTCAAGCCTATTCAAACAATTTTTCGCCATTATGTTCCTTTCCCCTTCATACCTCAAATCTATATATTGTGGTTAAAATTGCTCAATATTGCCACGTTCCATTTCCCAAGTTTTTGTTATCGTTCTGAAACACCACGCGATTCTCGGCGCAAAGCGCGCCTGCAGGTTTCGAGAAGGTTCCGGACTGTAGTAGATCATTTCGATAAGATCACGCCCACTGTGCGAACGGTACAGATTGTTCTGGAACCTACGCCACCGCCAGCGATAACGCTAGAACATTCGACGGCAAGGGTATAAATGCCGACACGCTTCGCCGCTTGTCAGTTGTTGATCGAAGGCCGACGCTGCGTTCGCCGCTATCAGTCCGAGACTGCTATCTGTGCAAGACTGCTGCTGTAATTAGACTTTCCCTTTACCGGGCACAGGTTCGCCCAAATAAACAGTTAAATCCCAACACGAAGTTTCCTGTCTTCGGCCACCTCGCGACCCCGTGACATCTGGTGGAGGTGCTGCTTCGTTCATGTACCGGACGTCCCCGTCAAGCCGTGAACCCAGCCCCCGTCGCGGAGAAAACACCGACGCCAACCAAGAGCAGCGAACAAGCCGCCGACAGCAAGGTCTCCCACCGGAGTACGGCCTTCTACAAGACAAGGCGCGGAAGACCAAGACCATGACCTCGACTGCAGCGACAATGACAACCGGAGCGTCCCAGCCCGCGATCGTCATTCATCAACCCAGGGAACCACCAACGTTCCATGGCTCATCGTTTGACGACCCGGAAACCTGGCTAGAAACATACGACCGTGTGGCCGCCCTCAACCACTGGGACAACGAAGAAAAGCTCCGTCGTGTGTACTTCTACCTGAGAAGACACCGCAAGTACCTGGCTAGAGAATCGGGAGTCCACGCTCCGAACGTGGGATGTCTTCTGCGGCGCATTTCTGCAAACGTTCGCGAGCGTCGCTCGCAAAGAGAGGGCCGCTGCTCTACTCGAGACCCGGGTTCAGCTACCAAATGAAAAAGGTTGGAATTTTCACAGAGGAGATGACCCGCCTATCGGTCACGCTGACCCAGACATGCCTGAGGAAAAGAAAGTTCGTTTCCTCATGCGAGGGGTCAAACAGGAGCTCTTCGCGGGACTAATGAGAAATCCACCGAACCACCGTCCAAGAATTGTATCCGAGGCGACCACCATTGAAAAAACGCTAGACATGCGCACCAGACAGTATATCGTCGCCTGACTCCAGAATGCGCTGCTGCTCAAGCAGTGGACTCCGACGACCTGCGTGAAACGATCCGAGCGATCGTGCGGGAAGAGCTGCGCAAACTGTTGCCTTCGGCGCATCCTCAAGTGGATTCGATCGCCGACATTGTGCGAGAAGAAGTCCGGCAATCGCTTCGAATTCCCCAAACACCGCCGCCCGAGCCAGAAACTATGAGCTACGCCGCTGCAGTGCGCCACAACGCTCCTCCCCGTCCACGCCAAACCGCCGCCCCGTCGCACTTCCGTCGCCAGACGCCACCGCCGCCACCACCCCCACCGACGTCCTACCGTTCCCCAGCGGGCCAGCGCAGTGCACCGAGGAAAACGGACGTTTGGCGTGCACCTGACAACCGACCGCTCTGCTACCACTGCGGCGAGGCCGGGCACACATACCGCCGTTGCCAGTACCGACAGATGGGACTGCGTGGCTTCGCCGTCAATGCACCGCGTACGCAGCCAGGAGATCGGCCACGTGACAACGCTGACTACCTGGCAGGAACTCAATGGACACCACGAAGTCCTTCCCGTTCGCCGTCGCCCAGCCGCCGCATGTCACCGCACCTCCGGCAGTACTCTGGCCCAACGCGGGGCCGGTCTCCTAGCCCGTATCCGGGAACTAAGGGCAGCAACCGATGGAGGTGCGGTTGCTGTGCGACGAACTACCGAAGATCCTCCGATGACGACGCCGCCGCGACGGAGCTTTTTGAACGCAACACCAACCAGGCAAAGCCCTGAAGGCAAAAGCTCACTTACCGAAGGTGGCCGGACGACGCAACATGGAAGCAGCGGAACAAGCGATGCAGCCGTGACCCGACGCCACGCCCTAACTGTAATGCGAGACGGTGAACTAGCGACCTCGACGTTCTTATCGACGGCCACAGTGTGACCGCTCTCGTCGATACTGGAGCCGACTATTCTGTCATCAGTGGGTCGTTCGCCGCAAAGTTAAAGAAAGTTAAGACAGCTTGGAAAGGCCCTGAAATCCGCACAGCCGGAGGTCATCTCGTAACGCCTGCAGGAATCTGCACAGCGAGAGTCACCATTGACGGCCGTATTTATCCTACAGACTTCGTAGTCCTACAGCGTTGCTCGAGAGATGTCATCCTTGGCATGGACTTCTTATGCCTCCATGGTGCTGTCATCAACCTAAAAACAAAGTCGATAACGTTATCCACAGAAGAAGCACTACCGCCGCGCACGCCGTCAGGACACCATGCCTTGAATGTGCTGGAAGAACAAGTCACCATTCCGCCTCGCTCAAGCGTCATTATTTCAGTCGGTGCTCCTAAAATCACCTGACTTAGAAGGCGTCGTTGAAGGCAGTCAGCATCTGTTGGTCACCCGAAATATTTGCGTCGCAAGAGGAATTGCAGAGCTGCGGGACAAAGCAACGGTTATGCTCACAAATTTCAGCAATGAGTACAAACATGTGAACAAAGGAACAACGGTCGCATACATCGAAGAAATTGTCGAAGCCACCAGTGCTTTCGCCCTTGCCGATTCTGCGGAACCTGCTCAGAGGAACCAAGCCCCTCCCATAGCTTTCTACGTCAGTCCCAGACTTCCGAACGATAAGCAAGAACAGCTCAAGGCCCTGCTCCTGCAATACGAAGATTGCTTTTCGTCGTCATCGAAAATTCGGCAGACCCCGATCACGAAACACCGCATCATAACCGAAGAAAATGCCAGACCACTCCGTCAGAGTCCGTACAGGGTTTCAACGCGAGATCGTGAGGCCATGAAGAGACAAGTTGATGAAATGCTGCGAGATGACATTATCCAGCCGTCCAAGAGTCCATGGGCATCCCCCGTGGTGTTAGTGAAGAAAAAGGATGGGACCCTACGTTTCTGCGTCGATTATCGCCGCCTGAACAAAATCACAAGAAAGGACGTGTATCCTCTCCCACGAATAGACGACGCACTTGATCGACTCCATAACGCCAAGTACTTCTCGTCAATGGACCTCAAGACTGGCTATTGGCAAATCGAAGTCGACGAAAGACACCGAGAGAAGACGGCGTTTATAACACCGGACGGCCTCTTCGAGTTTAAGGTGATGCCCTTCGGCCTTTGCTCAGCGCCTGCAACTTTTCAACGCGTTATGGATACAGTACTGGCAGGATTCAAGTGGCAGACTTGCCTTGTGTATTTGGACGACGTCGTCGTGTTTTCCTCGAGTTTCGACGAGCATCTTCGGCGCCTTGAAGCTGTACTTCAAGCCATCAAGACGTCCGGACTCACACTGAAGCCACAAAAGTGCAGATTTGCGTATGAGGAGCTCTTGTTTCTGGGGCACGTTATCAGCAAGCCTGGAGTTCGTCCCGATCCACGGAAAACAGCCGCCATCGCCGACTTCCCGCCGCCCACTGACAAGAAGGCCGTGCGCCGATTTCTGGGCCTGTGCGCCTATTATAGGCGGTTTGTGAAAAACTTCGCCCGCATAGCCGATCCTCTCACTAACCTTACCAAGGCCGACGTGGAATTCAAGTGGAAAACGCCACAGGAACGCGCTTTCCAGGAGCTTAAACATCGCCTCCAGACGCCTCCGTTACTTGCCCATTTCGACGAATTCGCCGAGACAGAAATACATACTGACGCAAGCAGCGTAGGTCTTGGCGCCGTTCTTGTGCAGAGGGCTGACGGACTTGAAAGGGTTATTAGTTACGCCAGCCGATCGCTATCCAAAGCAGAAGCAAATTATTCCACAACAGAAAAGGAGTGCCTCGCCATCATCTGGGATACGTCGAAATTTCGCCCCTACCTCTACGGCAGGCCCTTCAAAGTTGTGAGCGACCACCACGCCTTGTGTTGGCTAGCCACCTTGAAGGACCCTTCAGGTCGCCTCGCACGATGGAGCCTGAGACTTCAAGAATATGACATTACTGTCATTCACAAGTCCGGCAAAAAACACTCCGACGCTTACCGTCTCTCTCGTGCGCCTGTCGACCAACCACTACCCGACGACCCAGATGACGACTACTTCTTGGGAACGATAACTACCGACGACTTCGCTGAACGACAGCGCGCCGACCCCGAACTTAAGGTCCTAATAGAATACCTCGAAGGCAGGACCGCCGAAGTCCCGAAGGTATTCAAGCGCGCACTTGCGTCGTTTTTTCTACGAAACGGTCTTCTACAAAAGAAAAACTTTTCACCGCTTCGAGCTAAGTTCCTCCTTGTGGTGCCTTCAGCTCTGCGACCAGAACTCCTGCAGGCCCTTCACGACGATCCGACGGCAGGGCACCTCGGTGTTTCTCGCACGCTCGCGAGGGTACAAGAAAGGTACTACTGGCCACGTCTTACCACCGACGTCACTCGTTATGTGAGGACATGCCGGGACTGTCAGCGACGCAAGACACCGCCGACAAGGCCAGCGGGACTTCTGCAGCCAATTGATTCACCTTGCCGACCTTTCCAGCAGATTGGTATGGACCTACTGGGGCCGTTCCCGACGTCGGCTTTCGGAAACAAGTGGATCGTGGTAGCTACCGACTACCTCACCCGCTACGCCGAGGACAAAAGCCCTGCCAAAAGGCAGTGCATCCGAGGTAGCTAAGTTCTTCGTCGAAACTATCGTCCTACGTCACGGCGCCCCGGAGGTCCTTATCACCGACAGAGGAACGGCATTCACTGCCGACTTAACTCAAGCGATCTTGGCATACAGCCAAACAAACCACCCGCCGGACGACAGCGTACCACCACAGACCAACGGCATCACCGAGCGGCTTAACAAGACGATCACCGACATGCTGTCAATGTACGTCGAGGTCGAACCACAAGACGTGGGACGCCATTCTTCCGTATGTGACCTTCGCATACAACACGCGGTGCAGGAGACGACGCTGATATCTCCATACAAATTGGTCTACGGAAGGAGCCCGCAACGACGCTCGATGCCATTGTACCCAACGTCACCGACGAAGAAAACCTCGATGTGAGCGAGTACCTTCAACACGCCGAAGAATGCCGACAACTTGCGCGTCTCCGTATCAAGAATCAACAGACGACCGACAGCCACCGTTACAACCTTCGACGACCGCTTCGTGGAATACCAGCCCGGTGAACGTGTTTGGGTGTGGGACACCGATACGCCGACGTGGACTAAGTGAAAAGCTTCTGCGACGGTACTTCGGACCGTACAAGGTGGTTCGACGTCTCGGCCCACTTGATTACGAGGTTGTCCCCGAACGGCATCACGAACTCTCAACGACGCCGATCGCGACCTGAAGTCGTCCATGTCACGCGCCTCAAGCCGTTTCATGCACGTTAACAACTGAAACAGTGTTTTGTATTATTGTTGATTGTAATTTATTCATTGTACTTTCTTGCATTATTATTGTACCTTCATCTTTAGTTTAAAGCATCGGACGATGCCTTTTTTTCAGAGGGGGGCAATGCCAAGTTCCATTTCCCAGTTTTTGTTATCGTTCTGAAACACCACACGATTCTCGGCGCAACCACGCCTGCAGGTTTCGAGAAGGTTCCGGACTGTAGTAGATCATTTCGATAAGATCACGCCACTGTGCGAACGGTACAGATTGTTCTGGAACCTACGCCACCGCCAGCAGTAACGCCTAGAACATTCGACGGCAAGGGTATAAATGCCGACACGCTTCGCCGCTTGTCAGTTGTTGATCGAAGGCCGACGCTGCGTTCACCGCTATCAGTCCCGAGACTTGCTATCTGTGCAAGACTGCTGCTGTAATCGACTTTCCCTTTACCGGGCACAGGTTCGCCCAAATAAACAGTTAAATCCCAACACGAAGTTTCCTGTCTTCGGCCCACCTATGACCCGTGACAATATCGTCGGTATTGGGAAAGTAAAGTTTCTATTTGGCTCATATATGTTGGAATATTTCATTGGGGCTTGAATTACAAGGAAAATCAAACGAGGCAAACCACCGGCGAAGAATAAGTGAAAAGAAAGAGTGTCGATAGAAATGAGCTCGTAAGTTAGTCCAAAAGAATTCAAATGTACGCTACAGACAGATTTGTGATCAAATTACCGTCAGCGTTTTGCTTTCATCGGTGCCGGGCTTAGTGGTATTGACGTGAAGAGCGAGGGGTCCTTCCTGGCAAAGGCGCAGTATTATGGTCTGTCAGCGGCGTTTTATGTTTATGTCACCCTATTGAAGGTCTTTAAAGGTGCCCGGTTCGTATTATGCCGTGCTGTTTCGGACCAACATTTCTTAAGGCAATAGATCAGCGCCTTACATTTTCATTTTCTATGTATTTTATTTTAAATATACCGTATCAGATCGAATGAACGAACTAATATTTACTGTAGCGCTAAACTTGTAAAGGAACACCAAGAAACCAAAAGAAGTACGAAAGTCACCCTCTTAATTTTTAAGATCGAATTTCGTCATTGAACATCATGTCCTTCAGTAAGTGCCACTTTGCCGTTAGAAGAACTAATTGTGGAACGTAATTACAATAACAAAACAACAAGGACACAAATGAGACATTTTGGTTGAGATATTACTGGTTGTTTCAGTCACCATTGTTGACGAATTGCTGGTTTAATGACTGTGGCTCAGCCATTGAAACAGTTGGAGTATTTCGCTCAATTTTGAATTAGAAAGTGCATTTTGAGTTTATGTTACAATAAGTGATTGCTCCATTTTGCTTATAACTCTTTCAGAAGTTAAAGATACATATGTATAATTTACGGTCCCAAGGATATGTAGTCTTCTTTCTGTTTCTGCGTTTGGCTCTTTTTGAAAAAAAAACGTCTCGAATAGTTTCGATATGTTTGCTCCAAGAGAGACTGTGAGTGAAGTTTCGCATATAGCGTTTCTTTTTATGTCATTATGATCTTCCTTTTGTGCAGCTGCACATTGGTAATACGCCTTCTACTTTGTCACAAGAAGACTTCAAGCAGCTGGCCAAACGCAGCGGTGGTTTCAGTGGAGCCGACATCTCAGTGCTCGTTCGCGACGCCCTCATGCAACCCGTGCGCAAAGTACAGACATCGACCCACTTCAGGAGGGTACGAGGGCCCTCTCGCGGTGACCCCAACGTCTTTGTGGACGACCTTTTAACACCTTGCTCTCCTGGTAGCCCCGGCGCCATCGAAATGTCTTGGATGGACGTGCCGGGAGAAAAGCTTCTCGAGCCGACGGTAACCATGAGCGACATGTTATTGTCTCTTTCAACTGCCAAGCCGACTGTCCGCAAGGACGACCTTCGAAAGTTGAAGAAGTTCCTGGATGACTTTGGCGAAGAAGGTTAACTCAAACAGCGTCGGGAGGCAGTGTCGAAAAAACTCGCCAAGTTGTTGACCAAAGCTCTTCCGGTCATGGCGTGGACAAATATCTTGCAACCACGTAAGACGACGGAAGCTTCGCGGAGACCAGCAGAGAGATAGACTAAAACTGACCAGTATATTTATGTGCCACTCTCTATAGTACTGACATCGCAAGGGTTGTGTCTCAGGGCGGCCAATCGCTAACATGCCCGCAAAAAGCTTTCACCTGCCATTGCCTCCCCGAGAAAAATCTCAGCTTAGAATATGTGCTCACTAACGTGCGCTGACTTTTCAATCCTAACCCTTCTCGCTGTATTTAGTAATGAAAATTGGCATTTGCTGGCACAGAGCGAACGTGGAAGCTTCTGCATGGTGTTTTACGGCTTAAATAATACCGCCTGAATATTTTACACCTATCAATTTTCCAGAGCTCCGTTGGACGTCCTGCATGTTTCCTCTCGGTGGACGCGAGGAAGTCGGACCAATCAGTCGTGTAAAGCTTCGCAAGGAGCCGCATTTTGAGGCGGGATCAAACCCAGGTGCACATTTCACATGGCTCTGAAGCATTCCACCACAAATCAATTACGTATTATGTATTGATTAGGCACAAAAGCCAGCGCTATGAATTTTTCGAAACGGATCATATTCATATATGTCGGCCATGTTCTCAGAATTTAGGGCAATGCATGACTAACACTCTTGCTTGCCGTACCATACTCATTCGCACGTTTCCAATTGGGAAGCGGGTAAATCTTATTGAGACGATGGAATACGTATCGTCGTTTTAGAATAAAGGCAAGTTCAGGGGAAGCAATGTGGTCATTATTTGGTGCACTGCTTCTGTGTCTCCTTCACTTACGAGTTGCCATGAGTTCGCACTAGCTTTTCGTTCACCAGATGTTTCGCCTTTACTTATTATCGGCCTTTTATTTATTTTGCTTATCAGTTATAACAATTCATGTATTAATATCTACGGGTAATATTTTTGTGACATTCACTACCGTGAGGGTGCTTCACTAGTTAAAGGTTTCAAAATGTGCTGCCACTTTTCCGTGTTTGTCTTACTCGGTAACCATCTTGACCGGTGTTATTGTCCTATCGGTATTTATTGTAATCACCTTTAATTTTCATCTATCATATTTATATGCGAGTGTGTGCATCTATCACGCGCCATAAAATGCACTGCGTTCCGAGCAATAAAATATTTGGATCAGCCCTGTGTGTGTGCGTTCTCTCTTGTGGTCCATCTTACTGCTTCATATTGTATTTTCTAAACTTGATACAATGGCACTTCAGCATAGAAAACACTTATTTAAAGGTAAGTCATTGAGCAATATGTATATATCCTCCTGAGTTCCAGCTATGGCGATTTGTCCAAAATATTGGACATGAAATACCCCATCACTACAAAGATCTCAGCATGTTTTCTTCCTCAAAAACCACTTGTCCAATATTTTGGACATCTACTGGCGCCCTCCATGAAGTTTTGTCGAAATTGCGCCAGAAGATCGCGAAACAAAGAAGAAAACATGGTGGCGTTGAACAGAGCAATCTTCTAGAAGTTAAACGGCGAAAGTTAAGGTCCACTTTTCTGTTGGTTTTTTATTATTTGTTAAATTTGAATAAAAACTTGCAGTTATTACGGAATTTGTCACACTTTTCTTCAGTAACCTTGCTTTAGGGAGGCGATCGCCGGGCTAATTCCAAGAGCCGAAGTATCGGCCCCCCGAACCGCAACCACGAAAGCGTGGACAATTTGAAGTGGTCCTTTTTTGGCGCACCAGCGGACGCCGGCTGTGGCCCAAAGAACAAGTCAGAGCCGAGAGTTGATAAACAAACAAATTATATTCTCAATATTGGCAGAGCGAAATAATACACAAAAATGCACACTCCACAATAGTTGCATACAATATGTCACCAATCAAACCAATCAATCAACGTACTACACAATACAATCAGCCACACTTGAAACAACGGACACGGACAACAATACGCACTACAATGCAGTCGCATGCATTGAACAACCAAGACACTTAAAGACTAAAGAGATATAAAACCTATTCAGTCCAAAGTTCTTGGAACCAAAGTCGAGATGATACTCTTCCGAGAATCACTCACTCAGAGTCCAGCGTTGTTGTCGTTCCGCGGCCCTCGAAGTTTCTCTTCCAGGAAACCTCGCCGGAGTTTCTCTTCCAGGAAAACTCCCGTCTACAATAGGCCACTCTCCAAGCTTCAAACTTCTTCGCCGGAATACGTCGGCTTCACACCCGCAGCTGTTGCCACGCGTCCTCGCTCAGATAGCGGTAAACAACGCTCTTGCCTGTAGCTCGAGCCTTCACCACAGGTTGGAACTCCTCTTCTCTCCTGCTCTGTCACTCCGGACAGCACCTTCGCCGACTCCACGGCGGAATCCTACGCGCTCGGCGCTAACTTCCGTCTTCTCCTGTCCTGTCTCGTCTCGGCTGCTCGATTAAATACAGTTCCCCGCCACCTTCCAGAAATTTCTCGTCATTTCGTCGGCGCGATACGCAGCGAAGGCTGGGGAGAGGCACGAGACGGTTCGACTGCCCTTCCGGAGGATGATTCACTCGGTCTGACCCCGCCTCCTTGCTTCTAGAAAGTCGCGGCCTTGCTGGGCCGCCGATGTGGGGTGAGGAGGTTCGTCTGTGAAGCCATGCTTCTGCGGGGAGGAGCGCGCGCCCGGGAGCCTTGGATGTTTGCTTTCTTTTTTTTTTCCTTTTTACCTCGCGGCGTTTCTGCCGCCCGTTGTCGCAAGGATTTGGCGGCGCGCTCTTTTTTAGCGCTCGTTCTGTGCCACTGCCCCCCCACTTTAAGAATATTATCTCATAATATTCAAACCACACAAACGAGCGCGAACAGTCACCCCACCACTCTCACAGACTGTAAACACAATCCGTCGCTCGTGACACGTCCACATTCACAATATATACCGAAATACAATCTTACATTGTAGTTCAATTACACCACACGCGAAAACACAACCACAAGCACATGAGTACAACACGGCACCAAACATTCCCAATAATACAAATGTACAACAGTTCTCTCATTACAACACTGGTCCAATACTATACTAACATCACAGCACAACACTTTGACACTTGGACACAGGATAACACAAACGTTAACACAACATATGGCACTCAACACTGCCCAACACATTCAGATTCGACCTCAGCACTTATCCTGAGTACTTTGAGTAGCGCTTGCGCCCCTTTTTGCGGTGCTCGCTCGATCTCTTCTTGTGTTTCCACGTTCTTTTTCGGCGAGCCCTTTCCAACGACGATATCTGAGGCGTCGTCTCAGCCATCGTTGTCTTTTCCGACACCGTTAACGCGTCATTCCATTCGACGGGTCCTGTCTGTTTATTTACCCGCTTGATCATGCCTCTACATTTTGCCCGGCTGGCCAACTCCGTCTCCTTTACACTGTCGGTCGGTTGAGGTCGTGCCGACGTAAGTCCGGTTGCTCGGCCCGTGAACTTATTCGACACGATCGTCTTCTCCTTCGCTGTCTCTTGCGCCGCGGTTTCACCTTGGGCTCTAGTGAGATCCGTCACGGGATGCCCCTCCACTGTATCTCGCGGCCGCTGTGTTGGCGAGGGCTCTATCTTCGGTCTTCTCCCAAACATTCGGGATCATTCGGCCCTCGCGTCTCCGTATCAAGAATCAACAGACGACCGACAGCCACCGTTACAACCTTCGACGACGCTTCGTGGAATACCAGCCCGGTGAACGTGTTTGGGTGTGGACACCGGATACGCCGACGTGGACTAAGTGAAAAGCTTCTGCGACGGTACTTCGGACCGTACAAGGTGGTTCGACGTCTCGGCCCACTTGATTACGAGGTTGTCCCCGACGGCATCACGAACTCTCAACGACGCCGATCGCGACCTGAAAGTCGTCCATGTCACGCGCCTCAAGCCGTTTCATGCACGTTAACAAACTGAAACAGTGTTTTTGTATTATTGTTGTAGTTGTAATTTATTCATTGTACTTTCTTGCATTATTATTGTACCTTCATCTTTAGTTAAAGCATCGGGACGATGACTTTTTTTTCAGAGGGGGGGCAATGCCACGTTCCATTTCCCAAGTTTTTGTTATCGTTCTGAAACACCACACGATTTCCGGGCGCAAACCACGCCTGCAGGTTTCGAGAAGGTTCCGGACTGTAGTAGATCATTTCGATAAGATCACGCCCACTGTGCGAACGGTACAGATTGTTCTGGAACCTACGCCACCGCCAGCGATAACGCTAGAACATTCGACGGCAAGGGTATAAATGCCGACACGCTTCGCCGCTTGTCAGTTGTTGATCGAAGGCCGACGCTGCGTTCACCGCTATCAGTCCGAGACTGCTATCTGTGCAAGACTGCTGCTGTAATTCGACTTTCCCTTTACCGGGCACAGGTTCGCCCAAAATAAACAGTTAAATCCCAACACGAAGTTTCCTGTCTTCGGCCACCTCATGACCCCGTGACAATATCGTCGGTATTGGGAAGTAAAGTTTCTATTTGGCTCATATATGTTGGAATATTTCATTGGGGCTTGAATTACAAGAAAATCAAACGAGGCAAACCACCGGCGAAGAATAAGTGAAAAGAAAGAGTGTCGATAGAAATTAGCTCGTAAAGTTAGTCCAAAAGAATTCAAATGTACGCTACAGAAAGATTTTGTGATGCAATTACCGTCAGCGTTTTGCTTTCATCGGTGCCGTGCTTAGTGGTATTGGCGTGAAGGGCGAGGGTCCTTCCTGGCAAAGGCGCAGTATTATGGTCTGTCAGCGGCGTTTTATTGTTTATGTCACCTATTGAAGGTCTTTAAAGGTGCCCGGTTTGTATTATGCTGTGCTGTTTCGGACCAACACTTCTCAAGGCAATAAATCAGCGCCTGATACTTTCATTTCCAATGTATTTTATTTTAAATATACCGTATAAGATTGAATGAACGAACTAATATTTACTGTAGCGCTAAACTTGTAAAGGAACACAAAGAAACCAAAAGAAGTACGAAAGTCACCCTCTTACTTTTTAAGATCAAATTTTGTCATTGAACATCATGTCCTTCAGTAAGTGCCATTTCGCCGTTAGAAGAACTAATTGTGGAACGTAATTGCAATAACAAAAACAACAAGGACACAAATGAAACGTTTTGGTTGAGATATTACTGGTTGTTTTGGTCACCATTGTTGACGAATTTCTGGTTTAATGACTGCGGCTCATTCATTGAAACAGTTGGAGTATCTCGCTCAATTTTGAATTAGAAAGTGCATTTTGAGTTTATGTTACAATAAGTCATTGCTCCATTTTTGCTTATAACTCTTTCAGAAGTTAAAGATACATATGCATAATTTACGGTCCCAATGACATGTAGTCTTCTTTCTGTTTCTGCGGTTGGCTCTTTTTGAAAAAAAAAACGTCTCGAATAGTTTCGATATGTTTGCTCCAAGAGAGATTGAGTGAAGTTTCGCATATAGCGTTTCTTTTTATGTCATTATGATCTTCCTTTTGTGCAGCTGCACATTGGTAATACGCCTCATACTTTGTCACAAGACGACTTCAAGCAGCTGGCCAAGCGCAGCGGTGGTTTCAGCGGAGCCGACATCTCAGTGCTCGTGCGCGATGCCCTCATGCAACCTGTGCGCAAAGTACAGACAGCGACCCACTTCAGGAGGGTACGAGGGCCCTCTCGCGGTGACCCCAACGTCATTGTGGACGACCTTTTGACACCCTGCACTCCCGGTAGCCCCGGCGCCATCGAAATGTCTTGGATGGACGTGCCGGGAGAAAAGCTTCTCGAGCCGACGGTAACCATGAGCGACATGTTATTGTCTCTTTCAACTGCCAAGCCGACTGTCCGCAAGGACGACCTTCGAAAGTTGAAGAAGTTCCTCGATGACTTTGGCGAAGAAGGTTAAGTCAAACAGCGTCGGGAGGCAGTGTCGAAAAAATTCGCCAAGTTGTTGACCAAAACTCTTCCGGTCATGGCGTGGACATATTATATTTACCCCCATCTTGCAACCACGTAAGACGACGGAAGCTTCGGGGAGACCAGCAGAGAGATAGACTAAACCTGACCAGTATATTTATGTACCACTCTCTATACTACTGACATCGCAAGGGTTGTGTCTCAGGGCGGCCAATCGCTAACACGCCCGCAAAAAGCTTTCACCTGCCATTGTCTCCCCGAGAAAAATCTCATCTTAGAATACGTGCTCACTAACGTGCGCTGACTTTTCCGTCCTAACCCTTCTCGCTGTATTTAGTAATGATCATTGGCGTGTGCCGGCACAGAGTGAACATGGCAGCTTCTGCACGGTGTCCTACGGCTTGAATAATACCGCCTGAATGTTTTACACCTATCATTTTTCCAGTGCTCCGTTGGACGTCCTGCATGTTTCCTCTCGGTAGACGCGAGAAATTCGGACCAATCAGTCGTGTAAAGCTTCGCAAGGAGCCGCGTTTTGAAGCGGGATCAAATCCAGGTGGACATGTCACATGGCTCTGAAGCATTCCACCAGAAATCGATTACGTATTATGTATTGATTAGGTACAAAAGCCAGCGCTATGAATTTTTCAAAACAGATTATCCTCATATATGTCGGCCATGCTCTCAGAATTTAGGGCAATGCATGACTGACACTCTTGCTTGCCGTACCATACTCATTCACACGTTTCCCATTGGGAAGCTGGTAAATCTTATTGAGACGATGGAATACGTATCGTCGTTTTAGAATAAAGGCGAGTTCAGGGGAAGAAATGTTGTGAATACTTGGTACACTACTTCTCTGTCTCCTTCATTTATGAGTTGCCATGAGTTCGCACTAGCTTTTCGTTCACCACATGTTTCGCCTTTACTCATCTTCGGCCTTTTATTTATTTTTGCTTATCAGTTATAACAATTCATGTATTAGTATCTACGGGTAATATTTTTGTGACATTCACTTGGTATACCGTGAGAGTGCTTCACTAGTTTAAGGTTTCAAATTGTGCTGCCACTTTTCCGTGTTTGTCTTACTCGGTAACCATCTTGACCGGTGTTATTGTCCTATCGGTATTTATTGTAATCACCTTTAATTTTCATCTATCATATTTATATGCGAGTGTGTGCATCTATCACGCGCCATAAAATGCACTGCGTTCCGAGCAATAAAATATTAGCCCTGTGTGTGTGCGTTCTCTCTTGTGGTCCATCTTACTGCTTCATATTGTATTTTCTAAACTTGATACAATGGCACTTCAGCATAGAAAACACTTATTTAAAGGTAAGTCATTGAGCAATATGTATATATCCTCCTGAGTTCCAGCTATGGCGATTTGTCCAAAATATTGGACATGAAATACCCCATCACTACAAAGATCTCAGCATGTTTTCTTCCTCAAAAACCACTTGTCCAATATTTTGGACATCTACTGGCGCCCTCCATGAAGTTTTGTCGAAATTGCGCCAGAAGATCGCGAAACAAAGAAGAAAACATGGTGGCGTTGAACAGAGCAATCTTCTAGAAGTTAAACGGCGAAAGTTAAGGTCCACTTTCTGTTGGTTTTTTATTATTTGTTAAATTTTGAATAAAAACTTGCAGTTATTACGGAATTTGTCACACTTTTCTTCAGTAACCTTGCTTTGTGTTGCTTCAGGCCCACTACTTAACGCTTTAATTAAGTTTCAGCGTCCAATTAGTTGGACATCACGCCATACCTAAAGCACAGGCATAACGGAAATAATAAGCTTCACTTTTTATCTTCGTCACCTACACACCCAGTTGTGAAAGTTTCAGGAAATTCCGTGGACCAAAATCCAACCCGGAAGTTAGGAGGATATATATATATATATATATATATATATATATATATATATATATATATATATATATATATATATATATATATATATATATATATATATATGTCCTATTCATCTTTCGTATGAATCGGTATAAAACGAAAGTGAAAACTGTCTTCGCAGAAGTAGGGCTTATATTGTGCAGTGAACAACATAACAGTTTGTATAATATAATAACTTGGTAACTACAGCGTTCTTTGGCGTGGAGGCTTCCGCTTTGACCCCAAGTGGCACATACCCATCGCGATGACTAGCTTCATGATTATGATATAAACATTGCGGTAGCTGAAGTTGTTAATATAGCATCAGAAGCACATAGAAAACATCTGCACTGATACTTAATATGCAGTATAGGCACCATTCAGTCGAGTTTTCCAGTCTGACTGAAGCGCCAGAATACAATGCCTAGCGGATAAAAAAAAGCAACCTTGGGGCAGCCTCAATGAAAATGGAACGCTACGAGCGCGTTTCGCGCCCTGCATCTGTCGGCGGATTGTGCCCGGCATACATGGAGGACGCGAGCACGCGTCCATTTTCTGTGTCCCCTAATGGCGAAAATACTCTGGGGCGGCGCAATGTGAGCAACGCAGCTCCATCTAGGCAGTGTGCGGTGCCTATACGTTTTCAAAGCATCGTCAATTTAGGAGAGAAACGGCAGAGTGTGCGCTCGAACGACAAAGTAACTTACGGGTTACGACTGTGTTTATGCATTGACTACCATACTGCGCTTCATCAACACAGGAGGCCCTGGCTCGCAGCTTGAGCAGCGCGTACGCGTTCCACGTCCCGTTGGCGCTCACTGAGCCTCTGGCCGCCTAATCATGGCCCATTTGTTTCCCGCCTCTAGTAAGCGAAAAAAAAATTAGGTTGATTCACTCCCAAATTTAACTTTGCCTCTCTCATGGTTATTAATTTTCTCGGGAGCCGTATCTGTTCTTGTCGGGAAAGTGGAACACTCTCTGTGTTATAATTTTTTCACTAAAATTGCCCAAGAATGTGTCGCAATAAAGCTTTTCATTGCGGTCCCTCCACATTGATTTTACCCCGTTTTGCAGTTATTTGCTGCAATGACCTCTTAGTTTCTTTACTACGCTGCCAGCTCATGCGAGTCCCTGCCTACTGCTGTTGTTTGCAGATCCAGCGAAAGTTGTTACGTAATAAAATTCGTCGCCTTCGCATTGCACTGCGCCACATGTTCCGCCTCGTAGGCTGCTTCGCAATAACAGTCCCTAAACTTGTGCTCAAAAAAGCTTCGGTGCATGTACCTTTTGATACTGTAGATACTTGTAAGTTCTCAGGCATAGAGATGGGGCCGTAGGAATCATGATGAAAAAAAAAACATGCCTGATCTATCATTCATTGGAATCGAGTAACATGCACGTGAAACGTGTCTTCACAGAGGCAGCTGAGTGTTTATTGTGCATTATTTTGCCACACAACAAACTGCAATGCCACCCGAGAAAGTGCAAGCAGCTCGAACCATGCGACGTGCTCTTCAAGCAGAAGGGACGCGCGAGAAGAACACATGAGCATGGAAAAACAACTCTCGCAGCTCGACACCTAAGGCACGCTTCTCGAACACAGAGGCGACACGAAACGAATGTATACAATTATACACAAGACGAGCGCGAACTAACAATAATATCTGGAGTTTAACATACTGACGCCACCATATAATTATGAGAGACGCCGTAATGAAAGGCTCCAGAAATTCTGACCACCTGGGCTTTTTCAGTGTGCACATAAATATAAGAACATGGATGAGTGCGGACTGGCTGCCACAGTTATTTGTGTTTGTGCAGCGCGCTTCTTTCACAGACGAGGCAACTGCAGCTAGCGGCAGCGAGCGACGTGACCTGTGCCTAAAAGGGGGCTTTACCTGTGTCGCACTTTCTATGAATATTAAAGGGTAGCCAGTTCGTCTGAGTACTGGGTAGCTTTCTTGTCTTTCCGTATTTATATTTCTGCTCCTCCTCATCTACGCAAATTCACGGTGAAAGCAAAAGACGTGCAAACTGCCCCGTCATCCTACAATCGCGCATGCACGAGCAACCACACCATGTACAGAGGCGTGCACGCATCGCAAATTGCGGGGTGACGACTTTTAAAGGGCCAGTCAACAGGCTCCGAAACGCGCAGGCTAAGCTCGTGCATTTCTACTGCACCTGACCAACCTGATTCAACGCACAGTGACGTCAAATCGGCGATCGGCGACGTGACGTCGCACGCAGCTCGTCGATTGGTCTAAACCAGGTATCAATAAAGAGTAATTTCGTGAATGTCGCTGATCACCGAGTTGACGTCACTGCGTGTGGAAGAAGGTTGGTCAGGCGCAGGAGAAATGCACGAGCTTATTCTACGCGTTCTGGGGCCTCTTTTAAAGCGCGGCCTTCGCAACCTTCACGCCATCTCACTAGTGCTAACGAGAGAGAGAGAGAGAGAGAGAGAGAGAGAAAGATGCAAGGAAAGGCAGGGAGATTAACCAGACGCACATCCGGTTTGCTACCCTGCACTGGGGAAGGCATAAAGGGGAGAAAAGAGGTTGCAGAGAGATGAGAAGGTACACACAATCACGAGCACACTCGGGGAGCACACACAGTCTACAGGCGGTCGCTCAGGTTTGTTGTCTTCAGGTAAAGTAGCAGTGACCAAGGTCCTAGTATCTTCTGCACACAAAATGGTCCGGAGTCAAGTTGATTCAAAACCATCCGGAGCTGGCATCGCTGTGTGTCGTAGCAAGCGCAGCTGCACAGGACGTGTTCGATGGTCTCTTCAGCTCCGCAGTAGTCGCATGTAGGAGTGTCTGCCATACCAATGCGAAAGGAGTACGCCTTTTTAAATGCAACACCCAACCAAAGGCGGCATAACAGTGTCGCATCGGAGCGGGAAAGTTGTGATGGTAGCTTTAGCTTGAGCGAAGGATCCAGTTCATAAAATTGACACCTTTGGAAGCTGGTAGACGACCAGAACGTGCGTGTGGGATCTCGAGCCAGCAGGTAAAGTTGTCTTGCTGCATCATTCCTTGATAGAGGAATCGGGACTACACGGGTTCCTTCATGGGCTGAGCGGGCTGCATCATCGGCTAATTGATTTCCAGTAATACCGATATGTCCAGGCAGCCATTGATGTATAATATCATGCCCTCGTGCTTGAGCTTCACGATGGCAATGTCTTATTTCTTGTACCAATTGGTCATGACTCCTCCTACGCATGGCAGACTGCAAACACTGAAGCGCTGCCTTATAATCATAGAATATGACCCATTTTCCTGGACGTTCTTGAACGAGATATTGTAAAGTAGCCCTTATAGCAGCAAGCTCTGATGCCGTAGATGTAGTCATATGCGACAACTTAAACTTGATTGTCATTGCTGCAGCCGGAATTACAGCGGCACCTGATGACCTGCTGGACGAGACGGACCCATCAGTGTATATCTGCATTCGGTCTAAGTACAACTCATGTAATAATAGCAGAGTTGCTTGCTTCAATGCTACTCTGGAGTGATTGCTTTTCTTTTTGATTCCCAGAATTTCTAGACGTACTTGCGGCTGGTCGAGGCACCACAAAGGACATGCCATTCTCGCAGCTGGCGTATATTCCGATGGAATGCTGTTAGGTGCTTGGCTATGACGTCTGAAAACGTAGCACGTGGTCTTCCGGAGGGTAGAAGGGCCAAGTGGTGGTCGGGGACGCGGCTAGCATGTCGAATGTGCGCTCTGAGGCAATCCACAACTCTATATGTCCTGACTGGATGGTCTTTGGCAAGCATGATTGTGGCATAAGTAGAAGCGGATCAGGGCAGTCCTAGGCAGATACGCAGTGCCTGACCCTGCAAACTCTCCAATGAATGAGTATTGGATTTGCAAGTGTTAGTCAGTACCGGCAAGCTGTAGCGCAATAGACCCAGAAATAGGGCCCTGTACAGCTGTAGCATGGAGGCCACAGAAGTTCCCCATGCTTTCCCGCACATGAATTTCATTATATGCACAATAGATAGCAGTCTCTTCTTCAAGTACGCACAATGTGGGCTCCACGAAAGACTTCTGTCGATTATTATGCCCAGGAAACAATGCGTCCGTGCATATATGACACTCTGCCCATTGATGTAAACAGGGTATGGCGTCATTGGTTTGCGTGTAAACGCCATCAACGCGCACTTCACAGTTGATATAGTTAGGACTTGTTTCTGAAGGTAGGCTGTTGTGAGGGTTGCTGCCCGCTGTATTCGTGCACGCATCTGAGGGCGAGTAACTGCAGCACTCCAGAGGCAAATATCACCGGCGTATATGGATAGGCACACCGACTTTGGCAGAACCTTCACCAGACCAATGAGAGCAACATTGAACAATGTGGTGCTTAAAACACCTCCCTGAGGTACTCCGCAGTAGGTGTAATGTTCAGCAGTTGTACCCTCATATGTTTGCACAAAGAAACCACTGCCAGTTATATAATCTTTTATCCATTGAAACATTCGTCCACCAATGCCCATTGCTGCGAGAGAAGTGAGGATGGAATCGTGAGCTACATTATCATATGCACCCTTCACGTCAAGAAAGAGTGCCACTGATATGCGCTTGCGACTTTTTTTTGTTGAACAAATGTCGATAAGTCAAGGACACAGTCGATGGAGGAGCGGCCCCGACGAAAGCCTGCCATGCAAGAAGGGTATTTGGTGTATCGTTCCAAGTGCCACTCGAGACGAAATAGAACCATTCTTTCCATCACTTTTCCGAGGCAGCTTGCGAGGGCAATAGGGCGATACGCTGTCAAGTCCAATGGTGATTTTCCTGATTTCAAAAGTGGTATTAATCGACTTATTTTCCATTCTCGTGGAACACTGCCGCTGAGCCAGGAGTTGTTGAAGCATGTTAAAAGTTCTTTTCTGGCTTTTTGTCCAAGGTGTCCCAATGCACTATCAGTAATACCATCAGGACCTGGCGATGACATGCGCATAGAAGCGACTAACGCACCGTCCAGTTCTTTCATGGTGAATGGAATGTCCATTTCTGGTAATCGCGTCTCAGGAACGATCACGGCGTCAATGCTCTCGTTCATAATATTCCCGGCAACTCTCGTGCAAAATTCTTCAGCCACCTCGAGTTCTGTTTTTTCATGATGGAGTGCCAAAGCTTTAAAAGGGTACCGTTGTTGCGGAGAGGAGCGAAGACCACAAACTGTTCTCCACATATATGACAGTGGTTTATGAGGGTCTAGAGATTCGCAGAATGCTTTCCAGCGTTCACTCTCCAGCTTGTAAATGCGTCGTTGAATCTTTTTCTGGAGCCGCCTTGCTTCCCTCAAATCGTAAATTGATCTTGTGCGTCTGTATCGTCGTTCAGCACGCCTTCGTATAGCTCGTAATCTTTCCAGTTCGATTTTAAACTCTGTTATTTCAGACGAAAATGGTAATTTACATTTGGACGCTTGCATAGCTTCCGCTGTGGTATTTTCCAGGCTGCAGGCGAGGCCTTCTTGGCAAGCGTCCTCAACACGCGATGTAAACATCGACCAGTCAGTGCCAATTACAACACCTGAAGAGAATTTTTTTATGATACCATCGATCGTCACGTAGGTGGGTATGTGATCACTTCCATGAGTCTCAATATCGCAAAACCATTTAACTTTGTGAGAGAAGCACCGTGACATCAATGTCAGGTCAAGGCAACTGCCATACGTGAGACCCCGCAGATATGTAAGGGTACCATCGTTCATGATGGAAAGGTCATAATCGGAAGCGAATGTAACAATGTTCCGGCCCCTGCAATTCATCCTAGTGCTCCCCCAAAGCATGTGATGGGGGTTGAAGTCACCGGTGATGATCCAAGGCCCATCGGTCCTCATTAGGATGTCTTTTAATCTGTCGCAGTCAAATCGCGATGACGGAGATATATATCCACCATCACAACACAAATCACAACAAAACGTTTAGGCAGCCACCCAGCCACATTAATGCCCACAAGTTCGCTCTCTTTCCTCGCGCAATTTTTCATTGGAACGCATTACCTGCGGAAGTAGTGAATGCTGCCTCGACGGCTTCATTCACTCAACAGATAGAAAAGATTAATTTCACCATATAAGTGATGTATGCTGAAAATAGTGTCATTTGAGTGCAATTCATCCGGCTACAAATGTTGAAAATATTCTTAGTTGTGCGCAGTTCTTTTGAACAGCGAGAAAATATATTTGACTTTTCTGTACTTGATAGTTATGTATTCTTTCATTTATGCCATGTACTCCAGTGTCTTACTAGCTACTGCTTGAATGTATTGTTTGTATCCCACTCCTGCATGGGCCCGGGTAGGGCCTGCAGTATCTGTAAATAAATAAAATAAGCGTGAACGAAACTGCATTCTTCTTTACTAACGAGAGTGCTAACGAGAGCATCTTTTAAAACCACTGAGCTTGGAGTACTGCTAATGGTAAATTTTATATAACCGTAATTATAATGAACACATTTGCGTTGTGATAAATACTGAACTGGAAAGCTTTTTGGAGCCTGAAATGCTGCTGTCTTTTGAAGGTAGATCACTTGAAGAAAATTGGCCTAGGTGCAGGGAAAAAATGTCCATGTTAATTGATTTATACGTTCCTTGCAATAATATCTGTAAGTGTATTTTTTTTCTGTGGTTCAAAAAAAACCATTAGCTGAATGAATTTTTTTTAAAAAACCAAGTGTGCGCTAAACGTGTATGAACACCACCTTCATGAACAGATTGCAAATCCTAGCCTAAATCATATGCTGCGCCTTACGCACAGCAAAAGATAAATACTTTTCAAATGGCCTGCCATAACTGCTTAAGAACAATCCTACGGAGTGCTGGAAAACATTGAGCACTAGTCAAGGAATTGCCCAAATTGTGTTGCACAATGAGAAATCCGGTGATCTTTATGGAAGCAACTGTTTAATGGTTTTAATTCCTTTTCACGTCCGTATTCACTAGTGAGGGTAGCTAAACAGTACCATTTGCACCTGATCTCGATTACTATTACATGACACTAATAGACACCATGTTCGAGAGCATCACTTGACTAATAAACAATCTGAAGGTATCTTCATGATGTTACATTGCTGGAATGAGTTGTAGGATAATCAAACAGATACCATTTTTATTTCAAGCAACAACCTGATTGACATCTTCAGGCAGCCCCCATCTCCCGGTATGCTTTCCTCTGACTGGAATCTGCTAAAAATAGCGCCGATATGCGAAATTCGGAAAACATATGCATCTTAAAATTACTGGCACATCTCGCTTACCTGCATTTGGTAAAAATTACTGGAACACGCCATTGTTTAGCATATTTGCAAGCATCTCGAGTGGACCTGTTTTTATTTATAGTCAACACACAGTTTAGTAGCTGCATGTTCACAACAAATATCAACCTTAGCATGAATCACTTTTTTACAAAGCGAGTTGAGCGCGATAAAATTATCTGTCTTTTAAGGAGGAACTGTTACGAAGCGCGCCTCCGACGACGTTACGAAGGGCGCCACGAAATCTCACCGCTGCAACCACTGTTACGAAAGAGAACGACGCCAACACGGTGCCGAAGGCGCCACTTCTCCGATCGCCACCGACACGGTCACCAGTGGTTTGGTAGCGTAGGTTTCTCAGTTCGTGACTGCTTCTGCGCAGAGCTAATAGACGAGCGGACGAGACGACGGTGACTTATACAAGGTTTATGTAAAGCATAGAAATACAGGCATTACAAATTCGGCCCTGGGGCCGACAGCTTAGAGACTCGAAGACCCGAGCTCTCTTTTCTGACGTATAGGTCTACTGCTCGCGACGCGCCGCAGGGCTTCTTTATATGCACTGGATGGATTCTTTGAGTAACCAAATGTCCAACCAGAAGCGCCACTGGTCGTGAGGTCAGAATCCTCCAATGGGGTCACAACTGGGCCGCGTCATTCTCATCGAATCCGGAGCCGCTGCGAGTGGTTGCACCCAAGGACGAGTGACGTCGCCACGCATTGCGTAAGACTCGCCAGACAGAAAGGCTCCTATTGCTGCAACGGGCTCGTGGGCTGAGGTGGCTTGTGCGTGCGCGACAGAAAGGCGCCGCCACGTGATGACGCCGTTAAATTGTTCGCGTTAGGCGGGCTCGCGTGCTGGCCTTGACACAGATTGCCTTTTTCAGAGGCATGGACGTTCGGTGTGGACTCGCAGGCATAACAGCACCCCCGCCGCCCAGACAATGCGCCGGAAAGGTGAGCTTCTTCCTCGTGGCTCGGATGTCAGGCGCGCTCGTTCGCAAGGTCCCACCAGGTTCGCCTCCAGGGCCATGGGGAGAATGCAGCTCCAGACTATGTTCCGGGAACACATCCCATTCTTGAGGACGGATCCCAGCTCTACTGGCTTGTCGCCACAACTTGTCGGCCAGCTTCGCTCGTCTCTTCTGGCCATCTTTGGTCCGCAGCAATTGTCGATGGTTCTGCAACTTGTCAAGAACGGTTCGACAACAGACAATACACTACACAAGCAAGTGCCCTCGGTCACCCGACAGAACACCAGACAAAGTATATTACAACATATACCTAGCTACGTGTCTTATCGTAATTTCGTTCCCTCTACATCAAGAGGCACATGTGGGACAGAAGACTCTTAAAATGAGAACTCAAATTTTTAACACATACAACAACGTAACGAAATATAATAGAACATAAAGTTGGCTCCTTTAGCTCATTCTGGTCGAGAGCGCTCTGCTGAGGCCGTGATGAGGACAAAATAATGCCCCGAATCGCCAGCGAGAAACCGAAAGGTGGAAAAGTTACTAACTAAACGCACGGCTCAATGCGTCTGCATTAGCGTTTAGCTTTTTTTTTTTGTAGCGAACGTCAAAGTTGTGCTGTTGGAGTATCATCCTCCACCTCAGTAACCGGCCACTTTTAGACGACGATACCTATGCGGTACTAAGGCCTGCTTGTACTTGCGACGATGCACATCTGTGTAACTACAATATGGGAGTCCAGATTTCTCATAAAAAGAAACATTCCTTCTCAGGTCCTCCTTCTGGACTTCACTTAACCTACGCCCTAGGTTCAACTGCTGCAAGATTACCTCCGATCCCCTTTCGATTACATCTCTAGAACTCAAACTTTCTGCTCCCTCTTCCTCTGAAGCATTCAACAGCAGATTTACGACCGCTTGACGTTGAACGTATGGTTTCATCAAGTTACTGTGGTAAATTTTGTTCGGCCGCCTTCCTAATTTCACTTCATAATTTGTATCAAAGCTTCGATATTACTTTGGCGGGCCCTTCCCAATGAACCTCAAGCTTGTTCTTTTTGGACGGCTGCAGCAGCATTACCTGACTTTCTACTTCAAAAGCGCGCTTCTTCACCGGTTTGTCATAGTACTCCTTCGACAACACTTGTGCAACCTTCATGTACCTTTCCACTAGATGTTTGGTTTTTTCAAGCCTCTGAAGGAGGTCTAGAACATACACAACTACATTAGGGTCCTCATCGAACCCCTCCCAGGACTCGCGTAGCATTCGCAATGGTGTTCTCAAACTCCTGCCATACACAAGCTCTGCAGGGCTAAAACCAGTGCTCTCATAAGGAGCTGATCTCAAAGCGAACATAGCGGGAGGAATACACGCTTCCCAGTCGCATTTGTGCTCGCAGCAAAGAGCTCTCAGTATCCATCTTAGAACGAAATACATGCGCTCTACCGGATTAGATTGCGGGTTATGGATCGAGCTGTGCACTACTTTTATTCCACATTTATCCATAAAGGTAGGGGTAAGGCAGCTGGTAAAGACACTACCATTGTCGCATTGGATTTCAGAAGAAAATCCGACGCGTGTAAATATGGATAGCAGTACATTCACGACATGAGGGAATTGAGCTCCTTAGGTGGTATCGCTTCCGGAAATTTTGTGGCTACACAGAGAGCCGTCAGGATGTACCGACAACCTTGCTTTGACTCTGGCAATTCCCCGACTATACCAATTACTAGGCGCCGAAATGTTTCTGTGATAATTGGCACAAGCTTCATGGGTACCTTCCACTTGTTCGTGGATTTCCCCGCTCTCTGACAAGTGTCGCATGAGCGTACAAAGTCTTCGATATCCTTCCAGCATTTCGGCCAATAAAACTCAAGGGAAACTCTAGCCTTGGTCTTTTCCTCTCTGAGGTTCAGTCGCCTCGCCGCCAAGATCACTTGAAGGTTCACAGCTTTGAACAAGATCAAGCGCCTGCGAAAGCTTCCGCGCTTACGATCGCGTGAGGGCCATGTACGCTAAGTTGGGGAAGAACGATTTACCCTGCCCTTTGAGAAGCTGCTCTGAATTCTCAGAGAAGAGATAAGGAAAACGATCGGGAAGCGCGGAAGACACAGCCGCTTCGGTGCGAACATTACCAAACGGGCCTTCAATAACAACCGTAGCGATTGGTAAGCAAGCACTCTGCTCTTCGGCGATTCGCCTGATCCACGCGCATTCTCCTGTAGAGCCATCCGGAGACACCAATGAAGGATGGACAACGTCCATGGTTGCCGCTGAGTCTCGAAGTGCTCGACACGTTTTCCCATTCACACTAATTTCTTGGAGATACGGCTCTAACGACCGCATGTTCTTTTCCGACTCTCGGATTGTTGTGAAAGCTAACTTTTGCTTACAGTTTATCGCGATTTGCCCTTTCTTTTTGCACTTGTAGCAGATTAGTGGCTTCCGTGATTCAAACGTCCGTGTGGTATCAGTGCGTAGTTTTGGAACCGCACTCAATTTCTCCGCTTCCGTTTGCCCTTCCCCTACAGTGTCCTTCGTAAGAGACGGGTCCTTCTTAAAACTACGGTGCGGAGCGAGTCTCCGTTGATCAGGTTCCTTTGAAAAGCCCTGTTTCCTTTCATCCTTTTCAATGCGCACTGCCCTGCTGTGCAACTTTCGGAGAGTATAATACTCCTCAGCTAACTCTGCTGCTTTGTTAATCTGTGCTTCATCAAGTTTGTCCTGCAGCCAAAGCTTGACGTTTTCCTCTATGCAGCGGTAGAATTGCTCCAATGCAATGCATTCTACCACTTTATCGCGATCGTCACAAACACCTTTGCCCTGGAGCTATTCAATTAAATTGGCTTTGGGACCAAACACGAAGTCAACGTGTGACTCCTTCCCTTTTTAGCATACCGGAAGCTCTGCCTGAAAGCCTCGGGTGACAACTTATAACGTCACAAGAGCACCTCCTTAACCTCGTGATAGCTCTCAAACGCTTCCCTCGACAAGCACGTTATCGCGTCGGACAGTTTTCCGGGAAGAAGAGCTAACAGGTCTCTTGCCCAAAGAGACCACTCCAACGCATTTCGCTCGCAGACGTGTTCAAACTTCACGAGATACTTCGCCATGTCCTCGCCTACTACGAACGGTGGCATTTGGTCCCGAATTCTATAACCGCTTACCTGAACTGTCGGAGAAGCTACGCTAGGCGCCTGCGAACACTGTAGGATTGCCGATTCCATTCGTTTCTACTCGAGGCGCTCCTGTCTCTCGGCGTCCTTACGCTGGCGACGTTCGCGCCTTTCAGCTTCTTCACGTTGGCGAACTTCTCGCCTTTCAGCTTCTTCACGTTCGCGAGCTTCTCGCGTTTCAGCTTCTTCACGTTCGCGAGGTTCTCGCCTTTCAGCTTCTTCACGTTCGCGAGCTTCTCGCCTTTCGGCCTTCTCGCGGCGTGCTTTGATATCCACGCAGGCCTCATCGACTTCCTTAGCCGACACTCCTTCATCCTTCATGATCTCAAGGATCGCCTGCTTTCGTTTCGCACGGCCCAAAGTAATGCCAAGTTCCTCACAAATTTCGATGAGTTCCTTCACTTTAAGGTTCTCCATCGTTCACACTAGCCTCTTGCTGTTTGCCCCTGTTAACAATTGACTTGCCGTACCCACTATAAGTCAACTAGCAAGACGCGCAAGCAATTTTTCACACTCCCGTGTTTACCCCCTCCGCATTAACTTTGGTTTCAAATCAGTTCGACTTTGCTTGAAACGATCAAAGCTCACTCCAATGCTTCACACAGCCCTTCTCTAAACGACTATAACCTGAGCTAGAGTAGTCTGGTGAACTGAGGGGAAAACATCAGGCACTCACCGCATCGATGTCGCTGACGCCGGCCGATCCCGCAGCTGCCAACCACTGTTGCGAAGCGCGCCTCCGACGACGTTACGAAGGGCGCCACGAATCTCACCGCTTCAACCACTGTTTCGAAAGACAGCCACGCCAACATGGTCCCGAAGGCGCCACTGATTCGAACTCCGCCGGGAAGGTCACCAGCCGTTTGGTAGCGTAGGTTTCTCAGCTCGCGACTGCTTCTGGGCAGAGCTGATAGAGGAGCGGACAATACGACGGTGAGTTTGTCACAAAACGGGCACTCAAAAAAAAGGGCGCGCCGCGAAGTTCTCGCGACGAAGCGCCGTAGAGACGCCTCGAGGTCAACGATAAAAAAAAAGAAAACAAGCATCCAAAGACTCCCCGGGCGCGCGTCCTTCTCCCCTCGGAAGCGTAGGTTCGCCGACGAACCTCCTCGCATCGGCAGCCGAGCAAGCCCTAAGAAAGTTCTCTTTGAAAGGGGCGTGGTGATGCAGGGTTGCGTCATCTTTCGCGGACGGCCCTCATACCGTCTCGCCCTTTCCCCCAGCTTTCGCTGCGCATCGCGCCGACGAAATGATGAGAATTTCCTGGAATCTCGCGCGGAAGGTATTTAACCGAGCAGCAGAGATGGGAGATCAGGAGAAGGAAGTTAGCGCCAGTGTGCGTGGGGTCATTCCGCGGCGTCTGTCGGTGAAGGTTTTGTCCTTAGTTACAAAGCACGAGAAGAAGAAAGTATGCGCCAGAGTGCGTAGGGTGTTCCGCCTTGTGGGGCGATGCCTTTTGTTTTCCGTGACAAAGGAGGAGAAGAAGAGGATTTCCACCTGAAGGGTGAAGACTCGAGCTACAGGCAAGAGTATGTGTCTACCGCTATCGAGTGAAGACGCGTGGCAACAGCTGCGTGTGGAAAACCAACGTGTTTCCGGCGAATAAGTTTGGAGCATGGAGAGCGGCTAATTGAAGACGCGACGTTTCCTGGAAGAGAAACTTCGGGGGCAGCGGAACGACAACAACGCTAGACTTTGAGTGAGTGATTCTCGGAGGAGTATCATTCAGACTTTTGTTCCAAGAACTTTGGACTGAATAAGTTTTCTAACTCTTTAGTCTTTAAGTATCTTGGTTGTTCGATGCATGCGACTGCATTGTAGTGCGTATAGTTGTCTGTGTCCATTGTTTCGAGTGTGGCTGATTGTACTGCATAGTACGTTGTTTGATTGGTGACATATTGTATTCAACTATTGCCGAGTGTGCATATTTGTGTATCGTTTTGATTTGCCATAATTGAGAATATAATTTTGTTTTGTTTATCAACTCTTGGCTCTGACTTGTTTTTGAACCACAGCCGGCGTCCGCTGGCGCGCTAAATAGGACCACTTCTAGATTGTCCACGCTTTCGTGGTGCGGTTCAGGGGGCCGATACTTCGGGCCTTGGAATTAGCCTGGCGATCGCCTCCCGAATAATCGGGACATGTGACAGAGTTAAACAAGGTTTATGTACAGCATATATACAGAGGCATTACAAATTCGGCACTGGGGCCGACAACTTAGAGACCTGAAGAGCCGAGCTCTCCTCTCTAACACATAGGTCTGCTGCTAACACATAGCTCAACTGCTTGCGACGCGCCGCAGGGCTTTTTTTATATGCACCGGGTGGATTCTTTGAATAACCAAATGTCCAACCTGAAGCGCCGCTGGTCGTGAGGTCAGAATCCTCCAATGGGGTCGCCGCTGGGCCGCGTCATCCTCATCGAATCTGGAACCGCTGCGTTGCACGTGGCTGCACCCAAGGACAAGTGACGTCGCCGCGCATTGCGTCAGACTCGGCAGACAGGAAGGCGCCGGCTCGCTGGCTGAGGTGACTCACTGTGCGTGCGCGGCAGAGAGGCACCACCACGTGATGACGCCGTTGAGTTGTTCGCGTCAGGCGGGCTCGCGTGCTGGCCTTGAAAAAGATTGCCTTTTTCAGGGGCATGGACGTTCGCTGCGGACTCGCAGGCATAACATGCCTCAACTGCTCTTCTATCTCTTCCCACTTTAACCTATTCCTACCACCCTGCATGTTAATATAGCATACGTCTGATATAGCTCGGCCCTTGTGCTTACGTCGATTTCTTCTCCCACGTACTCCGTGTGGCTTCAATATTGTCCCCTTTTAGAACCGTCTTTGGCTACACTGTTGGCCTCAGGGCTCTGGGTCCCCCTAAAGAAGCTGTGGCTTGACGACCCATTCTATTACCGACCCTCCTACCCGTCGCACCACGCTGTGCCATGCTGTGCAAAGGGGCGAGCGCCGGGCTCGTACACGTCTTGGTTCACTTCCATTACGCTGTATCCGAGTTGCCGGCTCTTACCCTTGATCACACAGTTGGCCTCCACTACCCTCCTTTCGATTCCACGAGACTGCCCCCAGACACTTGGGACTGTGCATATGGTCACATGCACACTCCCAGAGGCTTCTCGGAGTTTATGGGAGTGTGCATGTGAAAAAAAAGTAAAGCATGGAAAAAAGGAAAGAAAGAGAAGAAGGGAGACTTAGAGAAAACAGAGAGACAGAGAAAACCAAAATGTATCACACACGCATACACGCGCACATACACACACACAAAACGAGTTACCACGTTTGCAACAGCCAGCCAGTGTCTCCTTGCAACACCGGATACATTGTCCAAACGTCTACATTGCCTGCGCGTCAGCACTGTCTACACGTTCTGCGCCGTCACTGCACCAATCTCTGTTTTGTCACGTAGACCGCTCTGGCACATAGAAGTGCCAGAAATGAACAGCGCCGCCGCATGGTGCGTATAACTCTGTTCCAGAAGTTCCGTGCAGGACTGTGGAAGCACGGGGGAAGGAAAGTTAGGGGAGGGCATGCCCAGCCGGCCGAGCGGGCGCGCTGCGTGAAAAGTGTGGAGGAAAAGACATCATGGCGGCCGTATTGACAGGGCACAATGGCGGCGTTGCTATGGTTACGTGTTGCGCAGTGGAGCTGGTGCAGCAGTGAGCGGTCGCGGCTGGCGGCGGAATGTGTGCCTCCCCAGGTCTCGCGCTGAGCCGTGGCGGACAATATCCGTGCTCTGCGCCGCGTCATGGTTACGCAGTGTTCTCCTGGCAGTTAATGTACTCTTAGTAACGTTTACAAATCCTTTTGTCCATCACAGGGTTTCAATGGTGCGTATAACGAGTGCATATCCATGTGTCGTGCGGCGGATGACACGGATGAAGCAATTAGTGTTCAACGAAATTGCGTAGGGCACCATGACGAAGCAGAACGATGACGAACGTCTTGCAGGTCGGTGACGGTTGGGCAGTGCTCCTGTTTGTGACAATGGACGACGCTGTTGGCCCCAGCAAGACGCAATGAGGACCATGTGCACATACGTAGTTTCGTGTTGTGTGTGTACAGTAACAACTTGCATGTGCGTATTAAAACACCTTTTCTGTTCCACTTCGTACACTCTCCTCCAGCACTGCATGTAATCTCAGCGTAACAGCAACCGCGTTCAAGTGTCACTTGCACCGTGCTCTATGTCACCACGGTTGCAGAACGCTGACGCCGGTGAGTTTCACGCGGAACACGGACACAGTGACCGGACGCTGGGTCACCCGCGTGGCGGAATGCAACCGTAGAAGGCGCACGACCGATCGTGTTGTCTGTACAGTTGCTGAACTAATGACGGGAAAACACTCGCCGTTGTCAGTGCATCTAGCGCGTGTTCTCTTGTGCTTGCTTCGTTGTCGGGAGCTGTTACTCACTGTTAATACTCGGACGAAATGATTTCACCGAAGGTGTCACGCTGGCCCAAAGTGTTGAGCCCCAGTGCATCTAGCGCGTGTTCTCTTGTACTTGCTTCGTTGTCGGGAGCTGTTACTCGCTGTTAATACTCGGACGAAATGATTTCACCGAAGGTGTCACGCTGGCCCAGAGTGTTGAGCCCCAGTACATCTAGCGCGTGTTCTCTTGTGCTTGCTTCGTTGTCGGGAGCTGTTACTCGCTGTTAATACTCGGACGAAATGATTTCACCGAAGGTGTCGCGCTGGCCCAGAGTGTTGAGCCCCAGTGCATCTAGCGCGTGTTCTCTTGTGCTTGCTTCGTTGTCGGAAGCTGTTACTCGCTGTTAATACTCGGACGAAATGATTTCACCGAAGGTGTCGCGCTGGCCCAGAGTGTTGAGCCCCGTTCCATTAGTTTCGGATCGTCACGATACGCGCGCTACGCAGCTCACGTGCTTTCCGAGCCGGAGAGAGAGTCGTGCCCTCTACTTTACAATCGGATGTAAACAAGAGTGGGGAATTTGCCCAGTCAACATGGACGACTTCTAGTTTCATTGCTGTAGAGTGTACTAGAAGTGTTGAGTGGCGTGACCGCGCCTCTTTGCCTGATCCCTTCCGCGTTTCCCGCAGCGGTGGCGCTGCAGTCGAATAGTACTGCAGTCGAATATCTCACAATCCGGACTACGCGTGGGATTATTGTAATAGAACAGAAGGCAGCAGAAAGGGGGGTGGTATACTGGCAAAGGGTCAAGCAGGAGTGCAAGGAACATTTATGGCTAAAAGGGAAAGTGGCAGGTCAAATGACACTCCTTGGTTTCGTGTACTTGTGGACGGGAGCAAAGGCCAGAGAGGAAAACCAGGCAATGGTAGAGTGTATATCAAAGGACATTCAGGAGTTAGGAAGAGAGTGCGAGATAATTATACTAGGAGACATGAATGCGCACATAGAAGATATAGAAGGGTATACCGACCCGGCAGGCAAAATGATCATGGATATGTGTCAAAGGCTTGATTTGATCATTTGCAACAGTACCGAGAAGTGTAAAGGGCAAATAACATGGGAGGTAGGAACGCTGCAGTCGACGATAGATTATCCACTGATGTCACATAGGCTGTATCATAAGCTCAGGGGAATGCACATAGATGAAGGTGGCTCCAGAAGTCTGGGTAGTGATGACAAACGTATCAAGCTAAGTTTTGGAAGAGCAATAAAAGTGGGAAGGAGACAAAAAGAGCAACTACAGGAAAATTTTTATTCAGAAAGGCAAATTGAAATAGCCACTAAACAAATTGAGAAAGTAATCACGGAGGATAATAAGACAGTGTGAACATACATGAATCTAATTAGACTCTTTGAGCTAGAGCTTGCTAAGACGTCGTAACAAGTCACCCGGAAAAAGAAGACACAAACCCAAAAGTTGGTGGGATGAGGAAGTTAAGAGAGCCATAGCAAAACGTCAGGAAGCCTCTAGGGAACACAGACATGCTAAGCAGCGGGGTGAACCGACAGATGAAGTTGAAAGAAATGGGAAAACCTCTCTAAGCTGTAGAAGGGCTGCATCCCTTCTGATCAATGAAAAGATTAGAAGAAAGGGAGCTCAGTGGCTGGCAGAAGTACATAAAGAAGATAGAAAGGCAGCTGCGAAATTTCGGAACCATCTAAACTCCCTAAGAAATGAGACGAGCCTAGAGCAGATTTTTATATCTACAGCCCAAGGTGCCAGGCTAGAAGGGGACGAAGCTATTGAATATACAAGAGCAAGGGTGACAGAAAAATTTCGACAAAGAAGTACTTTATGCACCACAATAGACGTACAAGGACGAATCAGGTGGTGCAATGGCTCCATTTTCACAACGAGAGTGGGAAAGGGCTGAGAAAAGGGTTCCTAGTAGTACATCAACAGGCCCAGATGGCATTCCAATTACGCTGATAAAGACATTAGGTCCGAAGTCTAAGCAGGCTTTGAGAGAGGCGGTGAGCAAAATAATAATCGATGGTGAAGTTCCCGATGGATGGAAACTTAGCAGGATGAGCATGATCTATAAAGGAAAGGGGGACAAAGCTGACATAAACAACTACCCTCCTATAACAGTGACATCAGTGGTCTACAGGCTGGCGATGCAGATTATAAAGGAAAGACTGCAGGCGTGGATAGAGGATGACGGGGTGCTGGGGGAACTGCATAATGGGTTTCGGAAACACAGGAGATCGGAAGACAATCTGTTCTCACTGACGCAGTGCATCGAAATAGCAGAAAAGGAACACATGCCCCTGTGGCTAGCATTTTTGGATATCAAGGGAGCGTACGATAGCGTGGTTCAAGAGGAATTGTGGGGAATACTGGACACACTAGGCGTGGAACATGTAGTCACTAATATTTTAAAGGGTATCTATAAAGGTAACAAGGTAGTTATAAAGTGGGAAAAACAGGTATCCAAGCCTGCAGAGGTAAAACGGGGGCTTAGGCAGGGGTGCCCCCTGTCACCCTTATTATTCATGATGTACCTACAAGGATTAGAGGCGAAATTAGAGGGAAGTGGACTGGGCTTCATCCTCTCTTTAGTCAAACAAGGAAAACTTATTGATCAGGCACTACCAGCATTAATGTACGCCGATGATATAGTGCTAATGGCCAACAACAAGGAAGATTTGCAGAGATTGATGGACATCTGCGGTAATGAGGGAGATAGGTTATATTTTATATTCAGTAAGGAAAAATCAGCAGTCATGATTTTCAATGACAACGAAGTGAGCTTAGGATACAGGACGTCACGCTAGAGATAACAGATAAATACAAATATCAGGGCGTATGGATAAGCAATGGGACCGAGTACCTGAGGGAACACGAAATATACGTGACGACTAAAAGTAACAGGAATGCAGCAGTGATGAAAAATAGGGCACTGTGGAATTACAATAGGTATGATGTTGTGAGAGGAATATGGAAAGGGGTCAGGTTCCTGGGCTGACGTTCGGCAATGCGGTCTTGTGCATGAGATCAGAAGTTCAAGCAAGATTAGAAATTAAGCAACGTGGTAGGCTTGCTTTAGGACCTCACGGAAATACACCAAATCAGGGAGTACAAGGTGATATGGGATAGACAACATTTGAGGGCAGGGAAGCTAGCAGCAAGATAAAATTTGAGAAGCGATTGAGAGAAATGAAGGAGGAGCATTGTAGGTGTTGTTACAAGGGCCCCGCCGCGGTGGTCTAGTGGCTATGGTACTCGGCTGCTGACCCGCAGGTCGCGGGTTCGATTCCCGGCTGCGGCGGCTGCATTTCCGATGGAGGCGGAAATGTTGTAGGCCCGTGTGCTCAGATTTGGGCGCACGTTAAAACACCCCAGGTGGTCGAAATTTCCGGAGCCCTCCACTACGGCGTCTCTCATAATCATATCGTGGTTTTGGGACGTTAAACCCCACAAATAAATCAAATCAGTTGTTACAAAGAAGGAAAAAATTATTCATTATGAGTTTCATTGACGATATCATCCGGTAGACGGTTTCATTCCTGTATTGTTTTTACTTAAAAAGAACTACCGAAAGAGTTGGTTTTGTAACGGTATTCTAATATTTTCGTGAATGGTCTTGACGATTAGAGACGTACGTTGGTGTGAACAGGTAATCAAGAGGGTTAATGGCATTTCCATTATAATATATACAATGAAGAAATTTAAGCCTCAGTTTCTGCCTCCTTACCATCAGTGTCTCCCATTTCAATGCTCGTTTCATTTCTGTGATGCTCGCAAAGGAATTATAGTTGTTGCTAACAAATCTGGCTGCTTGATTTAGAACGTTTTTCCAATGCGTCAATCAAGTATTGCTGATGGTGATCCCAGATTACGCAAGCATACTCTAGAATAGGTCTTACATACATGAGATAAAAGATTTGTTTCACGGTCTGCCAAGCTTGCCTAAAATTTCTGCGTATGAAGTATAGCATCCGGCCTGCCTTGGTCACAGTTATGTCAATGTGTTTATTCCACTTAAAGTTGTCGGAAAAACAGACCCCCAGATACTTATAATAGGATTCATTGCTGATTATTGAATTATTTATTTCGTATGTTGTGCCTAGTTTACTAATCCGGTTGGTGAATGATACACAGCAACATTTACGGACGTTTAGAATGATTTGCCGTTTTTGGCACCACGTGGATATTCGGTACAGATCATGCTGCAGAATTTCAGCATCCTTGTGCGATTTAATCACTCTAAACACTACGCAATCATCTGCGAATAACTTGACGTTGAAAGCACCGACTATATTCGAGAAGTTAAACAGAGCTTTCTTGTTGCTAGGTTTTGAAAAAAAAAACATAACGTTGACTATCATAACTGCCCTTTGCAGTGGCAACTCTTTTCTCAATATGGCAGCCACATATTTATGATTTCTCAAATATTTAAGGCATTGGTTGTAAAGTAGTTAACGTCACGCAGCTCTTATCAGCGTGTAATCGCGTGCACAAGCTGAATTCCACGAAGGATTTGAAGAACCTTTTTTTAGATACCTTTACGGTGAATTTCGATTTATTTAGCGAGCCTTTCCTAGCATAGCTTAAGATCATGGCGTTTTGTTCTTTACTTTCAACTATCCGGTTCGACAAGGTGACACGTGGTAATTTTTGGAATGAGATAAAATTTGCGCGATTTACTGAGTGGCTGATTACAAGACGTTTACTTTGGCAACTGAAGCAGCTCTGCGGACACGCCCTGCCAGCCAATTCCTAAAACAGGCTGCGTCCGCAAAGCTGTGATTGATTCCCGTATTTGATGAGGCAGTTATATAGGGCTTTCACCATGGAAAATAATAGTATAAACTAAATTAAATTAATCGATAACAGTGGCACTACCATGTACACCTCAATTCATGTTACGAGCGATCACCTGAAAACAAACGTTATAATCGGCTAAATGCCCGTGGTACACAAGTGGCTTCATTTGCCCATCAGGCCACCTCTGTATTTAATAAAGCAACGCCTCCGCGAACAACTATGTCTGGAACGCCGCTCTCTTTTCAATTGGGAGCCTCCTGCCAGCACGCAATCTCGGGGGCCTTGACTCCGGCCTTGTGTTGCGACCGGCCGCCGCATGAGACCGCTCGCATCCGTACCGCTCAGTCACGTGCCTTAAGCGCTCTGTCGCAATAATTGACGCAGGGGGGAAGCCGTCGGAGACGCTCGGCTTCGTACCGAAGGAGGAGGGTAAAATCAGAAGGTTGGGCAGAGCGTTGATTGGGTAAAACTGATTGGGTAGTAAAATTATTTTACTACCCAATCAATTGTGCCATGCATGACATGCCCAACAGCAACCCTGTGCACAGCCGGGAAGCCCCCACTACACGCGTAATCCAGAAGCGGGCAAGGAATTCGCATTGCGCCCGCTTACCAGCCTCTGCCGCAATACGGGGCACCCCTCTTTTCACGACGAAATGTTGACAGGGCGCCGAGTAGTTAAAGGCTTAGAACTTCCTAAAATGCCCGCTTACCAGCCTCTGCCACAATACGCGGCACCCCTCTTTCTACGACGAAGTGTTGACTGGACTCCGAGTAGTCAAAGGCTTAGAACTTCCTAAAAAAGCTCTTTTTTGCCCCACACCGAACCGCCAGTGCCAGGAAGCGCCGTCTGGTCGGGAGGAATGCGTTAGTAAAAGAAAGCATACACAGACCACTGACATCAGAAAGGTGAAGGGGAGAAGGGGGAGAGAGATGAAGGGGGAAGTGGAAGGAAGAGTGGAAGGGGGGCGCCAGAGGGGAGTCCACCGTATATTATTTTTCTGTTCTTTTTTTCTTTTTTCTTCTTTTTATTTTCTTTTTTTTTTCTTTTTTTTTCTGCCTTTTTTTCTCTTTCCTTGCCCTCTGATTTGAGATTGTATAAAGCTGAGCACCAACAAACTGTGCCTCTAATCCTGATCAAGGCACGACTCTAGGCCGAAACGTCGAAATAAACCACGTTGTGACCGCTCACGGAGGATCTACTGGACTATATGCAACGCTACGGCCACTCAACCACCATGTCTGCCTATATATATATATATATATATATATATATATATATATATATATATATATATATATATATATATATATATATATATATATATATATATATATATATATATATATATATATATATATATATATGTGTGTGTGTGTGTGTGTGTGTGTGTGTGTGTTTACTATGTACATATACAAAGAAGATAAATTTCTCAAAACAAGAGGCACCACTGCCTGCTTACACTTTTGATACTTAATATTAGAACTACGCTTATATTACAAAACACCGTCATAAATTTGCTCGCTTGCAATAGCGTTACGCCACTGGAATATTTGTAAAGCAGCACAATTTAAACCCTCAATACAAAATGAGAACTGGTTACAATAAATTTACGCAGATTAACAGACGGGCTATAAATACAGTTGGCCTTTTTAATATGTTTATGTGTTATTTTAATAAGTTTAATATGTAATAAGTCTTTCGGAAAGCAATATTTATTATTTACCGCAAAACTGGCATGATAAAACAGAGTCGTCAGCGATATAAATTTTGTGACAACGTTACTTATCATCGAATTTCTCGTGAAACAATCGAGCGCATTTAGGCTCATATGAGGAACACTGTGCTCTGAATATCGTAGAGACTGCCCACAAAACGAGTGTATGATTTAATTATAGTTTTGATACTTCTCCTCTCTTTGTAATTCGCCAGTAGCGCAGCTCAAAACGCTGATTGAGTAAGAAGCTACGCAGATGCGTGCAAATTCCGATTGACATTTTGTGTGTGTGTGTGTGTGTGTCTGGGGGGGGGGGGGGGGGGGGGGCTCGGCAGGCTCTTAAAACAGTGAATGCATCGACGCAATTTTGGCATGCCTGCATATTCACTCGTGCGCGATGGCGAGTAGCAGGTTCGTCCACTGATAAAGGCTCAGAAACGCATTAAACGCGCTAAAAACGACCAATTACACGCTTTAGCAGGCTCGGGCGCCCGCGCTCCCAATGCAGGTGCTCCTGAAATCTTCAGTACCATTAGAGTTACTGTATATGCTGCCTAAAGGTAGCATATACAGTAACTCTAAGTACCATGAGACAACAGCGCCGCCGCTACTGTCACCCACCGGAGAATCAGCCGAGATGCGGCGCGGGCACCTCGTTCACTCCACTGCCCCCTTCTTGTACACTGTAATCGTCGCTTCACAACAAGTGACGTCAGGGCCTCTCCTACATTTCCTTCCTCCGTGTGTGGAAGCTACAGGCCTTCTCAACCAATCAGCAGGGCGAGCACATCTAAGTGTATCCTTCCGCGGCCTGTCGTCTGCTAGCGACGTGCGCTACAGCGAAAGCGGCAAGAGCGTCTCGGCACACTGTGCTACTGCGCAGTGAGATGAGCTGCAATTGTGAAAGCGGTTAAATATTCTCCTCATCACCGTAAAAGCGCGCGTTTCGAGATACTTGCACGTAGACATTTGAGGGATAGGGTTAAGTGGCTCATGTTTCGATGCAAAGCACCGCACTAGCCAAATTGAATATGAAAGCACCACGCTTCATCAGATTTCGTATACGCATGCCTATGGGCATGCGAAGTGCCGCTCGCGTTCAATACGAAATGACGCTATTCCCGGTGTTTTACTTGTCTCTCTCCGGGAACGATATCGTACAGGCGAACCAGGCCCCACAATTTTGACAAGAGTGACCAAATCTGCCACCGCGAACTAATCACAACCCAAGACTTGGTCCTCCGTGGCGCTGCGGACATTCGGGCCGTGCGGACTACTCATAAAAGTTGAGACAGTGTGGTACCATTCCTTCGTACTTTATAAGTAAAAACATAACGCTTACGAGCCACAACAGCGTTATTTCTTTCGTCATTTGCATGTTATAATACGTACAAGCAAGAACTCTTCAGTATCCTGGAGCCAGAAAAAAAGGTTTTCTACAGAAAATGCGACAAAATTGTCATGCAAATCACAGCTCCAACAAGCAGAGAAGCCTTCAAGTAAAAATCTTCTGACGAGACCGCTTGCAAAGGTTACGAGGACAAACAACGCACTACGTATACGGCGCACTACATCTCGCTTCGCAACAACCTGTGTTCGAGGGTCGTGTAGCCTTGGCTCTCTTGCACGGAACTTCTGAAACAGAGTTCGCGGAGGCCACGCAGAGTAAAATCCGGTTTCTCCGCCGCCGTTGGAGAACGCGCGCGTTCACATTAGGAAAACCTATCTAGCCACTGACGCTACTCATGTTTGCGCGCGACTGCAAGCATCGCATGCAATCGCTACGACACTTCCTCATGCCGGGGTCTTCCCGTTGGTAAACATCCGTTCGGTGCGCTTCGCATCTTTGTGGACACGTCTCTCCTCCGGTGATCTCTCGACGTGTTCACAGTTCTCTTGGACCTGGGCCGTCGTTGTGAAGAAGTGGTTCGTGTTATGTTTCACATCATGGGCGGTATGAATGCGACGATCTATCTGATTCACATAGACCTCTTTCGTCTGTTCCCCGCTCATCTGAAGGCCATCCGCACAGCCACAAGGGCCGTTGAGGAGGACGAGAAGCATAACTACCCCAAAGCATTGCGACTCTACAAGCAAACCATCAAAGACTTCCATCGCGCCATGCAGCGCGAAGCACTTACTGAGCGATCGAAGCAGATGATCCGAGAAAAGTGTGCCATGTATTCGGACAGGGCCGCATTGATCAGAGATTATCTGTATGGAAACAGTGACAAGGAAGGACTCATCGACAGCGACGATGAGCGCCCGAAAAGGAGGTTCTGGCTGTGCTGTTGCTGAACTGTATCGGTTTGTACAAATTGTCCTGTATGAATTCAATCTGTGTTAGCTGGTGCCATGTTTCAGTTCATATAAATGGTGTCATGCACATTTGACAGCCCATATATCTACCTCTCTCGTGCTACCACTAGCCCCTCTTTTTATATCAATGACATGAATATCTATTTATTTACTCATGTTACTCGGCATATCCACTTTACGAGTTTTTATAGCTATTTCTGGCATCTTTTGATCACAGTGTAAACACGTTACTTTTTTTTCTCACAAGAACACTCCCGCTATCGTACTGTATTCTGATCTGTGATAACTGCAGTCATGACTGTTTGTACACATGTTGTACCTAATAAATATAATTGGTTGTGAGATTGTTGCTGAATTTATCTTCACGTGCCACAATAGTTATCAATATGCCCTGTTGAGAAGTTATACTACTGAACTGCTGCTAGGTAAGTCGCACTTAGATCATGTAGCAGCTAACATTTTTTTTTAGCTCAGTGCACTCCTATTCACAGGAAGCCACATTGTCATAGCGGCAGCCATTGGGCTAGAAAGGCTCTATGCCTTCTGCTGTCAATATCTCGCACTGCGACTGAACAAAAAAAGATCGCTTTTTAAAACACGTTCAATCGTTTCATCAACAGTTTTTTTATGGATTATAAGAGCTGCCTTTAACTGGTGCACTGTTATCATGGTTGCTGCTGATAAAGTGCTTTCTATACTAAAATCACACAGAAATTTGGTGCTAAAATTAAATCGTCCTAGAATTCGAGTCACAAAACGTAATTTTAAGTTCCAACTGCATTTACAAAGAAGTGTTTTGACCAATCTTGTTTTTGTTTATTACACGTACACTGTGACATGTAGGTACAGATGTTTCCAACAAGAGCTCTGAATGCCACCACTGTCCCTCTTTGGCCATGGTGTACATGTGCGATGCCTTCACAAAAGCCATGCAAATTCAGTAGCCATAAGTCAGAATAAGAAGTGTACACTCGCACTTATCACCAATATTTTCTTCGGCTATGCACCACTGCATTTTTATTTGCACTCAAGTGCATAGACGCCTGTATAAAACTCACATGAAGCGAATCTTGCAATTTAATTCAATTATTGAAAATACTCGCTCCCTATCACCAAGAACTTTCCGCTTCGTATTGGATTGCACAGACTATCGATATTGCCAACTCCTGTTTCCACGTACCCTACATTAAAAGGACCCTGAAATGGTTTGGACAATGTTGTATAAAGGCATTTAGCTGGTAAAACAAGGCCTAAGGATCATTTGCAGATTAGTTTAGGCTCTCTGCATCAGGTGCCTAATTTGATGCAAGACTTTAAACATGCGAATTGCTACAGACTGCAGCAGCTCAGCCCCATGAGTTTTCATTTTTTTTTTTACTTCTATTTTGCGTAGAATTGTTCCATTGAACGTGGCATCAGTGACTGATCTCATTAGATCTATCCAGTCTACGTCACTGAACCTCCAGTGGACAGGAAACGTTGTTTGCCTGTGTTGCAGCACGCTCCACAGTGGTGCGACCTGCAACATAGTCCGTCTTGAGGTTTCATTTCTCGGGCACCTTAAGTTGTTCTAAGTGCGTTGTGGGCCGCAAATCTAGCAATTGAAAAGAAATGTAAATTTTAGAGCTCATTTTTTTGTTAGACAAACTGTTAATGAGAACAAATGTCATTGTTATTTAGTTGTTAATATTGAATCTAGAGACTGTTGACTCATAAAATTGAAACATTGTTTAAGGCAGCCAGTAAGTGGAATTGCTACAGCTTTTCGGTGCAGTGAGCATCAGGCTCTCGCTATCTGATTGATGCCAGGATCACCCACACCACTGCCGCTGCAAATTCTCCTCTGAAGACACAGCAACACTTCCGAAATTTACGCTTATCGGTGATCATTCTCAAATATTTGTTTTTGTTTGGCCACATACTCGGAATTTGTAGATATGTTGGCTTAGAGAAATGACTTATTAACATGAGTGTTTGGGCGAGTCGATAGTCATCTCCAGAAGATTTCAATACTGCAGGAATAAACACAAACGCCCTGCCGTGGTGGTCTAGTGGCTAAGGTACTCGGCTGCTTACCCACAGGACGCGGGATCGAATCCCGGCTGCGGTCGCTGCATTTCCGATGGAGGCGGAAATGCTGTAGGCCCGTGTGCTCAGATTTAGGTGCTGGTTAAAGAACCCCAGGTGGTCGAAAAAAAGGTGGCCCTCCACTACGGCATCTCTCATAATCATATGGTGGTTTTGGTATGTTAAACCCCACATATCAATAAATCAATCAATCAATCAATAAACACAAACAGACGAAAAGAGAGCTGACACGGACAAGTGATATCCGTGTCAGCTCTTTTCGCATGTTCGTGTTTTTTTTTCTGCACTATTCATTGTTTTGGTGTAGAGAAGAATAAAATGAGAACAGCCAGTAGTGTTTCAGCTCCTAGCAGAGCAGATCTCAAACACTCTGTGATGCGCTTCTTCTCCGTCAGGTGCACTGCAATCACTAGCCGAAATTTCAAGTTTGTGAATTGCGGAGGAAAGGCAGTTCTATAAAGGAGCATCTCATATAATTGTCCGCAGCTGCCTTGATAAAATTTGCATTGATTATTTTATGGTGTGAATGATTTGGGTATGCTGTAGCCTAAACGCTGACAATTTACAAAAATTGTTTCAGCGTCCCTTTAAATGGCACTACAAAAGTCCATTCACACCCTTGCTCACTTGGTAACACAGAATCTCACGCATTTAAATATATTGTGATGCAAACATTAAGCATTAGGTGTCTTTTGTGAATGAGTATGCCGATCTATGAAGGCATAGAACAGTAGACAGTTGGACTTGTGTGCACTGATTAACTGTGAGACATTAAGGGCTCAAATGCAAACAGAGGAGAGCCATGTGTATTGGCAGTACTTCTCTATATTTTCAAAACACCTGAAAACATATATTTATGTTAACGATTATAAAGTTGTAAAAGTGAATCGTCCCATGAGCCCAATTTCACCAATACATACGTGCACAAAGTGAGTGCCAGTTTTAATATGCAGGTTACACATTCACATGCAGTAGGTTATCCTTTCGCTGTAGTAATCACTGCCACTGAACCTCTTACAAGGTTAACCCTGCATATAATTTTTGTTGCTGAAAGCAGCAGGAGCAAGAGGGGAGTTATTGTCCCCATTCATTCCTTATTACGCTAGGTTACGGAAACCAGGATGTAGATATGCTGTTGATGTTCTCTTTGTAGCTGCCAATAAGGTAGAAATAAAAAGTGCTGCTGTGGAAAGGAATAATGCAGGTAAAAGACAAATACAAGCAATGCATGTTTAGTAAAACTCACCATTACAGTTACAGAATGCCGTACTGATGTGTATCGGGTTTTTTCAGCTGCGATGGTTTCCCATCATTAACATCACCGAAGGATTGGTGAGAGCTGCTTGGAGTGGTACCTACAAGTCCGCAGTCGACCTTTCGAGCTCCTTCTTCGCCATCTTTCTGAGCACCGAACCTGACTAAACTCCCTAGATATTTTACAGCGAAAGCTGCTATGAGATCAGAACACAGGTCACGTGCGGTGCCGTAGTTGTCTGCTGCCGTCGTTGTGCGTAACCGATATCGCAAGAAAAAAAGAAAAAGCTCAGTAATTAAAGAACACGAAGACACAATGGGATTCAAACCCGTGTATGCTGTGTGCCAGCCCAGTATTCTACCACTGAACCACGCCGGTGCTTGAGACTTGTTCGTAAACTTGCCTTAGGCAGGCTTCATGTAGGGAAAGGAATTGCCTTATTATAAGCAATAAAGCGTTTTAGAACATCAAAGGAACAACCAGGCGGCACACACTGTGAATTTCGTGAAGAGTGGGTCGTCCAATGCTCCAACCTATCACAAAAGCTTGGTCTTGTTCTCCTATTAACTGTGATGCATACTCACTTCAGGCATAATTCTTCATCGTCGTCAGCCACTGCTTGAGAAAATCACACAATATTCCTTGTAAGTGTGGGGCAGATACCACTCTTCTACAAAGATTGATGAAGGATGGCATAGTGAATGCCTGCTTACTACATAATTACTAATGGCGTAGTGGGAACCCTGCAAGTGTTCTTGCATTTGCTACCAAAATAGTGTTAAAAAAAGGCACTGAAAGGCTGCTCTGGCAGCTTTTGCTGTGACAGTGAATGCTGCGCCTTCCGCACAGGCTGGACGGTTTCTTTGTTTTTTTTCCTTTCTCTCAGTCTCTCTCTGCACTCCATTCTTTCGCCTTCTTTGTTTCTCTTTATTTTTCTTTGTTTTTTCTTTCTGTCTTTCTATATTTTTGTTTTTATTCGCTTTGTTTCTCATCAGTCTTCTTTTTATGTCTGTCTTTCTCTTTTTATCTGTTTTCTCTTTCTTTGCAGCTCTTTCACATGATCCACTTTGCAAGCAGAGTTTCCATTCAACACTTGCACCTGCTGTACTGAGCAGTGGGGCTTGCTCAATTCCTGCTGGTCATGCCTACCTGTGGAGTTTTTTGCAACTGTTAAAATATGGCAAGTGCCAAATTGCTACAAATATGGCAAGCATCATAGTGATTATTGTTGCTTGTATGAGCAACAATGAAGTGCTGTTACCTAGACTGTTACCTGTTACTACTACTGTTACTAGTACTGTTACTAGTACTGTGCTGTTACCTGTTACCTAGTACTGTTACATCATGCAGGACACAACCTGACTTGCCACATTCGTTGATGCTGTGGCTTCTACAGATCATTATGGCTAGAAGAAATGTACATGGCGTTCCTCTTTGTTGACATATTCAGCATTTTTCGGGGAACATCGCAAAATATTCTTCTTATGTCCTGTCGATGCATAACCTTTTTCATGCCAATTCAGGTTAGTCTGCATGTGCTCAAATAGATAGCTTGGGCTATCGGATATGTAAAGCTGAAAAACTGTCACTCGTTGTATGCTAGAGTGGGTAACTTGGGCGATTGGGTATGTGCACTTGGTCTTGAGAAGATTGGTTTGTGGGCATTCTCGGCCATCTCAGCCGATCTTGCAGAATGAGTATGTGCCATTGTGTTTCAGGTTGCTGGGCAGACAAGCAGGGGTTGTATTGCGAGTAGGAGTTATTGCCCTGATGTCACTTTTAGTACACATGGACTGGCTGGTTGAGAAAGGGTTGGCAAGAAGTCGGCACAGTCGTTGGACTTGCAAGATTTCATGTCATGCAAAGTTGCAGTGTCAACAATAACGTTTGCCGACAAATGCCACCTCTAACAAAACACAAGGAGCAATGAAGTTGGCAGGATGACATGAAATGAACAGCTGCAGGGAATTGAAAAAATCAGCACCAAGAGCGACTGAACATGGAGAAAAGGCATAGGAAATGTGAGAAATGGAGTTCTACATCCTCAAACCACGATACGATTATCAGAGAGGCCATCGTGGAGCACTACAAAATTTTAACCACCTGGAGTTCTTTAACGTGCATCTTAATTAACGCACACGGGCCTCTAACATTCTGCCTTCAATAAAATGAGGCCACCAAGGCTGGAATTTCATCTCGCAACTGTCAGGTCAGTGGAAAAAGAAATTTTAGGAACTAGAGCATACATTGGTAAGAAACACTGAGCTACAATAATGCAAAGATGTCAGTAAAATAAAACTTTAGTTGATTTCACAGAAGTTAAGGATCTCGCAATACATTTTTATAGAAGTAAATAACTTGTGTGATTACACATGGAAAAATGATGTATCATAATAAGACATGCTATAATGTGAGACTCTAGATTTACACTGACCATCACGACGAGCTCTTTAATTCGTACTTATACATGAGCAGTGAATGTTTTATATTTTCACATTGTCGAAATGTGGTTGCAGCAGGTGGAATCAAATGCACAAGTTTCGACGCAATGCTTCCGGCAGTGAGCCAATGTGGCGTGTTACAGCAACAACTTTCAAGAGGCATTGTGAGATAGAACCACTCATTTTATTCTTCACGAGTCGCAAGCTGGCTGCAGACTTTATTTTCCTTTAACTGTCAAATATTCCGCAGATCCCACACCTCGTGAGAATGGTTTCATGAGAAGCAATCAACGAGTTATTGCCAGTCTTGAATTTTTGGTGCTTTGAGGCAAGCGTTTCAAGGGGGTCGACATATTTTTGTATGGGTATAGTAGTTGTGTGCACATTGTGGTCTTACCAGAAATGTCAACTAAATTGACTTTTATAGGGTAACTTAGGGTCTGATGTAACGTCAGGGTTCACGTTAGAGCACAGAAATTAGTATTATTGAAACAAACAGTGCAACGATGCGAATATTATACGTACCTTTCTTTAGCATCTTCCTCCGGGGCAGAGCATCGTTTCAATATGAATTGCTGAATCATAAAGTTACCAAAGTAATGTTTCTTAGACTGATGTAAAAGCAGACCCAACAATGGAACCACAAGTGAGGTTAACCCAACAGAGTGTGTATATGTCATTTATTGCTTTGTTATAAGATAAGATAGCCAGCATTGCAACCATAATTGACATTGCACCGCCAGTACGCCTGCATGGTGGATTTTCTCAAAGCACTTCCTAGACCTGATGTGGCTCTGGTAGAATACACAATTGCCACGCAGAATGCGTGAGTTCCATTCCTGCTAGGACACTGATTTTTATTATTTGCATTGTTCTGGTCAACCTTGAAGATGTTCGTTTCTTTTTGCACTTACGTTTGAGCTACTGATGTCTGCCCTCACCATTTCCAGTTAGAAATGAACTCTCAATGACCTGTGGCACACATTATACCTGAATACCGCAGCCCACGATATACGAGTATGTGCCACACGTGTCTAGAGTAAAGAATTTGACGTCGCATGCAAAAGGATTTTCACGTTATTGAAATTATGACCAGACAGACATATGCATCAAATCCCTTTTACGGCTGCCCTCAACATTCTGATCTACACCAAGTTAAAGAGGTTAAAGTTAAAGACGTAGGTCGCTAGATATATAGACAGGACATGCTCAATGTGCCGTCACTGAGAAATGCTTCATATGTAATATACTTTATAGAAATGTCCCAAGCTGGCGTGATACAGTCAAGGTTGGTCTAAGCATGAGTACAAATACTGTGACTGTGGCTTATGCCAGAAACCATTAGCATTGTGTAAACAGTGTTACTACTTATATGTTTTACAATGTTGTGGGCTTTATAGTTCCAACATGAAGGAAGTAGAATATTACACAATGAATAGCACCTCTTCGGTTCAAAGCATAATTAATTCCGCTAACAAATGTTGGTTGCATTATTGTGTGTGTAACACTTGACTTGAAACGATTGAGAAAGAAGGCCGAAGCAATATCTGTTCCGGTGGCTGTTGAAAACCAGCTTACTCAGAAATTGACTTAGGAACAGCATTCCAGTCGGAAACTGTCTTTAGGAAAATACTGTTTAAACGCGTTGCTTGTTGAAAATATTGGCTTTAGTGCATGGTCACAGATGTATTGAGTTTAGGGGCTGAACATATGATGGTGCATGTCAAATTTACATATTAACTAGAGCTGTGCAAATAGCAATATTTTAGGTGTCAGGCGAATTAGAATATTAAAGCTTGAGGGTAAATCGAATCGAATAGTTGTTGAATATTTGTTTAATATTTTCGGAATACTTTGAGGTGAAATAGCAAAAAAAGTAGAAGAATATTCCTAAACACCTTCTTACGAGACAGGACATGGAAGTGTTCCTTTTGATTAATGGAGAGGTGAGCTAATTGGTACATATTCAATATATAAAAAAACGGGGCATGCAAACATGAACACAAGGAAGCTGGGCATTTCTTAAGTCTCAACTCCCTCCTTGTGTTGGTTTTTGCTCGCCCTGTCTTATTATAATGTTACTTTGGCTAGGTTGGTGAAGTGCTCGACGTGTATATGGTGTTCTCTGGTTGTTTTATCAAGGATGATGCAATTCAGAAACCGAATTGTATTTGTTTACGTCATTTGCTGCAGCCAATGTGGTGTCGCCAGTATTTTACACGTGAGAGGAAAAGTCTCATCTCCACCTCTTCCCTCTTCGATTTCAGCGGAGGCCCAACTGATTTGGTGAACAAAGGCATATGCTCCCTTTGAATTCAGACTTTCTAACCTGCCCTGAAGATGGCAGTGCATAAAAAGATCTGAAGTTCTGGATGCTGAAAATATATAGTCAATTATTTTGACTTTTTGGTGAAAAACAGCATTAATTAAACATCTGCCGCGTACGGCCGAACCAGCCTTTTCGCGAGTCAATTTGCTAACGGTCATAACGTAGCCTTAAGGACAGCTTTGCCGCATTACTGAATTGTAATGCGGTGAAGCAAAAAAAATAGGGAGCTTTAGAATATTGTTTGCAAGCGCTGCGGGTGCCATAAGAGTTTTAAAATAGCGTTTTCCTTGCTGCGAACCGCAACGCACGATCGCAGTGACACCGTAGCCTCGAAACCAGCGCTTGCGGGCACATGCGGGCCGCCATCACCGCGCGCAATTTCGGATTTTCTGCGTGTGGTCCGCGAACGCCAACTCGCGTTACGACGCATGCGCAGTGGCAGCGACCGCACCGCAAGGGCTCGCGGTGCGCTATTCTAAAACCCCCTAATGATGATGGGCCACTTGCGGCGCAGCGCATATTTATGTTAAACATTTGCTACCGTAACAGCATTTGTAAGGCAGCTTCGCTGCAGTGCGAAGGTGTAGTGGGGTGAAGCCAATAAAAAAATTCTATATGGGCCGTTGTCAATTTGAGGTTGACTTTATTGTCTTCAAGAAGTTGGAATACTTCGATAGTAAACATTTCAGTGCGATTCGAATAGAAAAAACTATTTGGAAAGCATTCTAAAGCTACAATGTTCGCACACCTCTAATTTTAACATGTTCAGTGCAATAGAGTAAATTGAGCCAGTTGGTTAATCATTAATTGTCAAAAAAGCAACAATGTGCATGTATATCACAGGGACACGGAAAAAGAATACGAGCCACCGGCACTGTTTCATCTGTGCCTCGTCATTCGTTTTTGTGTTTTCGTGAAGTGAAAACTGTTTTTGCTTTCTAGTGTTATGCAAGAACGCATTATATTGTACTACTACTAGCAAACATACTTTTATCTTGCTAGATGGAAGGGTTCAAGAGAGTGCTATCATCACGAAGCACGAAGCAATAGTGAATAAAATTGATAAATGGGGAAGCTAATATACAAACATAGTGAGGCTAGCATTTCAGAGTGTAAGAGACTGGAAAATAGAGCAGTTACAGGTAGTAACACGGTGTACCTAAATTTAAAGCAATTACAATTTAAAGCAGTTACAATTCATGCATGACAGAAAATCTCTAGCAACACTGCAGTTAAGCCTCAATAACACATCGTATATGCTTGTTATGTGTTGATATGAATTGTTTATGCTTGTTATAATTTATCGGGTTAATTCTCATGTGCTTTGAAAATTGTGTTTTGTTTAATTCCCATAGGGTCACATTTTTTTCAGTACGTTTCCTGTCTGTTACCTCAATAAACTGCTACCGCAGAAATGTTCACTCCAATAGGTCACTGCCGAAAATTATCAGGGCACCAGCTGGGTGGTGCCAATTTCGATACGAAAAATGAAATTGGCTGTCATGTCATACTGGCAATTGAAAGGCTAGCTTGTTATCGAAAGCTAAGATGTGCACGCATAGGACAATGGAAAGTTGAGCAACTTGATTGGGATTCATAATAAAATTAGGTGAAGTCATGCAAACGCAGGTGCAAGAGAGAAGAAGGCTATCAGCTGTAAATGAATTACTGAAAAGAGAATCATGTACACCATCCTTTTGTCACCTTTGCTCCATACAAGGGCGGTGGTCAAATGTTTCCAGGGCGCTATCCCACGTGTGATGCTATGAAAGTGTGGCCTGGGAAATTTTGACCACCCCGGTATTATACCATTAAACCAGTAGGCCAAATGTTTGTAATAACATGCACAGCTCTGTCATGTCGCCCTTTTTTTCCCTGTTTACGCAAGAAATCTTTGTGCATATAAATCTTCTACATACACTGGCTGGATGTGTACCGTGAGAATTATTGGACAGTGAAGCTGTAGGCATGCAATTGTATGTGATTACTCAATGAGATGATTTGCATCATCATAATAATTTCGTTTTATTTATTTATTTGCTCACCCTATCTGGTAACGTGACCTGTGTGATATGCCTACTGCTACTACTACTACTATACTACCCCAACTACTATGGCGACACAGTGAGCATCACTCTTGTAGGTTGTATAAAATATCAAGTGCATTTTCTTGCTGAATTTTTTTCCATGGTTTTCAAGAAGACAACTATGGGGCTGCTACTCTCTCTCTCTCTGTGCGTGTGCGTGTGTGTGTTTAAAATATTGCATATTGCTCATTTTTCCTGTACAATTGATCGTATGTTCTAGTTATGCTCCATTGAACACAAGTAGTTTGATGCTTCTTTTAAAGTGAATTTTCCTGCATGCATTCTTTTTAGAGGACTGTAACCTAAAATGTTATTTACTTTTTCTATCTTTTGTGCTCCATGTTTTTTTTTTTTTCAATGCAGAACAAGCTGTTATGGGGATGTAGCTACATCTAAAATCACTGCTGCTACTGTAGACCATTGCCATAAGAAGCTTCTCAACAATAACAATTGCCATGCCATAACGGGAAAATATGTGATTACATGGTGGATGCACCTTTCTAGAGATTAAACAATGAAAAGTTGCTGACGTCAAGTTATTATTCAATCCTTTCTGTGACCTCCTCACAGAAAATATGGAACACGCGACCCCTCATGTGACACCCCTGGCAAAAAAAAGCGTTTCACACTCACTGCCTTCACTAAGAGTGGATCAGGCTATGATTGCCATGTATTATACATTGAAATACTCAACGAAGTGGACAGGAAGCACCTTCCATTGTGATTAATTGGTATAGCATCAGAAGCATAACCCAGAAGTTGTGAGCTCGAATCCCACTGACGAAAAGGGCATTTTTTTCGTCTGCTTTAATCAATATCGATTTGCTACACAATTACTACACTAAAAACAATTAGCATACCCCTATGTTTTCCTTGGCCTAATTATCTGTCAGACTAATTTCTTGTGCTCTCTCTAGTGTTACTCTTGTCCCTTAATAGATGAAGCCAACTGATTGAGTTACTGACTAAGAGTTTTGGGGGTGATAGAGCTTCAAGCAGGCAATGTAATCAAGCTGTGTCAGCCTGCATCTATCTGTAGCACCAGAACGATGGACACGTGACATTGAACTATAAGTGTCACTTTAGCGATCTTTTTGGATTAAAGGACCATTGTACTCAGTGAGAAGCTTGTCACAGAGACCACGCTTGTGCAGTGCATTCAATGTCGCACTTAGCCACCTTGTATTAATGCACGGTGGTGTGGTCCTGCAAAACCAATGCACACATGCAGCTGAGCAATGCTGTTTGCTTCAATGCTCAGTGTCTCAATACATTTCACTGACAGAAGAGTCATTGTGCATTGTAAAAGACAAATTAGTGTCACTCACAGGGGCTGACAAGCAATTTTTATGGTGCCATCTTTTTTCAGTGGAACGAAAAGCTTACTGGTCATTGTCTCATCACGGAGTGGCAAAGTGGAAAACACCGCGAAACATTTGTAAGCAGAATTCTTCTACCTACAGCAAACATGAAGTCGTATACTCGCAAGCTGCAAACAGTAAGTGCGAGACTAATACGTTTCAACCGTGGTGGTTTACTGCGCATGCGTGCACTCTGCACCCATGCGCCTTGGCTCGACTCGGTCCCCTGGCAGCCGTGACAGCAGCACTGCTTCTCATTGTGCAACTCCTTTTACCTTGTAAGCAGCGCAGAATTGAGTCGGGCTGGATACTAATATACATCGCATATCGAAAACTGGCATGCACGACAGCCTCAGGTTATGCGACTACGTACAGGAAAGCGATCGAATCCATATTTCGTATTCCAGCTTCAATTCTCTTCCACTAGGTTGCACCACATGACAGTTTTTGTGACTTTTAAATAGAATTTAAAAATATAAATCCTACTCACAAAGCTAAAAAATGGTGAAATTTGTGACTATATTTCATGATCTTTTCATTTCTGCTAGGATTCAATCACACCTTCCGGCCAGTCGCCAGTCCCTTTAAGCTGTGGAGTAGCCAATCAAGGAGGATGCAGAAGGGCAACTACTTTTCTATGCTTCTATGCCTTGAGAAATTCGAAAACAGGGAATGGGTGCTGAAGCCTATGTTTTGACATGCAGACTTGCCTTTTTGAAGGCTGCAAAAAAGGCAAGTCCACTTGTCCAAACCTTGACTCCAGCACCTACCCCCTGTTTTCGAATTTCTCATCACATGCTTCCATCTTCCCGTTCTTGCTGTGCTGTGTTGCAGGCGTACAAAATAGAGGTTAGATATCATACAGAGGAAGAACAATTTTAGTGATAAGGGTTTGCAGTAAGGGGTCACGAGCCCAGTGGGTGGTGCCCCAGGTCAAAGGCTCTCCTGGTTAAAAAAATTTCTTGAGTGTAAACACTTCCAGGTATAACTTTAAATATAGTCCTGCTGCAACAGTGATACCAGAACATTTTTGCACATGTGTACCCACTATCACAAGAAAGAGGATGTTTTAAAATATACTGATGAATTAGAAAAGCAAACAAAATCAGCAAAAAAACATCTACACAGACATCTACTCGTAACTTAGCAGTTGGACCAACAATTCACCCATAATTATATCCAGGAATTGTAATGCAACATTGTGTTAACATGCTCAACATGGATGTATTTTTAATGAAATAACATAAACCTATTAATGCGACAGATCATTCAACATATTTATATTTGATTTTATTCATAGTTTTTACGATAAGACAATAAGATATTCAATTGACTTAAAAACACAATGCAGTCGCTGGCCAGTTGCTACAATGCGTTAGGCTCTCATTAAACAGAACCCGATGGGACTACAAAAATAAGTTTTATTTAACAGGAATTCCATTCAATGAGTGATGAACAAGGATACAGAATACAAGTACTAAGCCAATCTGGTCAGAAGCACTTCTGTCATTTAAGAGACTTCTGTTTACTGCTGCTCTACTGTACACAAGATGAAGATCTCCTAAGGGTAGGTTGGCTTCGCTACTAGAACATCTACCAAAAAAATCTGGGATCACAAGCCCGTATTACAATGTGTAGTGATAAGAAAGAACTGGGTCTGTTACTTCTGATATTATGCTGTGCACAGGCCACTGACAATGCATTTTGCAAATGTTAAAATGCATGAAAGATAGAGCTACAAGCAAGACTGACAACTAATCTACAATGGAACATTGTGGCTCTTGCTTCTGTTGCGCGGAACTGCGTTGAGTATCGACTGATCCCGAGGTAAATTTTAGTGTTCATGATAAACCATACATGGTGCCATATTGATATAACTTCCTTGCTGTTCCAGGCTGCGCATGTTTAGTTTTCTATACCCACATCCTCCTGTCTCTCTCAGTTGTGTAGTACCTGTTATGACCCCTGCATATACTTGCCATCTAGTGGCTTAATTAAGCAGGCATATACTCCTCTGTCTTGGCCAGGAAAAACTTCCAATACCACTCTAAGAGCCCAATTATGCCGTGTCACACAGGGATGCTCAGTGAGAACTACACTGTCCACATTTAGGTCATTGCTAGTACCCAATGGATAACAGCAAAGTGAACACGGTTCCAGAAGATACCACTATATCCCGCGTGTACTTGGGTGCTCAGCTCTTGACGGTTCCGCAACTTCTTGGTAGGATCCTCTGCTGTTGCTGCGCACATCGAGCTTCACGACCTGCGCTGTGTGGATCCTAAAGAAGCAGTCGATGAGTGCCCGACCAGACAATCTGCTGGGCACGCATCTCTTTTTGGATGCGTCTCTTTACATGTTACGTCCGTTCAAGTCGGCCCTTGAACCTGTTTACACTGGTCAATGAACAGCGAAAATCTCAAGAGTCGATGGTCACGCGAAGTCTTTCTGTGCAAATCTTAATGTATGTCCTCAAGAAAACCCTCTATTTCGACATGACCGATTCAAAACATTTTAGAGTAATACTGTTTTCACATAGGCTGCTGGCATGCAGGAACTTAAATTCACAAATTGCATAAGCCAACCTGCGACAAAGAAGCTTTTGCAGATTGCAGAATTTCGCAATGTCAGTAAATGTGGTATTGTGCATGAAGCTGAAGAACACTTGATGGGTCACATTTTATTACCCTCAGGGCCAAACAATGCATTACAGAGGGGAGTGCTTTACAATGAGAAGCTAGTACAGTATAGGTAAAACATAAATAGGGATGTAATACAAAGAATAAAAAGAAACCATTTCAAAGCATAAAGTGAAGGTAAGTTATAGTACAATGAACACAAACATAAATAACACAAGAAACCAGACATGCAGCATATACGGGTAAATAAATGACATTCTAGTTGGCAATGTTATTCAATCCGGTACAAAACAAAGAGTTATCACTAATACATACAATGTTTTGTGGAAGGCAGTTCCACTCTAGTGATGTCCGAGGAACGAATGATTCAAAAAATGTGTTTGTGTTGCTAGAAGAAACACAAACCTTATGAGAATGGTCGATGCGATGCGATACATAGAGTGGATAATGAATAAACATGTCATGCAAGGTTGGGTGGTGAAATATTTTATGAAAGAATGATAAACAGGAGATTTTATGCCAGGCTGCTAGAGATGAATGTGATATGCTAGTTTCATTGCTTTTACACTGGCAGTTAAAACGAGCAGCGTTATTCTGAACTAGTTCTAGTGCATTAACTAGGTTAGTGTTATGAGAGTCCCAAGATATAAAGCATATTCTAATTTCGGGCATCTTAAGGTTTTGTAGAGCAATAGTTTTAAAGAGTCCAGAGCATGAAAAAAGTTTCGCCTAAAATAGCCAAGAATGTGTTTTTATTGCAAATTATGTTGTTAATATGTGTTACCCAAGAAAGTTGAGATGTAATATGAATTCCTGAGTATTTGTACAAGTTTAGTAGCTCTAAAAAAGGATATTTAAGTTGTATACTTGTTAAGAGTTAGGTGACCTAGATACATCCATAAATTTATACTTGTTAGTATATTTATTTCCATGAGCCACATACTGCACCAACTAGATGTTTTATTTAAAACGGATCGTAGGTGACTCCAATCGTTGCCTAAAGTAATTTCTGTAAATATAATGCAATCGTCAGCAAAAAGGTGATTAGAAGATACTTGTCAGGGTAGATCATTCTTATATATTAAAAACAACAAAGGATCGAGAGCCGATCCTTGGGGCACTCCTGTGGCAACTGGGGACATTGAAGAATTGTGGCCATTTACAGTATTGTGAGCGATTAGTAAGAAAACATTCGATCCATAATAATAGATTAGTGTCAATGTTCAGGTTGTTTCATTTGTGCATGAGACGCTTATGACAGACTTTATCGAATCCTTTTGAATAATCTAAGAAAATGAAGTCGGTGTATGACGAACAATAAAAATTTCAATGCACATGATCAGTGAATGACACAAATTGAGTCTCATGAGTCTGATTTACTATAACTGTGTTGCGAAGGTGAAAAAAAGTGTTATATTCAAGAAAATCAACGATGCCTTTAGATACGATGTGTTCTAGTAGTTTGCAACATGTGCTGGTAAGAGAAATAGGGCGATAGTTGGTTGCTAAGTTTTTGTTACCTGATTTATGAAGTTGAACCACCTTGCCAATCTTCCATTGATGAGGTAAAGCACCTGTGTTGAGCGATTGTTGAAAAATGTTTCTTAGTATAATGGAATTATATACAGAAGTGCTTTGTAAGAACTTGGTGTTCATTGAGTCGAAGCCCAGCGAAGAATTGCTGTCAAGTTTATCAATAGGTTTAGCAATGCTATTTGTATAAATTGTTACTGGGAACATTGTATCGTAACCATAGTTACGTGATTCAGAAAGTTGTTTATTGGAAGTAAGCAAAAAATTTTGAACAAATGTATCATTAAGATGAGTTGCAGCACCATCTTTAGCGATGGGCTATCTATTAGAGCCATTTAATAAAATTAAGTTGTGAGAAAAAGGCTCAATTACTTTATGAAATTTTTTAAACGCTAGTTTTTAAAATAGATGGAAGAGCGACACTTAGCAAAGAGTGTTTTACATGTTTTAAAGCTTGAATATATTTGTTGGAAGCAATTTTGTAAGCAGTCCAACGAGAAACACCTTGGGACAGTTTAGCTGTACAGTACAAGTGCTTTTTAGGATTAGAAAGTCGCTTAATATGAGTGTTATACTAGGAAGCTTGCGGGCCAGAAGTAATGGCACGGCTAGGAATATATTTCTGCTGTAGTACATTAGCTTCATCAATAAATATGTTGGTTCGAAGCTCGGGCCAGGTTCAGGAAGTGCATCTGACTATTGAGGCTGATTCAGCAATTTTGGACAGTTGCATAATTTTCTACTTTCCGCAAGGCTTCAGCAGATTCATCTCCCCCAGCTCAATAAGTTGAATGGATTGTGATTGCCTGGATAGAAACACGACATCCTTCAGACCGATGACATCTATGATCTCGGTTAGTGCAACAATATAATACCTCCCATTCAATTTGCCGAATGTCTATAGTGGCATATCGATCAGGCGTTGTACAAGGTAGACTCACTGTTGTTGATGATACCCTTTGCTTTTAATTTCCAAAAGGGCTGTATCTCTGTAATGTTGCTTTGTCATCAGAAGTGGGCTATCTATGTATAAGGCACAGACCATCAAGCTCATATTGCATTTGATGAATACAACTTTGTTTTGCATCAGTTCTTTGCAGTGTCTATCCATATATAGAATTTATTGTGACCAATCATTGGATGTATGGGTTGCATTCCAATTTTTCAGTCAATAATTTCAGAGGTGTTCTCACCTGATCAGTAGCTACACAGTCCAGATACTGCAACTGCTCCAAGGAAGCATCATTCATCAGCAAAACATTTGCCTCAGAGATGCAGCTGTTTCACAATGTTATTGTTCTCTGATTGTGCACAAGCTTTTTTGAAAATAAATGGTACCATAATTGCTTGCAAAGTGCATACACGCACTTGAAAGTTGTGTTGTTTAACTTTCATTTCCAAGGCACAGACATAAACTGCTAACACAACAGAAATGCACCCACTTATCCTGAGACGCATGGTAACATTGCATCACTACTCTCACATATTTCTTACTGGCCACTCCACGTTATGACCACTTGTGCATTGCAAATGTACTGAGGCAATACTCCAAGTGATCACTTAGTTTGGACCAGGGCCATGAACCTTTTGAGGCGCAGGGCTAACTTGCAAGAAGCTAACATGGCAGGGGTTGCACGGCAAAGCAGGAAGGGGGAATGGCTTTGCAAGCATATATTTAAAAATTTCGCGAGAAGTGACAAAACAAACAAAACTTGTATAGAAATCATGATTATTTTAAGATCATAGGTCAGAAAGTTGCAATTTATGAACCTATGTTACAAGCAAAAAATAAAAAAAAACCTAATACGACTTATGGTGCTCAACATTATTATTCAACTCGCAAAAACCTACATCAAGGTTGCTCACTGCCAGACCAATGGGTCTGTGGAAGTGTTGATCGATTAGTCAGGAACGCTAGTTTGAATCGATGAATTTCACATTCTCAGGAAAGTCTAGCTGTTCGCAGATGCATGTACTGTCAAACACTGTTATCATGGCTGTCTCTTCAAACTCTGAAAACTTGTGAGGCCAGCACTAAAGTTTCCTGTGTCTTTCGCCCCTAAAACATCTTTGAACATATCCTCTGTCTACAAATCAGCCGGTTCTAACTGGTACAATCCAAACTTTATATGATTTCTATAGAATGAAATGCTTATACTAGAATGTTTTTGAAACTCAGAAAGCCCAACTTTCAACCTCCTCTCTAAGCTTTGTAATATTTGACAGAGAAACTTTCTGTGGCAAGTGGGGCACTCATATTTCCCACAATACTTTTGCATTGAGGTATGTACATGACAAAAATTTACTCACTAGCCTGTTGTTGGAAGAGGTCGAGCTTTGATGACCATGCCTGACACGCGTTTTCCTTTCCTGTGAGGAAGGTTTTTATTATTTTTTTTGTACCTACATAGAGAAAGAAAGTGAAAACGTTGTTTCGCTGAATGTGAAGACGGGAGCAAGAAAGATCGCTTCCAGATGACATATTGTTATGTCATCTAGAAGCGATCTTCCTTAGCTTTTATCTAATATCATGTGAGGTCAAGCCTTCAAGGGGCCTTTCAATACTTTTTGAGCATGGTCAGAAAACGCTGCCGATCGGTAGTAGAGGCTCCCGACAACACGCGAGCCAAATATTATAACACAGCATGCGGCCTGGAATTCACAATAAAATATCAAAGTCAGCTAAAAATTGCTTTCTCTTCCCTCGACAAATCACGAATCACACATCAACGACCTATCTATCAGCCATTGGCTAATTTGAACATGGCGCGCTCGCTCGTTACAGAGATCGCCACGGGAGGCCGCTACTTGTCCACGCGTGCGAAGGTAGTGAGCTTAGAATGCAGAGGATGACGGGGTGCTGGGGGAACTGCATAATGGGTTTCGGAAACACAGGAGATCGGAAGACAATCTGTTCTCACTGACGCAGTGCATCGAAATAGCAGAAAAGGAACACATGCCCCTGTGGCTAGCATTTTTGGATATCAAGGGAGCGTACGATAGCGTGGTTCAAGAGGAATTGTGGGGAATACTGGACACACTAGGCGTGGAACATGTAGTCACTAATATTTTAAAGGGTATCTATAAAGGTAACAAGGTAGTTATAAAGTGGGAAAAACAGGTATCCAAGCCTGCAGAGGTAAAACGGGGGCTTAGGCAGGGGTGCCCCCTGTCACCCTTATTATTCATGATGTACCTACAAGGATTAGAGGCGAAATTAGAGGGAAGTGGACTGGGCTTCATCCTCTCTTTAGTCAAACAAGGAAAACTTATTGATCAGGCACTACCAGCATTAATGTACGCAGATGATATAGTGCTAATGGCCGACAACAAGGAAGATTTGCAAAGCAAGGTAGTGAGCTTTCCCGAATGAGGAGGTCACGCTAGAGATAACAGGTAAATACAAATATCTGGGCGTATGGACAAGCAATGGGACCGAGTACCTGAGGGAACACGAAATATACGTGACGACTAAAGGTAACAGGAATGCAGCAGTGATGAAAAATAGGGCACTGTGGAATTACAATAGGTATGAAGTTGTGAGAGGAATATGGAAAAAGGTCATGGTTCCTGGGCTGACGTTCGGCAATGCGGTCTTGTGCATGAGATCAGAAGTTCAAGCAAGATTAGAAATTAAGCAACGTGGAATAGGTAGGCTTGCTTTAGGAGCTCACGGGAATACACTAAATCAGGGAGTACAAGGTGATATGGGATGGACATCATTTGAGGGCAGGGAAGCTAGCAGCAAGATAAAATTTGAGAAGCGATTGAGAGAAACGGGGGAGGAGCGTTGGGCGAGGAAGGTATTCAGCTACTTGTACATGAAGAATGTCGATACAAAATGGAGGAAACGAACCAGGAAATTGACTGGTAAATACTTAGAAAACAGCAGGTGGCCAAACCAAAAAGAACTATCGGTTAAGAAGAAAGTGAAGGAAACGGAGACTGACATGTGGAGAATGGGCATGATTAAGAAGTCCGCACTCGAGATCTATCGAACTTTCAAGCAGGAAATTGCCAAGGAGAGGGTCTATGATAATACTCGGGGTAGTTCTCTACTGTTTGAGGCCAGGACGGGTGAACTGCGAACCAAGGCGTATCGGGCCAAATACGAAGGGGTAGACACAGTGTGCAGTCCGTGTGGAGAGGAAGAAGAAACTGCCGAACACTTGATAATGTTCTGTAAAGGGCCTCACCCTATACTTGATGATGGCGCAGAGTTTCTCAAAGCACTGGGGTTTAGGGACAGGGAGGGCAAAATAGACTTTAAGCGGGTAAACTTAACTAAAAGGAGGTTATCTGATTGGTGGCTAAAGTCAAAGCACGAGTGAAAATTAAACCCTTCACTGCAAAGTACGAATGCTCAAACTCACTTTTTAAAGAAAAAAAAATAAATCTAGTTTTTGGTTCATTAAGTATTACGGCTTGGTGGCGCTAGCCACCGCCCGATCTAAAGGGTACAGCCCTATCTATTCATCCACCCATTCATGCGCATGCGATCACACTGAGAAGCCACGCATTCGAAGGAAAAAAAAACGAAAAAAAAAGTGCTCAAGGTCGCGAGGCATGCGTGAGGTTTTTCTGTGGCCCTACCATCCCTTCCTACCTAGCTTCCAGCGCTTTCGTCTGGTCGAGAGAAGAGAGAATGCAATTGCAGCATGCGACAAACCTTTGTAACTCCACTCGCATTGGAAGGATTCTTAAAATTTTTCGCTGTGCTGAACTCGTGAGGCAATAAGCTCTTCCAGTGAATCCATTCCATGGTTACCTGAAAAAGTGTTTCAGGGCCCCTTCCAGGCAAGAAGTGGCAAGGAGAGAGGGGTGTTCTTATGTCTTGCTGCATGCGGCCCGCGGGACATACGTCGCCAGGGTGTACCGACATCTACTCGGCAAAACCATTTGCTCCCAGCACGGCACCACACCCAAGCCTTCAACGTAGTTCTTCGCTTCCTTGGGGAGTACTACTCGGTCATTGAAGCCATTTCTCTTCTTCTCCACATGTTAAATAATCTCTCCCTATTCCCCTACGGGCGCTGACCTGTGCTCGGCACTGCAGATATTCTTCAACCTTTCCTCCTTCTCTGCGGGTTGCCGGCCCAGCTGCTTTAGGCCATATGAAGAAAAATGCAGGGGCTACAGGGGTACTTTAATCGTGATCAGGGCCCATCCTTAGAATTATTCCGGATTAGGTGTATGTTCACTTTTTCCTGGTGTGGCACGGCCACTTTCGGTCGCTCCCAGGTAGGGCTCCCAGATAGCCATCTAACTGACATCGTGCCAAGCTCGATACGGCTTCATTGTGTTGACCGTGTACTAGGCTGCGATAGCAACATGCGGAGCCATATTTTGATTGCCTTTACTCACGTAAGCGCCCAACTCGATCTAAATCAAGAGGTCTGGTCGTGTGCGACAACGGCACAATCTAACGTGTTCATGACTGCAACTCGCCCACTTTTCCCTGACTGACGTGAGTGCAGGGATAAACCAACGGTACGTACATGCGTGCAATTTCGCACCGCTAACAAAAGGCAGCAGACAAAAACGCCACAACGCCTGAGGTCACGGTGTGCCGAACTGCGGCTACACTACAGTAAACCAAAATGCGAAACCGAAACAAAACAAACCTATATAGTTGATGATGATACCTAAGCAATTTGCATTACATTCGTTCATTAGATTAGCACTTGTTATTGTTAAATATCTTAATAAAACTTTGTTAAAAACTTTAATAATTTTTAGAACACAAAGAGTTTGGAGTACGCCTGCAAGAAGCTTTTGATCGGAAGTGTAGTGGTGTCAAAACTTCCGGGAACGTTATTCTTTGTTGTGTTGTTTGGGGCTGGGTTGATAGAGAGGCAGCCATCGAAATGGTGGTGTAACAACATTCTCGGCATCGTTTGACTTTAGGCTTATGTTGACGTAAGCCAGGATGAGTAATAACACGGCTCTTCAAAAAGCAATCGACCTGGTGACACGGGCCACCGAGGAGGACAAAAACAAGAACTACGCCGAAGCCCTGCGCCTCTACGAGCATGCGGTGGAGTACTTTCTTCATGCTATCAGGTACGAAGCACAGACTGATCGGGCGAAAGAAAGTATCAGATCCAAGTGTGTCCAGTACTTGGACAGGGCCGAGAAGCTTAAGGAATACCTGCGGAGCAAGACGAAAGAGAGGAAACCCGTGAAACAGGGTGAAAGCGATGACAAGAAGGAAGGCAACAGCTCCGACAGTGACGATGAGAATCCGGAGAAGAAAAAACTGATGAATCAATTAGAAGGAGCCATCGTCATGGAAAAGCCGAACGTCAAGTGGTCCGACGTCGCTGGACTGCACGCGGCCAAGGAAGCCCTGAAGGAGGCTGTCATACTGCCCATCAAGTTCCCCCACTTGTTCACGGGCAAACGTAAACCGTGGAGGGGCATCCTGCTTTTCGGACCCCCCGGTACGGGAAAGTCTTATCTAGCCAAGGCGGTGGCCACCGAAGCGAACAACTCGACGTTTTTTTCGGTTTCATCGTCCCACCTGGTCTCAAAGTGGCTCGGCGAAAGCGAAAAGCTGGTGCGCAATCTCTTCGAGATGGCGCGCAACCAGAAGCCGAGCATCATCTTCATCGACGAGATCGACTCCCTCTGCAGCACCCGGTCCGACAACGAGAATGACGCCACTCGACGTATCAAAACGGAATTCCTGGTGCAGATGCAGGGTGTCGGCAACGACACCGAGGGCATTCTCGTGCTGGGCGCCACCAACATCCCGTGGGTTCTGGACTCGGCCATTCGGAGGCGTTTTGAGAAGCGTATCTACATTCCCCTGCCGGATGAGCCTGCCAGATTGCACATGTTTAAGGTAAGCGTATGCGATAGCACTTTTAGACTGTGATGTATGATAAGTATAAGGCTGCACCTGACGAATTCACGTTGGCGTTGCCACCACAATCAACACAGACGTAACTGTTGGAATCAAACATCGTCACTCGAATGTCACACAACGCCTTTCACTAGGTAAATTGGCTATAAATGTTCTAGCTAATGCCATGAAGCATGAGAGCTGGTGTAGTAGTTGGTCACGGGAGTGAATTTGGTTTGATAGGTTCATTCATTGAAAAGCATAACACTTACGACCACTGTTAAACTCTGACTGATTGCTGAGTGAATCATTTAAACCACACAGTATCTAAAGCTACACTTCATTAGCACTAGCATTTAACAGGAATGCGAGTTTCAGCAACATTTTGGTCAAGGAAAGAAGAGTTGTAGCTAAACAGTGTCATACCTCACTGCTTTTTATCACTCGTGTCACCTTATGTGATGAAAGGAGCATGGTCTGATCACCTTTGCTTGTTACCATGCAACGGCCGGTCTCTGCACTCATTATGCGCTACCTAGCATATTTCTGTGAAATTTGAGTGCAGTTCCATGATATATGATGCTAGTATTACGTAGCAGTTTTTCTTTACTACTGTTTGTACAACTCTGTCATCATGGTCTTCCTTCTGTGCAGCTGCACATTGGGAACACGCCTCATACTTTGTCAGAAGACGACTTTAAGCAGCTGGCCAAACGCAGCGATGGTTTCAGCGGAGCCGACATCTCAGTGCTCGTGCGTGACGCCCTCATGCAACCTGTACGCAAAGTACAGACAGCAACCCACTTCAGGAGGGTACGAGGGCCCTCTCGCAGTGACCCCAACGTCATTGTGGACGACCTTTTAACACCTTGCTCTCCTGGTAGCCCCGGCGCCATCGAAATGTCTTGGATGGACGTGCCGGGAGAAAAGCTGCTCGAGCCTACGGTAACTATGAGCGACATGTTGTTGTCCCTCTCAACTGCCAAGCCGACCGTCAACGATGCCGACCTTGGAAAGTTGAAGAAGTTCATGGATGACTTTGGCCAGGAAGGCTAAAGCAAAGAGAAGCATTGGGAGGCAGTGTGAAAATGACTCGCCGTCTTGGCGACCGAAGCTTTTCTGGTCATGGCTCGGACCTCTTCGGTCCCTGGCATCTGACTACTTGCAATGCACGAGTGACGACAGAAGCCTCGGATGTGAAGAGCAGAGGGGTGAAGACTCAGGAAACTGGCCAGTGTTAGACAACCATCTGGAGGACTCCAGCATTGCAAGGGCTGTGTCTCAGAGTGTGCATCCATCGCCATGGCCGCAAAAGCTTTTATCTGCCATTGGCTTCTTGGCAAAGAGCTTGGCATCAGAAAGTGTTCGAGCTAGTGTGCACCATGTTTCATCCCACCCCTTCTTCTTAAATATAATAATGGCTGTGCTTGTAGAACAAGACTTGTCACTTTTGGCCTAGAAGAAAAAAGAATGCTCTGTTTCAATCCGGCACTAAAGTTTAGGAAGCTGCAGGTTGTGCACAGTGACTTATCAGAGCCATTTTTGCTAGGCAGAAAGTTTCAAGTTTGGATTTTATGCACACCATTCTTTTGTTTTTGGCAGGCCATATGCTCTAGCAGTGTTCTTACCCACAATGCTCTTAACACGCTACACGTTTGTTAAGCTTATCACGTGCTAAAAGGCGCTGTAAGGTATAAGTGTTTGTGTGAGCGACATTGAGTCTTTTGGATGTCCCTATGATGTAAGAATGACAGCAAAATTAAGTCTGGTTTTTATGCAAGCTATATTATAGTCGGCTTCTCCAGAAGAAAAAAAGCTCAGTGCCTAAACAGGTGGCATACAAAATGGTTCGAAGCCATCAGCTAAGTAGACCGCTTCAGCTCTGGCTGCTTTCTTAAGAGTGGAAACTTAGTGACTGCTTCACTAGTGTACGCTATGAAAACGGCAAGGCTGTGGGTTGTGCGACGTGTTGCTAACTGCTGGTGACGATTATTGTTCCAGGCAGTCCTGAAGCACTCTGCAAAGTCTATTGATAGCTTGTTGTTGTTATGGCCTCAATCATCATTCTTGCAATGTTTTAGATATTCATATTTTTCTGAAAAGCTTTAAAACATGCCCCTTGACACATGTCCGGCACCGTGTGAAAAATTGTAGTTCCCTTGGAGACTGTGCCCTTCGCTGAAGATACACTGAGAATTGTTTTATTTTTTCCTGTTTTTGTGAATTGCGATTAACAAGAAAGAAATAACTGTTAGGCAAAGCTCTATTGTCAGTTTTGTATGTAAAATATGTCACATTTCATTTGAATGTTTGAATTTGGGAAGTGGTTGGATAAGCTTCTTGAGACAAGAAAGTACAATAAACTTTAAACACAACGGAAGGCTTGTTTTTGAGCTAAATGGGGATCTATGACAGACACAGTGTGCCAGTGTCATCAAACACCAGCGTGCAGGATTGCATCGAATAACAACGTAAGCCACGGACACAACAGGACCACAAATCATTAGTCGATGCTTTATTTCGGCGAACATAACAGTTAAAAGAAGACAGTTATTTTTATTTTCCATTCTCAATACGAGGAGACTATCGACTTTGTACAAAAAAAAATAGTATTAGCAGCAGATAAATTAACACATTTATGAAGAGTAGCCCGATGAATGTTTGCAATGAAAGATAACTCTCATTGAATTAAGTCCAGGTAATTAGTTTCACAGAGGTATCTCGATGAGAAAGAGTGTACGAGAAGATCAGTACTATTACTGTATGGTACATTTTGTGAGGGATTATGGTACAGTGGCAACAATTCGTCTTATATGTACAAAACTTGGCACAAGAAAAGACTTCTTGAAAATGGCTGCTTTAGCGTGTGAAGGTGCCATGAGTCACTTTTTTTGTCTTAACGCTACACTGTGTTTCATGTCATGCAGTAATACCCGTCTTTCGAAAATGCAAAGAGTGAGCTTATTAAAAATGTGGTATATGTAGGAATTTCATGGTTAATGCTGGTTCTTCAAAAACATTTTTTGGTAAAAAAAAAAAAGAAAGCAGAGGTAAGGATGTAATTGGATCACATATCACATAATCTGGCACACGATCTCACATTTAACGAACTCAGACACGCAAAAAAAGAAAAAAATTGACACAGGAAACCGGCATGCATGCATGCATACGAGGCTCCAAATTTTTTAAATATAACTTCCATCATGGCCATACACCTTCAAGTGTACAAAAAAAAAAAAACTTTACAAGCCATCACATCTAATACACAACTTAACAAACAACGACATGTATATAAAAAAAAATATTTGTTAAAAAACAGCCCTGAGTTTTGAAACACGTCCGCCTTGGCAAAAAAACGCCTCTTAATTTTGAGACCAACATCCCCGCCTGGGCAAAAATGAACTTTCCGGAATGACAGTCAGTCAAAAGACACACCCGCCAAGAGGGACCCCGCTCTCAAGGTAAAGGCTTGAGAGTTGGGAAGATGAGTGTTTATTTTCTTTATTTTTTTTTCCTTTCTGAGGAAGAGATAGCATAAACAGCTTATCTCCAAATGCATTTGTTATGGCAAAGGAACCTTTATGAAATGCTGTGTTAGACAAAATGATATGCCCAGGTAGCAGAGCTGCATTGGAGGAGGCCAACTGGGTCGATGGAGCAGTACCGAGAATGGTACCAATAAATAAATTGGTCTGGAGCAGGTGCAGGGGTTCGGGTCTGCCCCTAATACTGCAAACTCCTAATAGATGTCAAAACTGGTTTGAAGGCAGTTAACGAGCATTTGCTCACTTACTCCCTTCATGCTGCAGGGACAAATATTTCAATAACAGCCGAATTGCATCAAGAAAAACTTTTGATTGGAGAGGTGAGTTCCTTCTTCACACCTCGGCCACCTTTTCAGTACCACCAACATTGCCTTGCTTGCTACCTGGGCAAAACACGACCCACCACATTCCAACCTCAATCCTGGCAGACGCACATGTCGTCTGTCGCGATACGAACAGCTTCAGCATGCCACAAAAATACTGTAGTAAGAAAATCGCCTTCCAAGTAGGACACAAAAAAAGTTCTCGAGGCATTGAAAGTCCGAGGAAGTGCTGCGTAGTTTATAATAGAGTGAGCGGCTCTGCTTGGCTGTCTGCCTGTGCACTGCGGAGTGCATTGTCCCTTGCTCCACGAAGCCTTTTCTTTTCTTCCCCTAAATACCAACTGCATTCAACACATTATTAGGATGATGTGTGTAAGAAAGGAACTTGGGTGCACGACAGCACAATCTGTCACGCCACTATGGCCAGGTCGGCTTCGTCTTCCGAGCTGCTGCGAGTTCTGACTGTCTGGTACTTGTCGGGCAAGAGCATGTCTTCTTCGTCGGACACTTCGTACCTGCGAGAAAAGCAATTGCAAGGCCATTAAGAGGGATGCCGCCGCATATTTCAATTTGCAATTAAATTAGGTTTATTGGTGACAAGTAGCAATTGGGAAGGAATACTACAGATGCCAAAGGCGGGCGGCAAAAACTGACACAAGACTCACAGTCCTAGCACCAACAGCTCACGCTGAGTTCTCTCGGCTAAGGTAGCGGCCCACTGGCATTTGTCTTCTTTCTCTCTACAGTAAAAACACTGTAGCGCATTTCTCAAACACAGCAGGATCACACTTGGCAATCGATGAGAAGGAAAAGGAATGAAAGGTCAATCAGATACGCATCCAGTTTGCTACCCTTTACTGAGGGTATGGGGAAGCACGTGCGCCATGGTTCCTTTCCCTTTTACGGCAGCCTAGCAGCGAGGACATGTCTGTTCTTCGAGAAACAAGACAAGCCTCTTTCAAAGGTACCGGTCACCCACCCAGCGGCTGGCGCACGCTATTCCCCTTTCTTGGCTCGTGAAAAGAGTTACCCTCCCTCAGCTATGGAACCAACCATCGTTGGGGAGAGGGAAACTGGTCAAAATGAGCGTGCCAACAGCGTGATGGTCACTTGCGCTGTCCACCAAACGGAGAACAACCCCCGGATACCCCCTGCAAAGCCAAGGAGATCGACAACCCAAGCATCTACCCTTTTATTATCTCCCTAGAGGGGACAGTCCCTCTACGCAACATTTATGCATTATTGCTAATGTAGCAATAAAGTGTTGTTTTGTTGTCCTAGCCTGTTGCCTTATTCGGCACAATCTGTGTAGCTCTGATGACTTGAGCTACGGGAAGTGGACGTTAACCGTGCATGGTACGACTGTGTGCGGCTGAAATATTAGCTAGGCTTCTGCATCAGCTGTGCGGGGGAAGGGGTGAAGGTACCGAAAGAAAGAAGGACGAGGGAAGAAAGCACTGTCTAGGTACACGTCGGCCTGTCCATTGCACACCTACAAGCGGGCAATTGATGAAGGTTGAAAAAGACTCAGGCCTGCATGGTAGTACACTGCAGCACAGTTGCAGTGTAAGCCAAACCTTGTGAAAGCATGTTGAAAACTATTGGATAACCTACAGCAAGTACAGTTGTGAAGTACCCTTCATGCCAGAATACATTATTATCAAGTTTTGAAGTATCCACTATGCGCCTGCAAGGTAACGTGCGCACTGCACACTTTGTTAACGCTGTGGCTGATGAATCATCGGGCAGCTTTAAACCACTAAGTTGTTATACAATTCACATGGTGTTACTACCTGGTGCAGTTTAATTTTATGCTTCTGCTATGCAATATTTGCACAGAGCCTAATTTGACCTTCTTCTTTGTCTCGAAGTAGTTTCAAGCAGTGGCGTGGCTTGGTGGTATAATACTTGGCTACCAGTGAGGAAAAAAAAATCTAGGGTTGAGTCAGAACCAAGGTTTTGTTGTGGTTGAAACTTCTTTTTTTTTCCTTCTCTCATTGTGCACGATAGCTGTGACGAATACCGGTGGCCATCATAGACACCACCACCAATATCGGATCCTAGCAGCTTACACTGTTAAACTTGAGGAAATACTTGAATGCGATACTAATGTTGGCCATAATGTGCCACTCTAAGGAATGGATCACAGGCATTATTATGACACAAAGACAAGAAGCAAAGTTTGTATAAGTACAGCAATAAGGTTTGGCAAGATTATGCAGAGTGAGAAAAAGTCGAAAAAAGTGTGGTGCGCATTTTCTTGTTCAGTACATATGCCCATGGCCCAATTCTTGGCCAACCACGAAGGTTGGTTGATGCCATGAACCTTTAGGAGCAGTATTATTTCTCCTGGATGTACTGACACACAACACCTTTAGCAATCTCATGATCATACTGTCTTGCATTTGCTTCCCAATATCATGGTAATAATTGTTAGTTAATTGTCTAAGGTTGCTCTCATTGTTGCTCCAACATTTGGTTGCCATTTAGAGTAACAGAAATGGATGCCAAAAAATAGGAGACACAGCTGAGGATAGTAGCAAGTTGGGTGAATTGTCTAAATTTGGTTGGCAGGCATAAAATGGGGTCAACTTGCACACAATAGAATATGGCCACTTCTCATGGTAAAAACAATTTTTGGATTAGCTGCTTGGCTAAGTTATGCTGCAATAATGTCAATTTTCAATGAGAACTATGAACACAGGGGCGCATGTAATATTGTTAAATGATTTTAGTCACTGTGTTGCCGATGACTGCATAGGAGCGGCAACATGGAACAAGGAGAGGAGAAAGAAGTGAGGCACGAGCAGTAGAATGAACGTGGAGAACTTCGACTCGGGTCTTTATTAAACGGCATTTTTTCTGGTGCCGAAATATCCCAGTCGCGCCCTCTTAAGACTTCTTGCTCCGATGGCATCGATCGAGCGGCTGAGCGAGAACCTAGGCGGCGTCAAGGCCAGCGTCAAGCGAAGGATTACACTCCTGACCGGTGAGCTGCAGGCCTCTGTTGCCGATGCCACTCAAGTGGAATGCCACGTTGCCTACCTGATGCAAAGGAATGTCGAGCTCGCCAGCCTGAACAAGGAAATCTTTGATTCAACTGATAATGACACCTTCGGGGAAGCACTCAAGGCCATGGAAGAGTACGAGCCATGTTCCGAGCACGGTTTTTTTCTTCGAGAAATTGCAAGCAAAGCAGCAGCAACGAGAAATGTGAGGTCAGAGGCTAGATCACCAAACGCTGACGCCGGTGGTGCCGGCACTTTACCTAGTCCACAACGAGGTTAGTGGTTCTTCACCTTGGGGAACGGATGTGACGCCCAGTCAAGGAACCGTGCACGTCATCGCACTGTGGTCCTGCCGAAAGTACTGATCCATATGTTTTCAGGCGTACTTCGCGATTGGCAGTCCTTCTGGGATCACTTTAGTGCTACCATACACCTTAACAAAGACCTTCCACAGATTGAGAAGTTAATATACCTGCAGTCGTATTAGTGGGGTGCAGCCAAGAAAGCTATTGAGAGCATTCAACTAACAGATACACCATAGCGATCAAGACCCTAATGGAGCGATTTGGTCGACGCGACTTCCTCATTAATGAGCACGTTGATCATTTCCTCGCCTCAACACCGGTCAAGTCTTCAGCCGATGTTGAGAACCTTCGGCTGCTCTACGACCAGGTCCGCTTTCGAGTCTCCGCACTGACTGGCTTGGGCGTCTCACCTGACCAATATGACGTTGTCCTCAACGACGTGCTATTGAAGTGCCTGCCTGTCGACCTTGCGATATTCTACCGCCGGAAGGTGAAGGAAGCGCTACACGATATGTCTGCCATCACGACCCCTGACGAGAGAGCTCGCAAGGCTGCAGAAATACGTTCCTGCGCATCCAGATTGAAATTAGAGAGGAAGGCAGGTTAGGATGAACAGCGTCAGCTTTCTCACGTTTGCTACCTGAAGAAGCCGTTCAACATCTGCCAGAACCAGTGGTACATGTGCCAACGGCGCATGCACTCGCTGGCGAGTCTGTTGCAGTTACGGCGGAAGCGTTCCTTTTATGCAACGACTCTCGTCACACCATCGCAGAGTGCAACATTCAGCTCTCTGCAGACCGTGCTCGATGCTGCTACAGCTGTGGCAGAAGAAACCACATGTCACAGTTTTGTTGACATGCGTGCAGCATAAAGAGTACAAGTGCCAGCATAGACATTTAACAATCCTGTGTGAGCTGTTCCATCTTGCTGCACCAACTCGTACCAATGCGACGACAGTGAATCAAAACGAGCCTCGTATAACGAGTCAAGCCGTGAACACGCTTCTAGTGACATCTGCCCCAAGCGCCCTGAGCGGAAGCAATGCAGTCCAGCTGCCCTGCCACAGTGGTCTAGTGGCTAAGGTACTCGGGTGCTGACCCCACAGGTCGTGGGATCGAATCTCGGCTGCCACGGCTGGATTTTCGATGGAGGCGAAAATGCAGTAGGCTCGTGTGCTCAGATTTGGGTGCACGATAAAGAACCCCAAATGGTCGAAATTTCCGGAGTCTTCCACTATAGTGTCTCTCATAATCATATGCCGGATTTGAGATGTTAAACCCCACATATCAATCAATTAATGCTGTCCAGATGCAAACAGGACAAGTGTGGACTGAGTGCACGTTGCGAAGGCGTCTCGCGCACATTCTTTTCGACAGTAATAGCCAGTGTTCGTCATCAGAGCGAACCTCTCAAGGTACCGATGCCCGGTCATCGAAACCGCAAAACTTCTTTTGGTTATATTTGGCCACTCGAAGCCCTGCAAAGTAATGTGCACTTGAAGGATTCACTATCAGAGGCCAACGTAGGGACACAGTGGTAACCGTCGCCTTGGAGGTACCTGAAATGTGTAAGACCACAAGCCCGCCGATTAACAGTACAGTCCTGGGGCTTCTGCGCGAGAACTCTGACGTTGCTAACAACTGTCATCCCCACACATAACGCCCTGAAGAAATAAGTGTGCAACTTTAGTCCAATGTCTACTGGAAGGTACCAACTGGAAGGATAAATTGCTTGTGCAGTGATCCAACAGCCATGCAAACGAAGTTTGGATGGATAGTTCAGGGAACAATAGAAGCAGCAGAAAGTTCACATACTAGCGTTCACATTCCTGAGCTGAGCTTCTCTTCCTGACTACGATGCGGCGTTTGAACTTCGCAGTCGAACCATCTACTGAGAAAAAGGACCAGGCTTCGGTGGAACTTCAAACATTCGAATGGGGCGTCATTAAGTTAGATGGGTGCCATATGGTTCCGCTTAAAACAGAAGTTTCAGGGATACTTTCAGGCAGCGAAAACCGAAGATCAGCCATGCGCTGCCTGCAAGTGCAATCTAATTGATCGAAAGAACTGCCCGAAGTTTTCAGGCAGCATGGCAATGAAATCACAGTCGGTGTCAAGGAAGAACAGGCAAAGCAAGTTAAAGAACCAAGGCCACAGGGGAATGTTTATTATATCCCTCATCAGGCAGTCATCCGCCAATATGCTAGTATGACAAAGCTTCGTGCTGTGTCTGACGCTTCATCGCACGCACTGTGTCATCCCTGCCACAACGATGCCTTGCTGAAGGGCTCAAGGCTTGATGCTGATGTTATGCTGCTGCTACTCATCTCTCAGAGCCAACCAGCCGTTCATTGCAAGTTCGTGGGAGATCTTTGGTGAGAAAGCTGGTCAGAGCATATCATCCAATTGACAGGAAACGCATCGAGACGGTCACTTGTGCAAGTCTGAACACAGAAGGCGTCGCTGCTGTGAGCTGTGAAGTTTGTGCCTGTGTATGACTAGGGCACACGTCCAATGCTACGATAGCTTAACGGCGTTCTCAGAGCACCCAGGAAGAAACAATATTGCCTGCATCTTTTAGGGCGACTAAGTTCTGGAAAAGCAAACAAAGTGACTCATTCAGTTAGCGTATATTCCAGAGGCAAATCAGCGAGACTTGACTGCCTATGAATGCTTTGGCCCCTTGGGAATATGTTGCCGATGATTGCGTACGAGCCTCAACATGGAACAAAGACATAGGAGAGAAGAAGGTAGAAGTTGGGCATGAACAGAGTAAGAAACATGGACTAGGGCTCGGGTTTGTTATTACGAGACATTCTTCATTAAACCTTTTGGGGCACACGCAATGTGCAATGACAATCATTAACACATTTCTTTGGAAGGGACGATACAACCTCCATGATACAAACTGAGGGTTTAATGAATTTTGAAGACCATGTTTCAGTAGCTAATATTTGTAGTGAGAAACAGATATTTTTTTTGTAAATTTTTAGTAGTTAACAATAATGGGAAATATTCCATGAACTGTACCAGGAGGTCTTACTGTTGTGGGGGTGTATTTGACCGTATATTCTAGATGAGAAGAGCACATTGCTGTAAAATAACAGCTGTTCGAATAGCAAAATTTTGTGTGTTGAGTGAACTCGAATCTCATAGTTCAATTGCGAATCAAATCGAATATTTTTTTGAATATTTGTTTAATAATATTTGAATACTTCGAAGTCAAAGATACACAAAAAAGGTTGCAGTGAATCCCTAAGCCCATTCTTATGAGATAGGAACATGGAAGTGCTTCTTTTGGTTAGGCTGAAGTGCTGTAGGCATGGAGTTCCCCAGTTGATTTATCAAGATTGAGGCAACGCAGAGACTGAATCGCATTCATTTGCATGATTTGGTGCAACCAATGCAGTGTCGAAAACACACTACTAATGAAAGTAAAAGACTCCGTTTCCTTCACCTTTCCCCTTTTCAACTTCTGTGGAGGTCCAACTTATCTGGCAGACAAGGGCACGCTCGCTTCGGATTTGGAGTTGCTAATCTACCCTGTACACATCAATGTATAAAGACATCTGAAATTTCATATGCTGAGAATCTTCGTCCAATTTTCTCGGACTTTTTGACCCAAAACAACATTAATTATAACTCCTTGTCTTATGCCGCTCAGGTTTGAACTAGAACTTTTGTGAGCCAACCTGTCTATGGCCATAGTGTAGCCACAGAGGCAGCTGTGCCGCAATACCAAAATGTGTTGCGGTGAAAAAAATTTAAAAAAAAAAATCATGAAGAGGCCATTGTAACAGCACAGCGCATCGCGATGTTGGCATCGGCGTTTTCTCGAGTCTACACATTTGCTACAATAGCAGGGTCTGAAAGACAGCTTCACTGCAATGCCATAACGTAATGGGGTAAAGCATTAAAAAAAAATCTGAAGGGGCCATCGTCAATCGGATGTCGGCTGCATTTGCCTTTGAGAAGTTCGAATCGTCAAGATTCTAGTGCGAGTTGAATGACAAACACTGTTCCAAGAATATTAAAAAATTCAATCACTTGTAGATCCCAATGTAAAATACATCTCGAGAATTAGATCACTGAGCACTAAATGGAATTGTTCCAAAAGGAGCACTTTCGAAACGAGCCAAAGAAAGGAATAGTCACGCTAATGTCATTGCACAGGACAGCTTGGCGATTTTCCTTAGCCACAGTTTTGGTAACTTCCGTGAAACTGTGACCTATTTGGCTACTTATCACATTTCGGGCTTTCCAAGTCTGCCTGTCATCCGAGAAAGCTGACCTTACTGGCAAAACTAAAAATCGGTGGTGTCCACTCATTGCTAAACTAATGCAAGGAGTCAACTTACACCAGTTGTCGATACAAACTTTGTACGCAAGTAATGTTGCATGCTTGCAAACTGAATGCCTGTTGCTGTGTGGGACGTTATGCGAGGCAAAAGTCCAAGTACGTCATGTGTTGCTTGTAAGGACGCTGATGGAGTAAGGACTAAAATGGCATTGACTGAACGCAATACTGACAACGGAAATGAAAGAAAAAAAAAGAGACGTGTGAGACCCTTGTGGCGTGAAGATCTTGAAAAAAAAAGAGAGAGAAGCAAAAGGAGAAACGGAGGAGCAGCGCATGTAGGAGAAGCAAAGATCGGCGGAAGAAGCAGCCATGAGGAGGACAAACCCTGGCTCCTGCCGATGCCTGGTGCCACTGAGCCTGGGGCTCCGAAGGCTCAACGGAAATTCTCGGGCAGTGTATTTGGACATCACTCGTCTTAGGGTACACAGACGACAACTGTTCACGACACACCACCTGGCTACCAGACTACCAGAGGAATGTAGAGCCCCGACTCCGAAGCCTCGCGTCTGAGACGCTCCTGGTTTCCCCAGCTGGCACCAATGGTGATGTGTGCGCCATGACTAAGTCTTCTTTGTACGAACTGTGAACTGAGTATATGCTTATCGATATCTACTTAATGTACATACCACGAGTATTGGTTGAGTATTTATAAAAGGTCTATTTGTGTGTGAGACCAAGAACATGTGCTTGTCCTCCTGATTTCTTTTGAACCTGCTACGGTGGATTCACTACACTGTGAGAAAGTACTACCGTAATTACTCGAATCTAACGCGCACCTTTTTTTGGTTAAGCGAGTTCATAAATCGCATGCACGTTAGAATCGAGTACGAAAAAAAAAAATGAATACAGCCATTCTATTGCCATCGGCATTTCCAAAATGGCCGCCCCCTACGTGCGTCGGCATGGCGCGTCGGCCATTGCTGCCCATGCGTTTCCCATGCGCAGCACTTCATACGTGTGCTGAGGAGTTCGTCATCTTGTAGAGCATTAGCATCGACGGCATGGAAGGGCCGAGTCCGAAAACTCGACGAGTGCACCACGATGCCGCTTTTAAAAGAAAAGTCATTGCGTGTGCCGAAACGAATGGAAATCGGGCCGTATCGCGATCGTTCGGAGTTCCCAAACGTGGGTGCGGGACTGGCGGAAACAAAAGCAGAATATTGTCGACAGCAAACATTCACGCAAAGGCTTCAGTGGACCATGGCAGGGTCGATTTCCGCAAATTGAAGAGCTGCTCGGCGAGTATATGATTGAGCAGTGAGCGGCCCAGGACGACAGAACTGCTCCAAGTGCAGGCTATGCAGTTAGCCTTAGAAAAAGGGCTAATGCGGAGCCGGTTTAAAGGGAGCAAGTGCTGGCTAACTAACTTTATGAAGAGAAAAGGCTTTTCCCTCCGAAGGGGAACGGGCATATGCCAAAAGTTGCCGGAGGAGTACGAAGAAAAGCTTCACAGTTTTCAAAGGTTCGTCCTAAACTTGCGGCACAACAACGGCTACCTGCTTGGGCAAATCGGGAATGCCGATCAGACGGCTCTTTACTTCGACATGCCTGGCACCACATTGTCGAGAAGAAGGGGGCGAAGCTAGTTCGCAAGCTGACATCGGGCCACGGTAAAACTAGAGTGACGGTAATGCTCCGTTGCAGGTCAGATAGGCCCAAGCCTCCCATATTTAAATGGAAGACGCTCGCGAAAGGAGTCGTTTTCCCGAGTGGTGTGATCGTGCGGGCCAACGAGAAAAATGGGTGCGCGTTGCAATCGATATCTTACTTTTTTTTTTCATCGTTGAAACCGGGTGCGCGTTACAATCGAGGGCACGGTAGAATCGAGTAAATACGGTATCCCTGAAAGTGATTGACTGAGAACGTGACGGTATGGTCTATAAGCAGATACAACTTAAAAAAGCAAGACAGCAGCAAGCCCCTCAGGATGACCAAAATGGATCAGCCAACTGTCTCCACCACTAAAGAAATTGTCTAGCTCATTTATTTGACAATGCTTTCCGACAGCAAAGTCACTGACCATGTGGCTTATGACGCCAACCTAGGAAGCACACTCAATGGTGCATGTTTGTGAGCATTTGCCTTTAAGATGGAAGTGTTGCTGCCTTCTAAAGTTTACCTGACTAAACACAGCTTCTATATTTTAGGACTCCTCTTCATCATCATCATCTTGTTGGTCTGCTACAGGACGAAGGGTTCTTCTTTAGTGAATCTCAGACCATATCACTTCTGCAGCATCCAACTCTGTCCCACATTTGGAAACTCTGCAACTGCATTGACCTACCTGATCCTCCCCTATCGACGGTGCCTTCCCTGGCTTCATTCGACTGCCATTTCAAAGACCAACAGATTCGCTCAACACGATGCATCTCAAGCAGCTTGATTCCATTTCTTCCTTTTATTCATAATTAAAATGTTGTGCACCCACATGTGCTGTCTAATGCATACTTTTGTCTTCAGTCCCAGTATGTTAAACTGCTGATTAAATGTCGGCTAATACTTCAAAAAGCAATCTTACATACAGACTGAGCTCATTAGAAACTCAATAGTTCTTGACGTTTTACATGTCAAAACCGCAATATGATTATGAGGCAGGCCGTAGTTGAAATTCCAAACATTTGATGTTCTTCAATGTGCACTGACATGGCACGGTATGCGAGCCCTTAGCACTTCATCTCCATGGAAACTTCAATGGCATGTTGACATGTTCAAGGCAACACACCACTGCTGGTGAAGCACAGAGTGCGCATCGAAAACCAAATAAGTATTTCAAGCTTCTAACAACGCAGTTGGCTAATTAAGGGCTACATTACAATAGTATTGATGAAATAGTGGTGATGATCATCCAAACAAGTGCACGCAATGGGCACATCATGGAATTAGCAGTCTCAATCGAAAATTCCCCATCCACCACTGCACACACATGTTACTCAACTTCCACTGCAGTCAATCGAGCACATTGTTTCGATGCTTTGTCTTTTTGGCTCTGTACTGCGTGTCTCTGAACATCTTGGCCTCTATGCACTAGCAGCACATACATAGTGACTCAAAAATAGTGGCAGTGCTTTTTCGCTCTAGTGTTGCACATACTCTGCGCCTTTCACAGCTGTTGGCCTGGTGCCAGGAACGGTGCTATAGAGCCATGCGACTGAGCTAAGTTCCTCGCAAGAGCTACACTTTTGCACTCCTTTACCTAGTTATCGTTTTGAGACCATATAAATGGCTTGCAATGATGTCACATTAGCCAGCATGTTGGAGGACCAGCAATGTCGGGATGCTACGTCTGTTGTGGTCAGGTGCGAGGGTTATGTTGCATTTTCTTGCACTTATGCCAGCAGTGTTCCCAGTGCATCTCGATAAAATTGAAACAGGTTGCTTGTGCCACTAAATACGATACATCATCCTATAGCTACAATGTTGACACACCAGTATGCTGGACACTTCGTGTCTTTTGTCACCTGCAAGGCATCTATATAAAAGTCAAAATGGATAAAAACAAGCAGGAAATACAATGCACAGTGAAAATAAATTGATGAGACAGGCGAGACCTTACAAATGATCAAAAGCATGTTAAAAGGCCAACTTATACCAGCCAGCAACCATCTCGCGCATGTGTGAATAACCATGCATTGCGTAACCCGAAATTTTAGCTGCAGATCACGGCTTTTAGAAAGATCATCACTTTACCAGACAGGTGCAATGGTATGTTGCTGACGAACTGATCAAAGGCAGGGTAGCCACAGAAATGCTCTCACATCTAAAGTGAAGGAGCCCCATGTTATTGTGAATGTTTTTCACTTGATGTCAACAACTACAGCGACAATGTCATCTGTCACTCAGCATGAGGTCCAGGCTTCAACACCTAACTACTATGTCTACATATCGATAAAAGGCACAATGCAAAGGTGCTTGTCTTACCACTATGATACCTTCTTTAGCCTTGTTACCATTATACATAGTCCCATAAATGATTGCACCAATCATTCACTAGATTACAGGTATAAGCATTTGCCACTAACACTTGAGAATGTTAGTAGTGAGGAGAAAAGAGAAGACAAGTGTACCAGTTCACGCGACTGAATCATACACAACTTTAGCGAATGTGTTGCATTATGACTTTCCAGTCGCAAAAGTGCGCCAGTTGGAGGTTGTTGGAACAGCTATAGTGGTTGCTTAAAGAGGCTCTGTAACAAATTTCGCGCATGGCCAGAAAACACTGCCAATTGGTAGTAGAGGCTGAGAACACGTGAGCCAAATATTATTGCACAGCACATGGCTTGCACTTCAAAATATATTCTCAAAGTCGGCTGAAAATTGCTTTCTCTTCTTTCGACAAAAGATGGAAGAAGCTCGCAAATCACTCGTCACAGGCATTCTATCAGCCATTGGCCAATTTGAACATGGTGTGTTCGGTCGTTGCAGGGATCACCACAGGAGCTGCGACTTGCCCATGTGTGTGCGCGTGATAGCACTGAAAAAACCGTGTACTTGAAAAAAGAAAGAAAAAAAAAAGAACTACTTAAGAGTTGCGTGACATATTTTTCTTTGCTCGTGCCACCACTTCCTGCTTAGCTTCCAGCGCTTACGCCGGGATGAGAGAAAAGAGAACACGATTGCAATGCGCGAGAAACCTTTGCAGCTCCGCTCGTACAAAGTGGATTCTAAAAATTTTTAAGCCGGCAAATTCGTGAGACAATAAGCTCTTTTGCTGAATCTTTTGCATGGCTACTTGAAAGAATGTTGCAGGGCCCCTTCAAGTGGCACTCTTAAACCCCCACGGTGCAACTGCCTCTCACTCGAGGTTTCTTGTTGCTTTCAGCAAGTGGTTGCAGCACTGCCATCGAGTAAGCTTACAACATCCAGCACATCACATGCTCGGTGTTTCAAGCTCGGCATTCTCAACATTCTACCTGCTCCTTTGCCAATGTAGCAGTAGGGAGAAGCCGTTTGATATTCATAACGGGATCAGTCACAGTTTATTGAAGGCAAATATTATTTCTACGTGCTTACTTAAGATAGTGTTGAGAAATGATGCAGTGCTTGTTATCGGGCAGTGAGGAGCATTTTAATGCAGTTGCGATGCTAATTACAGGAGCTACAGCCAAGCCCTTTTCTATGCTGGCATCTAAAACAACTGCACGGTCATTGCTCTTGTGCTCCTTCGTCCCCATTTAAGCTTAGATATACGAGCTTCAACGTACTGCTTCCAAGATAATACGGATTACACAACATAAATGGCGCCAACCCTTTACCTCTTGAACAATTAGTGGAGGGCCATCATCCTCCCAGAGTGTGCACCTACAGCCCCAAGCGCATCGGTAACCTTAATCCCCGTTCCAATCTTGTACCTTCGGCAGAATGCGGACAAAAAGAGGTCGAAGATTTATACAGCAGCAGTACTGACCATGGCTTGGAGCTCCTCTTGTTCTTTCTTGCAGCCAGGGTCATTTTCTTGGCCTAGAAAAAACAAGCAACACAAGCACGTCACACCTCATGCGCAGAACGGATTGAGCATTTGGTGCCAAAGAGAAGAGTGCACGCAAATGCACCATTCACTAACAGCTGCACTACACTACTAGCAGATAGACCATGCCGTGCAGTTCGCATGAATGGCAAGGGACCTTGCCACGAGCAACTTTTTTGAACCAGTATGCAGCAAATTTCTTAAATTAAGGGTCGTGGCACAAAGTCATGCCATGGGCCATCTTTGCACAAAAACTTTACCCATGAGCACATTGATTCGCTGGTAAACAAAAATGGAAGCATGGTTAAAATGGGCAGAGAACTACAATTTAGGATGAAACGGGGAAATGTGCAACAGCAAAAAAAAAACAGATGGTTCAAAGAAATTGTGTACTGCTTAGTACTAGGCTAACACCATTTTGAATGTAGCATACTAGGGACTTACGTGAACTATATCTCTCAGCAGGCGGCCTGCCCTTGAAATGAAAATGGCAGACTGATAAGCCCAACGTTACCCTTCGACAGATTGCTGCCTGGTGAAATATTTTGCCGCAGCTTGGCTTTTAACATGGTTGCTTGAGAGTGAAGATAGGAACGTCTTGGCTCGTTAATGATAACTAAAATGCACATACAACTTAAGAAGGCTTTAGGGGCTTTACCCAATGACTGAAGCCTCGCAGCAGATTGGCGCTGCCACCAAAAAGATAATCTACTTGGCTATATTCTTTAATGGTCACGTCGCCAACTGCAGGACTTTCTAGATCAGTCTAAAGCTTGCAGCAAGCTCATTGGTGCAGGCCTTTTGAGGTGGGGCTGCCACTGCCTTCCAAAGTTGTACCCGGCTATAAAATTGAGTAAGGACTCACTTTTACACCACCACTGCTGCTGCTGCTGCTACTAGAGACGAGAGGGGGCTGAGAATCCTGAGCTGTTGCCGTCTCTTGAGGTCCCTTGGTCACGTCGGGTGGAGGAACCGCAACGCGTTTTAGCGCTTCCTGAGCTGCTTCGTCAATCTTGGTTAGGGGTGGCTGCCTCGCGCTCTCCGCCTTGGATGCTTCGCTCGGGGGCGAGAGGGCGCTCTCGGTCTTGGAGACCTCGCTGGGAGCGGGCGACTGCCGACCGCCCACTGAGGAGTCTGGCGTGTGGAGCAACAGCTCTGTGGGAGAGAGAGGCTTGGCCAGGGAGAAAGCGCTGGTCCTACCCAACGCCACGGAGCCTCGTCGGCCGTCTTCAGTCTGCGATGCCGATGATGCAGGGCGTGAAAGTGTTCCTGAAAGGGCAGTGAGCCAAGCGAAAAAACTTGTGAATGACCGTTGAAAGCTTTTAAAAGCTGTGAAGAACAAAAACCAACTGCAAAATGTTCAAATGTATTGGGGATACAGCTGCGCGCTCTTCCAAAAGGTGGAAGAGACATGAAGAACCACATGCAGAAGAGGAAGAAAATGAAGAAGAATCGGGGCTGTTGTCTGGCATGCAAGCACAACATCCCTTGCAAGGCAATGTCAGGTTAAATAAATTGGTAATACGTCTAGTTCTTTCATGCTATTTCTACTATTGTACTAGGTCATAAGATTAACAGGCTTATGCAATGGAATAATTGTGATATGCCTTGCTAACTAGGTAAGGAATCTGCTTTATATATACAGAAATTCAAAGAAGTTTATAGGCCATGACTTTTGGTATCATCCACAAATCTAAAATGAATGCCCCCCGATCTTGCTTGTCTTTAAGATCCCCAATCATGTTGACCAGCTCAAGTTCCCATGGTGGTTGTGGCTCACGGCCACTGACTCTGAATGCAAAACTCAAGTGGTATATTTATCTTGTCTTGTTCACTTAAATGTTGGTAGGAATGATGAATGAATGTACTGCAATAAAAAAATGCCCACATACCTTCGGTTGTCTTGGATACGACAGAGTCAGGCTGCAGTATGCTGGGTTCGGGCGAACCATTGCGGAGGTAGAGCAGCCCGTCTTCCGAAGGCGTACACTTGTCTTCCTGCCCTTCGGCAAGAGGCGTGGGAGCCCGCGGAGGCACCTCTTCGCACGAAGGAGGCACCGGCGGAGGACCTCTCCGTGGCTGGGTCGGAATCGGCGGTGGTGGCAGTGGCGCACTCGAAAAGAGTTCATTCCCCTTGACGGGGCTGGGTACTGCACTGTCTCTGCTAGGAACCGACATGGACTCTGAACCCGCATTTCGCGTGTACGTCTCGCGAAACTCTTCGGGGCTTATCTCTTCACACTTGCGCTGTTGCTGCTGCTGTTGTTGCTGTTGTTTCTGCTTGGACTGAAAGCGGCTCTTCAGGGAAAATTTAAGCAGAAAGCCACTGCGCTTTTTGGCACTGGATGCGCTGGTGGAGGACACATCAGCCGGTGAAGACGTACTTTCGGCTGCAACGGCTTCGGCACCATCGTGCTGTTCCCTCTGCTCTTCGATCTCTTGAACAGGGACCTCTCGAGCAGCAGCTTCCATGGGCGAAACTGCACTCCCTTGCGGTGTGTCAAGGGGGCACCTTTCCGCAATGCTTGTTCCTCGAATAAGGTCAGGCTCAGCAAGGGATGCCTGCTTTTCGGCAATTTTCGTCTTGCTGTCATTTGCATTAGTTTCCAAAACTTCTTCCTTGGGCGCGACCTCGGGCAAGTTTGTGTGCGAACACTCCTGGGACTGCTGGAATTTCACGCTGAGCTTGTATCCACTTGAGCAATCGGGTAGCTCAGCGATGTTCGTCAGAAAAATGGCTCTCGCCCTGCCACCTTCCTTTGAGGCACCAGAGCTCGAAGCTCGTACGCGGCAGTCACCGTTTGCTTGATTCGGCTGTCTCCGCTGCGCCACGTGCAGCACTGCGTTTTCGTTGGATCTAAACGACCCTGAAGAGCTGCCACAACTGTCGTGGTGCAGGTCGTCCTCTGCGTCGCTGCTCGACGGCTCCAGAACTTCGAGAACGGAGCACGTCTGGCCCTCCTGCCTCAGCTCAGGGTTGTTTTCAAACAGCACTTTCAAGCTGACGTTCTCAGGCGCAGATTCGAGTTGTTCACGATAGTCCTTGGCTCGCATCCTGGACGCCCCCTGGCGTATGACGAGCGTGTTCGAACTTCTGTTTTTCTTTGGCTGGGCCTGCTTTTCGCACAGGCCGTCCAAGAAGACCTGCACTTTGTCCCACGAGCAGACCTCTTGCTCCCAGGGCATGAGGTTCGGGACGCGCTTTGTCGTGGCTACTGAGTTGATGACATTGGGCTCGTCCTCGGCACTCTCTTCTTCGCTTTCGTGGGACACTGACGTCCCGGAGGATGAAGCTGGCCTCATTGGCTGCACCTGAGGAGTGCTGCACTTGGCTAGCACTTGTGCAAACTGGGACCTGAAACAAGATAGTGTGCAATATGTCAAACGTTCTGAAAGTGGCACGAAAAACTGATAAGCCTCATCAAGCGTCCAAGACTTTCTCATAAAAACTATGTGACTTGAGTAATCATTTAGAAACAAAATAGAATCTTTTCAAAGAAAAAACAGGAATTCACATACATAGAAGACAACATAGTACGAAAAGCATGAAATTTTTATGATGTGCGCTGTATTTTGCATGGCGTTGTAGTGACATTTAGCCCTTGAGTGTCTGCCATCTTTAGCCATGGTTCACCGCATATGGGCATCGTTGCAATCTTATTTAACAAAAACTAGCATGCAGCAAGCCTGCGGGCACTGTGTGAAGTTTTTTAAAGACATTTTAGATAGCCAGTTTCAAACCGCAGAAGCCCACAAAAGAGTGTCAGCAGGCCACTGCCAGATGTGGCCCGATTGTTGCATACTGGATCACATCACTAAGCATGTTTAATTTGGCTCGTTTGGCAGCTTTGAGGAAGGTGTTACACAATGGGAGTCAAACACGCACTGTAATGGCAGGTGCCATGATATCAGCTTTTTCTATATTTAGTTAAAAAGGCCATTTGTCTAAATAGCTTTGCATGCTTTTTATTTTGGGCATTGATGATTGATTGATTGGTTGGTTGGTTGATTGATTGAATGATTGATTGAATGAGTGATTTAGAGTGGAGTTGTGCCACAGACAAACAAAACTTAAAAACATTAGCCACTTGCCTGATAAGCTCCATAGGGGAGCGTGTTTCGACTGCACCCTTGTTGACTCGCAGGCGCCGCCATTTCTCCTCCAGCTGCAGTAGACGGCTTTCTTCTTCGGGAAGCAGTTTGAGTTGGCTGTTCTCCAGCAGCGCCTGCAGCTTGGCCTGTGCCTGCTTGCTGTCTGGAGACCTGCGACCACAAAAAAAAAAAACAGAGTGCCAGGACTTGTAGAATGCATAACTAAAATAAATCGAAAATGAAGCCCGGGCTCACTATTCCAAACCAGCAACCACGATTACTTCCTTTACTATCGGTTCCACTGAAGTTCAAGCATGTTCCATAAGTCAGCATGGATCGAGAATGGCCTTAAGCGAGGATCAATATTAGGCATGTGCAAATAGTGAATTTTCAATTCGAAGCTAAATGAAAAATTATTATAGTAAGTATTATGAAAAAAAGGCATATTTTCATGACCCAACAAACCCACACAGTATATTTTAAAAATTGAAACGAGGCCTGTGCAAACGCATTATTTTTGGTTCAAAGGAAGTGAAAAGAACTTCGAATAGTAGCAGGATTTCACTTTCGGTAGAATGCAGATCGTAACCTGTAAAATATTTTGTGTTAAAGTTTGCCATACTTGGAGCATATAAACCGGTCTAGCAAGCTTAGAAATGTTTTCTTTGTTTAGGGCCCTTTTACTGCTATAAAACCACTTTTACAGTGAGTTACATACGAACTAACGACCAGCACTTAATAGGCGCTCTCATGGTGAAGCACTCGCCCACTACAGCAAAACCACCTTTACAGGTGCTACCTTCAGATTAATTTGTAGCTTCAGATTAATTTGTAAAACAACTTAGGCGTGGAGCGCCGAGAGAAAGAAACGTTCGCCTCAAACAACTGCTCGTGACCAACTGCATTATTCATAACTATGTACGCATACGCTTCATGTGTACCCTAGCGGCGCATGTCACAATACATCGCTGCCGTATGAGGCGCCTCCTCACAACTAAAACCAAAAAAACAAAACTGAACATCACAGCATATTCATTCGAGTATTCGAAGCATTTGAATATGTGCACAAGCCTAATCAATACGCTTGGCAGGTTTTCTCGCGTATAACCCCAACAAGAAGTGCAGCAGACAAGGAGCTCAACTTATCTACTATTACAGACTTAATAGATCGGCCATTACATTCATCCTGATGAAGAGGTGCATTCGAGTCCTAAGAACTTACCCTGAGAGAGAGTTCCACGGTAACGATGACGCACTGTCAGATTCGGCCCTGTCTGAACTTAAACTGCCCGTGCACACTGCCTGGACGTACTGCAGGGCCTCCTCTTGCCTCCTCATCAATCTCCTCGTCAGCACCAGCAGCTACGTGCAAAGAAACGAAAAGGGTACCTGATCAGCCAACTGGCAAAAACCATGAAGAGCCGCACCCAATGTGCATGTCAAGGACACCAAATAGAAGAAAATTGAGCCGATCTATTGGCATGCTATGTCTCTTTTCATATACAGTTAAACCCACTTATAACGATCCCAGACATAAAGATCTATCGGTTGTAACAACCATATTTTGGTGCACTTAATATTTTCCTATACTACCCTTTGAAACTGAGTCAACATACAGTGAAGATTTTTCAGAGTCTCCTAATTTAACAACGAACACTTCGAACACGATTGCGGTAAAGATATGAAGCACAGGAAGCGAAAACAAAAAAAAAATGTTTAAAAAGGCATTTTGAAGCATGTGACTGGCGCTCGCTCACGCGTACGCCGTTGCAGATTACTTGCGACGAAGATATCGTAGACCATGGTGAGCACCGCATGTAGATTTCAGACGTGAACGAGGTCCCTCACTTTGCAGGCATTCATTGGCAGAACAGGAATGAGGAAAAAAGAACGAAAAAAAATAGGAGGCAGCATGAAGACTTATTATGGTCAGCTTTCGCACCGCAAACTTTCCTGATGCCGTTCTATATGACCGCCGAACATTAACCACGCGTGCCTTCGAACGCAGAAGCGATAACTTTTTGTCGCATAAAAGTTCACTACGACACTCAACTTTTCGACACCATAATGTGCCACAAAACGTTTTCCACCTTTTGGTAACTGCAGATATTGGCCGATTAGTGATTACGACTTCCGCGCGATTGAGGTGGTACCGAATAAGCAACAGAAAAGAGCGATTGCGAGGTGGCCTGTGGCAATGAACGTGCACTGGTGACACATCTGCAAATATCTACTCTGTCGAGTGACGGTTGTACAAGTACGTCGTGCTGCCGTTCGCAAGTTAGCCACCGCTGCGTCGTGCGAGGCCGCTTGCGCATGTTGCTTGCAAAATTAGTCTTCATTGTGTTAAATGAACAGGCTACTTGCCGCACCCAAGCACGATCTCGAGTCAAGCATGCAGGAAGAAGGCACAAACGCGCATATTGGACAGCACAAACGACCCGGCGTGCGACGGCAAGAGCCGTGTAGCGACAGGCTGCACGCAACTAGCCAGGGATGACTGCTTCAACGTGGCGGTACTGCGCATCAGTGGTGAGGCGTGAGTTTATTGTGAACGCAGTTCAATTCACTCGTGAACACATAACAGGTGTCTTTGAACATGCGAGAAGGCCTAACCTGTCAGCGGAGGAGTTGTTAGCACTTTTTAATAAGAATACACAATGAAAAAAGACAGTTTGGCCGCTAAGTGGACGTTTTTATGGGCGAGTGCATATACAACGAACTACTGATATAACAACCACTTATCTCGACACGTTCGAGTTTGTTATAAACGGGTTTTATTATAGATGGCAGCACAAGTAGCAGAAATCACTGCCTTTCTATGAAACACTGTTTTCATATCTACTTTGAAATCTTGTATCCTATGCGTCTTTCTCATTTAAAATACATCACCAGTGCGCTACTAGAAATTACATATATGATGTGCATGTACGGTTGTAGCAGAAAATGCTAATTTAGCTGAAATTCTAAACCCAGACAGGCAAGTCTTTTCAGCTGACCATATGGTACGTTCATAATTCTAGGTAAGCCCTCTAGCCATATCATTTTCTGGGAGAGATTTTGTCAAAACTGATTCTACAATAAGTAGAGCTGTTTAGGAACATTAGTTGAACTTTCTGTGATTCTGTGCTCTTTTTACATTGAACTTCATGGGAGCAGCTTAGTTTCAATACCGCTTTGTGTCTACAGTCGAAACCCGCAATAACGAAAGCCCCGCGAGTACGAAGTCCCCGCGGCAACGAAATAATTCCCGAATCTCCGGCGAACATTCATAGAAGCCCACGTATTATGCATCTCGCAGCAACGAAATGTTTTGCGATCCTGCAGTAACGAATTTTCTACCACAGTGCGGGCCTTATTTTACCCTCCCGCCAAAGATTAACTGTCGAAAATATGCTCGTATGCGTGTTATGCGCACTAAAAATTTGTAAACGTCTGTCTGCTTTTGCCACTGCTAGCGTGGGGTACCGCCATTTTTGTTTACTTAAGGGGGGACACTGCTTAGAGGATCGCGAAAAATGGTAAAAAAAATCAATTTTTTGAAAATCAAGTTTTCAGTTTCTGGAACCTTTTTTCTATCTGATTTCAAAATATCTACACAGAAAACCGTGCAGAAACGCTTCGGAAAATTCATTTCACCCACCTAGGTAGCGAAATCTTTTTCTATAAATCGCGAGAAAACAGTGATTTTCAAAAAATTATGGCTTCGCTAATGGCGGGGACCGGGAGCCGGCTTCTTGGGCTCATCGGAAAGAATATTTGTCCTGTGTTTAACTTTCCCACCTCAGCTGGCTCCACCCTTTAAAAACAAGCACACAGAAAGCAAACGTTCGAAGGTCAATTCGAGGCCCTTGATTGGCTGTGGCCACCATGTTGCCTCAGCTCGCCTCGCCATTGGCCCAATGTTCGCTCCAGGAGATCGTCGTCTGCTGCTTGTACGTCGCGAGGACATGGCTCTCGAAAATCGCTACATCTTGACGTGTTCACGGCTCGATGATCACTTAAGATATCATTACACTTTAGTTAGGAGCAGTAGGCGGATGCACGATCAGGTTACTACGTGCGCGGCGCGTCATCACAGTCGCCTTTAGCCCTCACTTCGCCGACAGCGAGACTGCGGGCAGGAACCATGCGCTAGCGCACTCGTAGCAACATGCTTCGTCGCAAGCAACGAAGCTGTAAGCGGAGGCACGGTCAGATTACTACGAGTGGCCACACCGGATGCACGATCAGATTACTACGAGCGGGCGCACAGTCTACAAGCGCGGCACGTCATCGGAGTCGTCTTTAGCCCTAACTCCGCTGACAGCGAGACTGCGGGCAGGACACTCTTCGCTCTTTTTTTCGGTGCACATGACGACGACATAGCAATGGACCACTTTTTCCAGTGCGAAGGGAGAGCTTTGAAGTTGTTGCATGGCAAGGCTCGGCAGAGTAAGTTGACCGACTCCTGGCAATAAACTTTCGTTCTGCTGGCCGTATCACTGTTTTCATGTCTCATACTCGGGGCAACGAAATTCTCGCGAAAACGAAATTTTTCGGTTTCCCCGGCGATTTCATTATTGCGGGCTTCGACTGTATCAGAAAGTTTAGTGCAACTGTGAAGGTAAACTAGAGAAAATCTGAGCAAGACAACTATGCATTATATTCCTGAACATTACAAGTACAAGTAAGAGTACAAGCAAACCCGATTCAGGCTGTCACTACTAATATAGCTAACTTTAGAATCATAGCATCCTCCTGTAACCAGTTTGCAAACCAAATACCTACCTGACTAATGAACCAACAAACTATAACCAGTCGCAGTCCTACATATTCTATAAGTCATATTCTATTAAGGAAAGTTTACTGAGACATACTGCTTGATATGCTGTACCGTCACATGCAAGTGCAATACCCTTATGCGTGAAACGCTTTACCGAAAGATTGCAATCGGCTGGAGTGGTAAACAGCCCACAAACAAACTTCTGCATTCTTAAAGGGGCCCTGAAACACTTTTTCAAGTAACCATGGAACGAATTCACTGGAAGAGCTTATTGCCTCACGAGTTCAACGCCGCAAACATTTTTAAATTCTGTCTACTGCGAGTGGAGTTACAAAGGTTTGGTGCATGCTGCAATTGCATGCTCTCTTCTCTCGTCCCGACAAAAGCACTGGAAGCTAAGCAGGGAGTGATGGCAGAGCTACAGAAAAACGTCACGCATGCCTCGTCACCTTGAACTCTTTCTTTTCTTTCTTTTTTTTTTTCTTCGAATGCACAGCTTTTTTTAGAGTGATCGGGCGCGCACGCGTGGACAAGCCTTACGCGCCAATCTCTGTAACTAGCGAGTGCATCCGCGTTCAAATCAACCAATGGCTGATAGATGGGCTTACAACGCGTGATTTTGGTGTATATTGCTGTGATTTGTCCAGAGAAGATAAAGCAATTTTCAGCCCCGCTGCTATGGTCTAGTGGCTAACGTACTCGGCTGCGGCAGCTGCATTTCCGATGGAGGTGGAAGTGTTGCAGGCCCATGTGCTCAGATTTGGGAGCACGTTAAAGAACCCCAGATGGTCGAAATTTCCGGAGCCCTCCACTACGGCATCTCTCACAATCATATGATGGTGGTTTTGGAACATTAAACCCCACATAGCAATCAAATAAAATCTGAAAGCAATTTTGAGCTGTCTTTGATAATTTATTGTGAATTCCAGGTCATGTGCTGCGCTATAATATTTGGCTCATACGTTGTTAGGAGCCTCTACTACCGATCGGCAGCATTTTCTGACCATGCTGAAGAAGTGTTGCAGGGGCCCTTTAAAGAAAGAACAGCGAAAGGTAGATTGAATGCACACATGCCGCTCACCTCCTTGAATCCATTCTTCACCTCCGTGTTCTCTGCTTGCAGGCTGCAATTCAGAAAGAGACCTACTATTAGAACTTCAGACAAAACTTAGGGCACATATCAGGCTGCTATTCTTAAAACAACAATAAAATGTTCCGATTCCTGGTGACAAATGTTGGTAGGCAATGATACATTAGCACTTTTGGAGCTGATGTGGAATCAGACATGAATTTAGAAGGAAATAAAACACTTGCATCCGGGATAACTGGGTGTTATCAATTATTGGTGACATAGCTGGCTGGCACAAATTGGATAGCTGACCTTGTTTAATGTCCCAAAATTTCCTGTTTACCTGTAGGTTAACTGCAAGTAGGCTGCAGACTCTACTTGCTCTTAATGCTAGAATTATGTAAGTTCGTGGAAGGAAAATAGTTACTATCCTGACAAAAGAAACTCCCTTGACAAGGATTTTAGCTAGGAGGTTTCCACGTCATAGCTTTCCTACTGATATGAAACCACTTTGGGGAGCCCTGGCATTATAATGATTTATTACTGTGCATGTGGCCTTACGGGCACAAATTATGAAGCGATCCTTTCACAACTGCATAAAGAGAACAAATATTTGCACATGTAAGTAGTCATTGCTAATTGTTGCATTGATGACATTGTACATTGTCACAAACGACTCCAATTTTCGGAGCATCCGCGGGCCCCACCTACCAAGGAAGGGCGCTTTTGTGCTGGGGGACGACATCCGGCGACTATAACGACCCAGCGTGGCGCCGGCTCGTCTTCCTTGCACCGGTACCGGAAGGGGCACCGGCGATCTAAACAAGGAAAATTACTCCCAGATGAGACGGGAGCACGTGTACGCCCCTGAGGCGGTTTGAACTGCATCGGAAAGGCAGTTGACGTACAGCCAGCAACAAGTGCGGTGGTCGGTGTCGCGAGTCTCGCGTAGGCGGCGAGCATGGAGTGACCCGTGCAACGTATTGAGACGGCTGCAATTCCGGGCACCCTCGTCGTCTACCAAGCCGGGGAGACCATCAGCGGCACCCGTCAACTCCCCTACGTGCACCAAGAGCTGGCCTGGTCCGTATGGAACTTTTTATTGTGACTTTTTTTAAACTGTTAAATTATTTTAACCAGCCTTTTTTTTAAATATTTGTAGTGTGCGCTGCGTCGCACGTTTAAATTCAAAAGCGCCACCATGATCATTGTGTAATTATTCCCTTGTATCGCTCTTTTTTGATTTCCATTTTGTCATTATTTTATTAACATTTCGCATATTTATCTTTAGACTGTATCTGTTGTAGTGTTTTTAGCACATTTTGTTATATCGCTGTTGTTTCTATCGCGCGTATCAGTTTTCCTTCTTTGTTATTTTTGTAATCTCCTGCCTTTGCCCCTATTTTAATTAAATGCTTGTTTATGTGTAGTCAAACTCTGTGTCTGCTCTATGAGTGCGTCGGTCAGGCCCACACATCACCACACGTGCAACCCCGCACGGGTCGACCAACCCGCAAATAAATTCGAAATGTGCCACTTCGAGGCCTTTCAGGCGTCGTAGGCCGAAGCGTAAAGTGGAAGCCTGCGAGTCTGCCGCACGTTGATGTTGGATCGGCGGGGCCTCACCCGAAGTGTGTGACATACATTAATAGTAAATTATTCGTTTCTAAGGTTAGAAAGCTGTGCGAAGCCCTTAGGGCGAAGCGTAATTACAGCCATGTAGTACCAATGATGGTCGGCCATGCACCATCGTGACCAATGTGCGAGGGAACACACGAAACAGTCTCAAACCTAAAGCGGGGCAAATCGAGGCGACTGCTCCCGGAAATGAGTTGGAAAGGTTGATGCCATATCATTAAATGTTGACACGCCTGCCTGGCTATTGCTGATGAAAAAACGGCAGCTGATTGCGTATCACGGGCCGATCGCAAATGCAAGGCAGGCATGCCAAGCAGAGAATAGCAGTGTGCTGTCTACAGCTCCATGCAAAAGACAACTTTTTCGTTTGCCTGTGTATGTTCACGCAACACATGAAATCAAGATACAGCAAAGAACGATTTAACCAGAACAACAAAAAAGCGGTACTGCTCTATGCTGCACGCGAGTGCTAAAACAGACAGCGAGATGTCACGCATTCGCTTTTTCTTTATTTCGAGCATTGTTTAAAACAGATAAGTGGTAGCAGTTAACAAAAAAGCGAACTGTTTTACTCCAATTCCACAGTGCCATCCGGGAATAGGTCGATTTGCTGCTTTAGGCTATTCGCCACATGCCCGTGTGTTTTCTATCATACTGCTCCTGATAGTACAACTCATAATGTCCAGCTAACAGAACTGCTCTGCTTGCAGCTCTTCTACACACTAACACCAGAGTTTCTTCCTGTAATTTTAGTATGAGAATATGTTTGGCTTGTTCCATTACCTCGCTGTGACGAAAACGTTGTGGCAGAAAAATGTAACACAAGTTACATAATCTTCAAATAACTAAAAATAGACTGCCCACGATAGGCACCATCAACGCTGCTACAGATATTCAGCGAAGCGCATTAACCACTGCGCCACCAATGCATTGTGTCGTCATTGTAACAGGTGAGAGTGACAAACATTCCTGAGGCTGTGCAAGTGCTTGGGCTGTGCTTGGCGGGCTGTGCCTGGGGGGCAATCGACTAGATGGTGCATGATAAAATGGCACTGCCAGCGCTATGAAGTCATCAGCATATGAAGTTGGTCTTCAACGAACAGCACTTGTCTTTGTTCCCTTCTCTGTCTGTTGTTGGCTCATGCGCTATTTGTTGAAGACGGACCACCAACAAGCCCAGTCTCAAACGCTATTTGAAGTCAAACCACTCGCATCTACATTACCAGGCAAGACAGCAAAGTGTAACCGGAGGTGGCAGTTCGCCTCCCACGAAGTACGCAAACATCTCAACACAGTGAAACTTGTGAAGTGAGTTGTTGCAGAAAAACATTTTTCACCACCAAAAAGGCAGAATGAGAGGCTGCAGTGAGGCAACACTGAATCCATGTTTGGAAACACCCAGCGATGAGTACTGCTCTCATATTTACATATCACGAGAGTTGATAAGTTTCTCGTAGAAAATACTGGTGTGTGTACACCATAGAATCCACATTCCCACCCACACCAGTCTTTGTTAATCGGTACGAGAAAACAGTTCCACAAGTGCAATATTACTAGCCACAAACCCCATATCAACAACATGGCGATGCTGCCCACCTATGAAAGTGTCCTTCCAGCAACACCTGGTCGGCCGAAAGGCCCAGGCAGACTTCCACAGTGAGGAGGTAGTCGGCACAGGACGCCTGACTGTTCTGCAGAGCGACACCGTACGGTCGCAGACCCTGCTCGTTCTGCACTGTGACATCGGCGCTGTGTAGCACCAGTGTCTGCAGCAAAAGAAAAATTACAATGTCGCACAAGTTGACGGTGAAAAAATCACTATAACGACTGAATGTTTGTAGACAATGCTACAACTAGGACAAAGAAAAGAGTGGGGCTAAGCTTCGCACAGAGAGAACAACTGTCAAGTAACATTCAACATCACAATATTGCAATCCATGCATTGTGCATTATTTCTGCATAGCTTCCTGCTTGCAGTTCCGATGCACGGCTGTTAAGCAACCGAGTAATCACCTTAATGACTGGAATGTGTCCGTATCTTGCAGCCAAGTGCATTGCAGTGTTTCCATCGCTGTCCTTCCGGTTAATGTTCCAGCTGATTGTTCTGCATGTACTCGGCCAGCCAACTGACCGTTTTTTCCTGCAACAATAAGAAAATTGCCTGCATTACACTCATTGCCAAAAAAAAAAAAGTTCAGCGAACTGCTTCAAGTTCTTCCCAACTTACAATAGCCAACACAGAACACTTCGTGAACAGAGACATCATTGACTCCAGCAAGCTCAACTAATTTCGTAAAAAGCATAGAATATACGGCTTCTAACCTCACTGAATAACTGAATACATGCATACAGATTATCCTGAAAACAGGCTCCAACACTAGTTTTCCGATGTCAGTGTGCTGCGATGAGTTCTTGCAACCGTCGCTACCATCGGTAAAAAGTTTTCTCAACATTCACATTGCAAACACTGCACAGACATTTTTTGTAGGTGCACATTGAAGGTGCCTCCTGTTCACGTGACCATCCACAAGTCATCTGCTTATGGAATGACCTTGCCACTGCTAATTGCAGCTGAACAGAATAACCCAAATTTAGTGAGCTGCTTCAGAAACATATATCAGAATGGTAAAGTTTTCTTTACTTGACACTTGAGTTGGTGCCCCCTTGTTTCAGCCATCTTTATAACAGTATTTTGTGATCATTGCTATTTACTATCTGTGTGCTTTATCCATTATGTCTGTCCATTCTAACACTTTTTTCTCTGCTCACCTTGAAGTAATCTTTCGTTAAAAAGTGCACAACAGAATACCTCAGAAAGAGTTGAGTATCTCTATCATTTATGTGGGATCAGCACACCAACATCGCAGTACTGTTGAAATCATTAGAATTCTGTGCTGTCACACAGGGAATGGACAAGTGAAGAATAGAGATTAAGACAATGAGGGCAAGAATATAGAGCATGGAATGATTGCTCTGGTTCATAGTTCGTGTTTCAGGGGGCAGTGAGATTCTACTCATAACAAATGTAGAGTTTGAAGTATGGAGTATGCGCATTAGGGCATTTAGTGCAGAGACGAAAAGTCATGTTTAGGTGGCATGGATGGCCTACATCGTGATACATACCTGCCCATACTTAGCAGCCAAGTGCAGAAGAGTTCTGTTTCCTTCACTGGGGTCTATCTGGTCTAGCGCCATAGACTTGCTTACAAGCCACTGGAGTATTTCCAGGTTGCCATGCTATATAACGGAGAAAAAACAAACAAAATGGCATTTAGCGTATTGAGCAATGTTTCGTATGTACACGGTTAGGCAACCTAGATTTAGAAAAATTATTGGCACTACCCCAAGGACACCCTAGCCCTTCCAACATGCCCAGAATACCTACAAGAAAAATGGGAAATGTACATTTATACACACTGCTGCACATACTAGTAGAGAGATATTCATGTGGCCCATCTATGCATTCTATCAGTGTTTCAACACTACCCTGTTTCGACAACTTTGAGTGCCCATCAGGTGCTCTTTCAGGCACAGGCCAGCTACCAAAATCTAGCAGCAAGAATACATTACAACATAACCAGTGCAACTATGGAGGTTTTCGTTAAATTGCTAGTCTTGAGGTGCAGCCAGCAAGCGCATCACACGCTGAAAAGCACTCCCACCAAATTGCAAATCTGCCTGCGTAAAGGAACACCATGGCAAAATATAGTGAGTTCAGTGAAACCCCTCTGTTACGTTTTTCACTGCTGCATTTTCTCGGCTGTTAAATTGTCTTTAAATGGGCCAGGCATAGCTCTTATAGAATCTTATGTATTGCGAACCCCGTGATTACGTCACAACTGTGTCACAACCTAGTCCGTCAAATCGATAGAGTTTCCTAAAATTAACTAGAGGGGACTCTGGCGCTGCGATCGTGCGGCGACCATGGGAATGATGGGTAGTACACACATTTGTCTAGTCTTCGTACTTGCGGGTGGTGAATCGTACTTGCGGCTTGATTTATTGCAGGTTACGGTTTCGTTTTAAAGAAAAGAACAAACCCTTTTGAACTTCGTGACCTGATTTGAGAAGGTAAGCTTTGAAAAAATAAGGTGGTGAAGCACAACCACTGAACATTTGCTGATTTTTCGTTTTGTGAGAAAACAGCTCTAAGCCACCCGAACACACATGGAGCCAGAAGCAGGCCAGAAGTACGAAGATTAGACAAATGTGTGTACTACCCATCATTTCCATGCTCACTGAAGCGCCGTGTCGCAGCTCCCGTAGGCACTAGCGCCAGAGTTCCCTCTAGTGTGTGTTAGGAAACTCTATGGCCAAACCCGCCTGGGCACCGCCATTTTAATTTGACGTTTGCCAGTCTTGGCCTGGCTTGGCTATGAAACAGGCTGCAAGAAGCTGCCAGCGAGTTTTAGAGGCTGCCTTTAGATGGCCATGTGTGAAAAGTGCTATCACCATCATCACTTACAACGGAAGTTTCACTGTGGAATGCCAAAGGGGTGTGACAGTCCCACGACCACACACCGCTCATTGCGAGTTGCGACTCGTCTTCAGTCCCTGTTGTGTGTGCTAAGCCTGTTGCCGTTGAAATTGTCAATGCAATATTTGTCAAGCCTTAATGTTTCCCTTGAGGAAAATCTGGACGTACTTAAAGCATCGACAAGCAACCAGCGCGAAAAAGGGTCAATGTTTCCAAAGACCTTGGACTGCCACCGTCAACGCTCAACAGCATCGTCTCAAAGCGTGTCGAGATTGAAGGGAGTGCCTCTCTCATCGACCCGAAAGCCAAGCATGCAAGCTCGTGGCGCCAAGCACGGAAAACTCAACGAGGCTCTTCTCACCTGGTTCAAGCAATCTCGCGCTGCCGATATCAACTTCGGCGGCAGCATTTTTACGGGAAAAGGCGATGCAAATAGTCAACAGGCTGGACATCACTGATTTTGCAGCGTCAAATGGCTGCATCGACCGTTTCAGCGAGAGGCACGGCATTGCTTACAAAACGGCTACAGTGCCAGACAATCGCAGAGATTGTTGCAAACTCGATCTCAACTGAAGACGGGGACATCGATGATGAATATGAGCCACAGGATTCTGAAGAGTTGGCAGCGGAGTCGGCCGATCTCAACTTTGGAGCAGCCGTCGCAACCCTGGACTACCTTCACAGGTACACCGCACACCAAAGTGACACTTAGTTTAACGCAGCCTTCCAGATTATTGAGAAATGCGGGATGCTTACCGGCAAGCGAAAGAAGCGGGAGTCAACTATCTTCGAATATTTTAATTGTTAGGCTCAACTCTCCAAAAGAAATCAATTGTTTGTAGTCAAAGCGCCTGTGCTCTCATTCATTTTTGAAGCTTTCCTCACTTTTGCCTTTTCTCAGCTGTTACGTTTTTCCTACCCAGTTCGATGAAAAACGTATGAACGCAGTTCCACTGTACTGCCATATTGCTTAATCACAAAGACAGGCAATATCACTTGTTGGTCATATATTATGTGGGAAAACGTATTGCTTCTTTCTTTCTTTTAGTTCGTTCTTGTTCTCATATATGAAATCACAAACTGTGCAGCATGTAATTATCTTTTGATTATCTATGCCTATTGGTGCTGCGTCCCTACCTTCCTCTTTCTAGCACTGTGCAATTTATGTGCTGCTTATGAAAGGAAGGCCGAAAGAAAAAAAAACAGCAGACACAGCCTCATGTGACAATCTCATGTTGCACTATGGCGGTCATAGTTATGAACTGAGGTGATAAAATTTTCTCCTTTTGCTTCTGATAAAACTCTGCATTTTTCACATCACTTGTCAAGTGTCTCCTGATTTGGTTGGTTAACTTCGTCGTGTAACAGTGTGGCATAAGCTAAATTTGTACAAGCCACAGTTGGGTACAACTTCAGATAAAACCAGCATTTTCAACTCAAAGGCAGACTGCACCCACGCCTGCACCAATGAGTGCGTGCTTCAGGCGGACATCACAAGGCCGAACAATCGGGGAACATTGCCAGGTAAATGAGCGAAACTGTGTCTTTATTAAGAATGCAATCGGCTGCCACACTTCAGAAATCTCTGTGGGGCCTCTCCTGTCACATCACAATGCACAAGACTGCAGTATTGCAAGCCCAATGAAAACCAGCAGATAGTGAAGCCAAGGAAGGTATAGCGGTAGTTAATTGTACTGTTTTATTAAGTGTATATGTAGTAGTAGTTAGGATATAAGCGTGCAGAAAGTAATGTGTACGAAAGGACAACTTGCTGCTGGCAGGTTCGGCCTTGCCAGCAGCAAGTTTTCGTTTTGTCCGTTTTTTTTTTTACTTTCTGTACACCTCTATCCCGATTACTACTACATATACGCTTAATAAAACAGTACAATTAACTACCCCTGTATTTCCTTGGCATCACTATCTGCTGGTTTTCATTGTCAAACAAAGAAATAGGCCCTTAAAAGATCCCCTTCCTTTTTTCATAGCATTGTAAGATTTTCCTACTTTCATGCGACATTTCGGAAAGTTTCTTCTGAACCTACTTTGACTGCTGTGGCAACGGGGGTGAGGTTGCTGTGGTTTTCGTCTGCAAGAACACGTTCAGGATGACCCTGGCAGAGCCACTGGAAGCACCGCAGGTGGTTGCGTGCTGCACAGACGTGCCATAACGTGTTGCCTTGGCTGTCGGAGAGGTTCCAGACCAGTTGCTTTTCCATGTCACGTAGGCTGTGGCTCTGAAAGTCGGCACAACACGTTCAACGACCTTAGACACTGATAGCCCAAGAACTTTCAGTTGACAAAAAATCAACTTGAACAGGTACGTGAATGGCCATCAAGAGGACCCTGAAATGTTTTGTTTTTTTTTTAAAGTTTTGTCAACCTTTAGGCTAAAGCATCATCAAATCATTCAGCACCACAAATTTAGTGACACACTATGTACCAAGGCCGCTATGGACAATTACATTATACCCTCTTTGTCACGTCTGCCTGGCCTCCTCAACTCATGAGGCATGCTGGCAGCCCTGGCGATCGCAGAGCTGTCATGAGCATGCTCGTCGATTTGAACTGTCTAGACCTGCTGAGATCGGATGGCAACAGGTTGTGCGCAGTCTCAGAGGCCATCACACAGTGTGCCCGATAGCCCAAAGACTGAAGATCGCCGAAGCGGTTCATATCTGCTCCTACAGGTGCTGCCCCTCTACCAGTCAATCTCTCCACATTCCACAGCCAATCGAATGAGCAGCCATGATGACATCAAGTGGCCTAAAAATGTCGCTCTGTGAATGGGCGGTTGAAAACGTGTGTGGCCAAGTCACAGCAATCTGTACAGTTCTGAAGTGATCTGCAGCTTTAAAGCATTGTAATAAATTGCACAGTTTGCGCAGAGAGCTCAAATCAGTATCTAAATGTCGCTAAGGACTTAGTCTACCTGCCCAATGCGTTTGTGCAAAATTGCCAATACCGTTCCAGGATGCAATTAACGATCATCGCTCTAATGCTGCTGCCCACGCATTTTCCAAATTCAGGAACTGCCAAAATAAAAATGACTAATAGTGACTTTGCAAGCTTACTGGTATCTCATAGAAAAAATAATTGTGTATGATCCACGTGTCCCGCCCCCACTACTTTGAGTGGCCAAAACTTGAAGAACAACAAGGAAACTGGAGAAGTAGCAGGAGGACTAGGCAGCTAGTAAATAGGAATGCACAGAGAAACAGAGGGATGGTATTTCGGAAGAGTCACAATCTAGGTCTATTTGTGTTGCATGCTCGGTAAAGCAAAGCGCATTTCATGAGACAGAAAGGAGAGGCAGTGTTTGTACCGTCTGTATCACCTATCAGTCACAATTATCGCACTACACTTTACCACCACGGTTGGTAGTGTTTATTAACAGGCTGATACGTTGGTAACTCATATTTCAGATGGAGGATGACAAGTCATATTGTTAATGTTGCCAGTGTAACAGGCAACTGTTACTTTTCGTGCATTCAGTATTGTCAGGCTCGGCTACTTTGCACCAATTTGGCTACAATTTAGGCCGGTAGTGGCTGTGTGGGTTCGTTCTTCACATGAAAGGTGTTTTTCTTGAATATGCACCAGTTATGTACTCAAATTTATATATATATATATATATATATATATATATATATATATATATATATATATATATATATATATATATATATATATATATAGTGGGAGTAATAATTCAATGGGCCAGTTAGTCTTCGTGAAAGTATGGGATATGGCACAACAGGAGCGTTGTCAACAAGGATAAATATATTTATTTCCCAACAGTTTCGGGAGGGGTCCTCCCTCCCGAAACTCATCCCCTGATGAAGGGAGGACCCCTCCCGAAACTGTTGCGAAATAAATATATTTATCCTTGTTGACAACGCTCCTGTTGTGCCATATCCCATACCTTAACTATATATATATATATATATATATATATATATATATATATATATATATATATATATATATATCCTTTTAAAAGCCTGTTGATGTCCATGTTGGCTGTCCTGAACGGACGTTGAGCGAACGTACAAATTTGTTACCTTTGTACATGTAATGTACGTCCATTGGTCCTACAGTGTACATTCGTGGACATTTTATGAATGTCCCAAATATCCTAACTGTACGCCCCGTCATATGCCTACCGGATATCCATGGTTACTTGGGTTACTTTTGTACTGAACCAGCCTGTAATGACCTGTATTTTTCTTAGTACTAAAGAAAAACGAGTTTCATTCAATGATTCACAATTACTACTATGATGTACAATTTTGCAAAATTTGAAAAGTAGTCACCAGTCACTAGACTTGGAAGACAGACGTGGTCAGTGTTTCTTGCTCAACAGTTTGTTATCGTTCTTGATTTCACCATTTGCTAATGACTTGCAGGTGAGTAAACTTTTACTAAATAAAGGTAATAACAGTGAATTCAAGGGGAACTCAGGCGTTTTTTCGATATTCAACGATTTCAATAAAACTTTGAACATGTGTTCGCGTTGGTACTGTAGTGATATGTGCCAAATTATACAACTATAAGTCATTTAGATTTTTAGAAAACAAATTTTAAAACTTGTAGCTGATTCTGGAATCAGAATTGCAAACACAGGCCACCCTGTGTATATGACGTCAGAGCCTACTCTTTTTTTTTTTTTTTTTTCAAAGACCTGACATTTCCTAGCAGACGGATGCAGTGCATGCTTTCTTCTACGAGGTGATGGCAATGCGAGCACAGATCAATTTTGTCAGCTCTATACAGCATAATAGTAGTTGTTGACGTCGAGTCTTACAATACTGAGCAAAGAGGAAATCGATTCGGGTCATGACAGATGCTTCAGGCGACGGAGGGTCTAAATAAAAAAAATGATGCTTCCGCGCTCAGATAGTCGCTGCAATCATTGCTGAACTTGTCACTGGTAAGTTCAGACCAGCGGCACAGCTTGATTCCGTGTCGGATGACATCACCAACTTGCTTTTCGCGCATCAGAAGATTGAGGCACGTGAGCTATGTTTACACCCTGGCCAGCCGTGGCAGGGTGTGGCGGATCTCGTGACGTCATCGGTAACGGATTCTTGTGACGTCATCGCATACCCACCATGGACGAAAGAGCTGCTCCTATTTCTGTTCCTGTCTTGACTCATCGTTTTTGCCTAATTAAAATTATTGACGAGAGCCTGGGCAAAATGAATCACCCTATCTTTTGCGGCACTTTCAATTGGAGAACAGCATTACCTCAGTATGGTTGAAAATGCACCGGAGTTCTCTTTTAAGTTTGTCTAAGGAGGTTCTGATCTAGAGATGCTGTAGTTGCACACCTAGATCTACATTTTTGGGAAAGGCTTGCTTAACGCCAGCCAATAATATGAGCCTCGCAATAGATACGTTGTCATCCCCATGATGCATGATGTGCCTTAGAAAACTCACATGAATGCTGGCACCACATTTCCTTCTATTTATTGTGAGAAACATGGTGATGGTCCTGTCTATGCTGCCTACATTAAAGCCTGAACCGCACGTACGCATTGTGTACTCTGCACGCGAGAGCGCGGTACGCACGCGGGGGGGGCCGCGCATGCACAGTTGTCCTAAGTGCGCCTAAACGCTCTGCGTACGCGAGAGTTTGTGGAGATCTGATTTGGGCCTTGAGACGGAATGCATCTAGCCGCGCTGGCCGCACTTGAACAACACCACCTTGGAGCCCTGCAGATACGAAAGGACACTGTGGCTGTACTCAGACATCGGCCTAGCCAGCATGTAGGAACCAATTTAGATTACCTTTTTTTTTTCTTTCCGTGCATATTTTACATCTCTACATTCAGGACAAGTACACTTACAGGCATATGTATTCCTTTACGAGCTCTATTCATACATGTTTGCCACAATATATGACTGCATGAGACCGCTTAGCTCTTCTTTGTACGATGCGTCGTGCACATCGTAGCGATGAACACCATGCACTCTAGTGTGTTTTCGTGATCGTCTGGCTATGCTTTGTAGTGCTGAATAGTTAACTAGCAGCACTCGTTGGGCTCGATCACGTCGCGGCGGATTTTGCGTAGCTGCCAGCGGTGCACTACGCATTGTACGCATAGCTGCGATGAGCAGTGCACTCATGTATGCACTCATGTTTACCTGATGTTTACCTGATGTTTACTCATGTTTACCTCGTGTTTGTGTGAGTGCGTGTACGCACTCAGGCAGTGCTAAGTGGTGCGGTATGCCTCTGTCCGGCACCACCTGGACTTGCCGAGCGTGGTCAAGTTCATATAAATCACTTCGAAGCTCAGCTGAGTACGTGGCGTCACCCGCCTATTTCCGCCTGTTTGGGGTAAGCGCGCGCCTGCGCGGATAGTACGTGTGGGTGGAAATCGCCATTCCTCGCGAGTCGCACCCGGGGTGCACGCGCTGACGCGCTCAGGCAACGTACGTGTGGTTCGGGCTTAAGTGGGTAGTAATGAATGTACGGATCCACTAGCCGGGCGATGCACGCACCAGGGCGTCGAGGTCGCCCTTCTTGGCGACCCTGAAGATGGCGCGTATCCAGTGCGGGACCCTGGCCAGCGGCGGCCGCTGCGCCGGGCGCCGGGGCTGCTGGCTGCGCAGGGAGAGCACCGAGCACGCGTCGCCGCCGCTCTTGAGCTCGCTGTCGGACGCATACTGGCGCGACCAGTCGCGCGGCACGGCCTGCGCAGGGCGTCGAGGGGGCCTCCGCGACGAGGAGGCCGGCAGCCAGGGCTCGGCGGCCGCCACGTCTTCTCGGTGGTCCTGGGCGCCCCGGGCCAGCGCGCTCAACGTGTCGATGATGGACACGGTGCGCAGGTGCGGCGGCCGCCGACCCGCCGAGGCACCCCCGCCCGGGGCGGCAGAGCGGCGCGGCCGATGCGGGCCGGGAGGCTCGCACAGGCGCAGCAGGTCGCTGTCGTCGAGCACGAACTCCTCGAAGGCGTCCGGCGGCGGCCGCATGGTTCGCCCCGAGCTCAGCGCGCGCTCCCAGCCGGGCACCGGCGGGGCTGCGCCGCGGGTCGGAGTGCTGGTGCTGGGGCACAGCCGGGCCTTGGACGCCACGGCTCGGGGCTGGGCCAGTGGCTGCGAAGGGTTCGTCACCAGGCGCACATTTTGAGTGAACTCTTTTTACACGTCTTTTATTGTTTTTTTTTGTGCTGCACTATACGAAGCCAAATCGGCAGCAGCGCACTCGAACGATGGTTCAGATGTCATTGAACGAAAAGTAAGGTCAGCCGATCAGAACGTGATTTTCCCGAGACACCACGCCATTGTTAAGTAGTATCAATTAACACCGACATTAAGTCAGCCTTCGTTGAAATAAAAGAACCAAACCGTACTTTTCGACTCTGAGCATTGCGGTCTACACGAGATCAGAAAAGCAAGTACGGCTGTACACAACAGGACACCAAAACGTGCGCACAAACAATATTTATGGGACAACACCAAATGGAAGCAGTGAGAAGATGCCCCGAAGGTGCTTGTTCACGAACAGATCTGAATATTATGGTGGTGGTGGTGGTGGTTAGAAGATGAGAAAAGGCATCTAATTTCTGCAACCCGGTCGGGAGCACGGCGCAGTGCCTAAATATTATGCACGAAGAAAGGTAGTCTTAGAGGTGAAAAGAAAAACCAATGTTTCCATCTCCTCAAATAGCGCGCGCGCACCATTTCCCGATGCGCTGCTACGACGTCACGGTTATCGCGGTGTCTTTTGCGAGTACGAGCCCCGTTTATATCCGGGAGAACTTCACGAAACACACACACGAAACTTGGTCAGATCGTTTAATTAGGATGCAACCCGATTAAAGCATTCACCAAGCTAGCCATAAATTTCCCCTACAGTAGCTCGATCATATCTCGATAATTCAAAACGGGAGTTTCAAGCACATCCGTATTGCGCAGTGACCCGCTGCTCTTCGCACTTTCGACAGCCTCACTTTCATTGGGGACATTTTAGGGGCACAATGACGACCCTCGTTAGAGGAAACCCGAATGCGATTTGAGAGGTTTTTAAAGAGGCAACTCTGCGGGGTGCAGCAGCTAACCGTGCTGCTGCACGGTTAGCTGCTGTTTTGTTGTCAAGTTTTGTTGTCACCCCGTTACACTAAGTTCAGCACAAACCGCGCCTACGATGTTCGAGAGGCTTCGAGGCTGTAGTGGATCGTTCAGTTAAGATTGCGCCCACTTCGTGAACAATACAGATTATTCGAGAACCTACGTCGCCGCTAGCGATAACGCTAGAATATTCGATGGCAAGGGTATAAATTCCGACACGCTCCGCCGCTCGTCAGTTGATCGACGGCCGACGCTCTGCTCGCCGCTACCAGTTTCAATTTATTGAGCGTAATAGGGTGGGTGAGCGTAATAGTGCCAGTGTCTCGTTGTAATCTTACTTTTCTTTTACGTGGCCCCAAGTTCAATCCGAATATATAGCTGATCATTCGACCCGCAGTTATCTCTTTTCTTCATCCACGTCACGTCCCCGTGACAATATTATGTACAACAATAAACAACTAACAATACCAATGAAAACTCTGTCCGCCGGAGGGATGACTTGGGTCAGTGGTGGAGCATGTTCGCAGGTCCCGTCCCTGTCGACGGCAAGCCATCTTTTCGTCCACTTTTCTTTTCTTCACACTTACATTTACAATTATTATACTTCTAATAACATCCCCTATACTTTTCTTGCCAGCATTGTCAGTTAGCTCTCATTAATAGGGCAACTATCATTTCGTTAAGGCGGCCTACGAGCCACGGGTTGTGGTATATGCGCCGTCGTGTATACCTGTTTGGCAGTGCTCGATGTCGTTTTCGTGCGGCCACTGGTGCCGGCAGTCGGGCAGATCCTGCGGCACGACTCATGGTCAGGAACGGCGCGACGGTTCCGCCTCGTGGACAGCACACCGTGCAGGTTCGATGCTGCGGACAAGGAAAGCAAAATTTCCATGTCAACGAAAAGGTTGACTGATTCATTGGCAGATCGATTGATTCATCGAAAACATTGGCAACTAGCACAGCAATAATAATTGTTGAGCTTTTACGTCCCGAAATCAAGATACGATTAGGTAGAGGTCCGGAAATTTCGGGATTATTTGGTGTGCACGTCAATCCAAGTACAGGAGCCTCTATCATTTCGCCTCCATCTAAATGCCGTCGCCGCGATCGGTATGCGATCCCGCGACCTCTGGAGTCAGCACTTCAGCACCGCACATAGGTCATCGTGCCGACCAAGTGAACAAGCGCAGCAATCTGTTGGCTCCAACACATGGTTATAATTGTTGCATGAACGAAAGGTGTCGATAGGTAGAGGCATGTCTTGAAGCTTTTCTCTGTCCAACGGGGGACGGTCACTTAAAGGGACACTATCGTCAAATAGCAATTTACGTCAGAGTGAAAGCTCAATGTATGACAGCATCTAAAACGACAATATTATCAACAACAGTGCCCTACTTACCGAGAAATAAACGTAAATGCACAAGAACGCAAGCGCCGCATGCAGTAGGGCATTCTCAAAATCATCCCGATGACATCAGACGGACCGCCTACAACTAATCACTAGTAATCGATCTAGCTTCACTAAATAAAAAACATTCTGTGCATCAAGAGACGCAATAAAACGCTTTTTGTTCATTTTTGTTTGACTCATGAAAAAAATAGAACCACCGGGGAATGGCACGAATGGTTCGAAAATTCAATTTTCGCGTAGTCACAATGGACAGGTGGTGTCATCTAGCAGGGTGCAGTTGAACCAAAAAACGTCTGCGATCTCGGAGCCGATGGCGGGAAATTGATCAATGGCCGTTGTTGCTGCTGTGGCTCCCACTGCTTTCGGTCTGCTGCTGCTAGCACAGTGAAGTTGGGCGACGTTGTGCACGGCAACAGTGACGCGAGTCGGTCCGGTCAGACCACTTCTTGAGGCGGGTAATTTGAAGTGCGCTAACGCGATGCGGGGCACTACAGCGTAATTTTATTTCAAAATTATGCCCTTCCTTGGCACAAAGGTAACACTACGGGGTTTATGGACCGCTATTTCAACAATCAACGTCGACTTAATAGTTGTCTTTAGTGTTCCTTTAATTGCCCCACCACGGCGGTCTAGTGGCCAAAGTACTCTGCTGCTGACCCGCAGGTCGCGGGATCTAATCCCGGCTGAGGCTGCTGCATTTCCAATGGAGGCGGAAATCATGCAGGCCCACACGTTCAGATTTGGGTGCACGTTAAAGAACCCCAGGTGGTCGTAATTTCCGGAGCCCTCCACTGCGGTGTCTCTCATAATTATATGGTGGTTTTGGAACGTTAAACCTCGCATATCAAATGTCCCTTTAATTGCGATTGAAAAAAAAAAGAACACCTCACACACTCTACGCACTTCACAAACAAGTTTACTGGAAACAATAAATGAAGTAAAGAAGTCATGTATCACACACGGCCTTGCAAAACCTCCTGTGGGTGCTTTTCACGTCACCGTCTGAAATGAAACGCAAACGGTCGACGTATAGCGCCGATGAAGCCGGGTGCGTTATCAGCCGAGCAAGACTGATCGATTACATAGCGAGCTAAGCCACATACATTATATCCGTCTCGTCGGCCTTCGCGAAAGGTTCGCCCAGGTTTTACATCACTTCTCGATCGTCCAGAGACGGCGACATTGTGTGCGCTGGAGAGGCCACATTGCGGAGTTCCAAGTTTACAGCCGCTGACCGACGGCGATAGCCCGTGACAGAAACGCTCAATTACAACACACACACGCACACATATATATACATTTTGATCTCCCGAAAGAAACAATCTACTCGCGTATGTTTGTATATTCGCGCGGTTGCGTGGCGTCTCGACTGGCGCCACCTGAAGCGGAAGTTCTGTAAAGACGCTGAGCTAACTCGTTATAAAGGCATTGTGAGCGGACCATATACGTTTAATAGGAATCCATAATTCTGCTTACCTCGATCAACAAGAAAAAAAAAGGACGATCGAGTGTTTTGCGAGTATAATTTGACAGCGGTGCGCAACAGGACGGGCATGCTTGTCTGCATCGTTCTTCTTCGTACTGCACCGTTTTCTAATTAGTATTACTGTCACGTGTGTTATTTCGATGTACTCATATTTCGACCGCAAAAACTTTTTGCGACGCTCGGGGCAACCCACGCCGAAACGTTCCCGAAGCTCACAAGTAGCAATGTTCGCCTAATATTGCGCACAGCACACGAACAGCCACCAGCAGCGATAACGATGGAATCTTCGACGGCACACGCATAGAAAGCCAACGTGCAGAACCGCTGGGCACATTAGAGAGTTATAGTTTAACGTTAGCGTGATAGCGGAGGTTAAGGGAATGGCGTTAGCGTGCAACAAACGTTCATTGTGCGCAGCGTCTTATAGTTTGGCGGGATAGCGTTTACGTGCCCCAGCTGGAATGGTGGCGCCACCTATTAGGTGGTTAATAAGTTAAACAGTTAAAATGAAAAGAAAACGAGATTGTTTGCCTATGTCACCGCGCGAACCATTGTTAGAAGTTTATTTTAGTGATAGTAAAAGTAAATAACACATGAACCACGCACCAAACGCGAAAGCATCTACGTTGCTGATTTGTTTACATCGATCTTGTAGTTAGGCCTGGACGCGTTCGAAATGGGAAGCTATCTCAAAAACTACGGCAATTTATCCGTAATACTCGGTCATAGAAGCTAACTGAAGGAAAGCGAAGCCACTTTGAACAGTCGTTTGCTGCGAACAAGGGAAATATTTCAACAACTACGTCAAAATCACTTCGAAGCGGGCGTCTGAGAGCGCCGCCATATTTACGTACACCTACGCTACCACGGTAACGTGAAATCTGAAAAATACCGCGCGTACGGGAAGCGGTACGGGTGACGTACGTATCTGCGCATGCGCACTGCGATTCTGGTATCACGGTACACCCGGTAACCCGCTAAGCCTGGTATACTATAACTCTCTATTATCGACGGCCGACACTCTGCTCGCCAATATCATTGTATACAGAGCGCATTGCTGTAGTTTGAGCATGAATTTCCCCGCGAACACTGCAGGTTCGCCCAAATAAACAATGTGGCCTTGAACACGCTTATAGCATACAGAAATCTACTATATAACTGGCGCCTTTTCGCGGCCCAGCAAGAAATGGTCTGACCAAACGCTAGATGGCGTGCTCATGCTCGCTTTTACTCCTTTGTTAAGGCATGTAATAGCTTCTTGAGGAGGACAATGAATACCTAAGTTTGACGTAAATTTTCTGTAAAGAAAAATTTTATTAACTTTCGCAACTTTCCATACCGCTCTACATCATGCTTCGCTTAGGGCATTTAATGCCTTACAACAGAATGCATGACTAGAAAGTGTTGTCTTTCTGCATTTTTTTTTGCACAAGAGGGGCACATTCATGTAGTTTAGACGTACTTTAGGTGTATTCCCTTTGTCAACACATGGGCGTGTAGCCTAGTGGTAAAGACACTCGCCTTCGAAGCATGAGGGTACGGGTTCAAATCCAAGCGCCAGAAAGGGAAAAAAATTATTTTATTTATGCTGAAGACATTACCGGGTCTGACCAATCACTCGTGGCGCTGAAGCAGCGCAGTAGCTGGGCCGCAGGGCTCTACGGTAGTGTCCGCTCTTTACGTAAGTATGTTTCTCTATGCCTATATGCAGCCGCCGTCGCCAACTTGACAATACGTGCACGAACCGAAGCACATGCAGACGCCTGTAGAACGAATAGCTCGGAGCTTTCAGCTACTTCGTAGCAAAGATGGTGCATGCAACTTACGGCTCGAAACGCAACCTGGATGAGGAATCATGCGTATATAGTACAAGCAGTTTCGTTGTACCGGGTGCCTCAATGAACATATAACCCAGACAAGGGTTCTCCGTGAATGAACTGCGCTAAGTCTTCATTCATATACACGCCTTTCACGTGACGTCACGCCGCAGCGGCGTGCGCTGCGGCGGCCATGCTGGTGCAGTATACGTGCGGAACCGTCGGGGTGCGTAGACCAGTCCAAGCTTGCTTCCTCGATATTTCAGGCGATTGTGGTGCTTTACATGCGCGATGCCTACTCGTTTCAGTAAACAGCCGTTAGACAGACTTATTCTTCGGATCTTACGCCTTCGCTATGCTGAAAAAAATTGGAAATGCGCGATAGCATCGACCCCTTCAGGCTGCGACCGGGAACGGACGCTTCAAAGCGACGAGAACATATTTCCGGGCATTTCTTTCGGAGACATCGCCAATTATCTCGTTTTTCCGCTAATCATTTGACCCCCGAGGAAATGAAGGCGCGTTCAAGTCGACCGAGGCGCATATTTATTAACTTATCATACAAGCCATCGGGTCAAGAGGCTAAACAGTTTCAAGATGACAAGGTGCTTCTGCTTTACGAAGTAAGTTGCAGCTTGTGTTTTTCTATCTTATTTTTCAGAGTGAAATAACGTTTATTCAATGCACAAGTAACTTGATGTGACAATCCATTCTGCTATTTCCTATCACTCGATCCCAAGGTGCCATCACGCGCCTCTTTTTGTTTTTAGGTCTCGTATGTGACAGGGGCTGTTGGTTTGTTTAGTTTGAAAGCTTGGCAATAAATTGCCGAAGATAAATTGCCGAAGAGAAACTGCGCGAAGAAAAATACGGAAACGCGTGAAACAGGTTCACACTACTTGCCGCGTACACTTGCCAACGAAAAATTTAGTAGGGTGACTTGTCGGGCAAGCTGCTTCATTCTTACGGCAGCTTTAGCGCCGATCTTTATTTCACGCTAAAAGCTACCGTAAGACAAATTTAGGTCCCATGCACTTGCCGGCTCGACAAATGAAGGCCTGCTTTAAGTGATCAAGCTTGTCGCAGTTGCTCGTTTCGACGACAGTTTCGATGGTCTGCCTACAGACATAATTGTCCCGTTGTGGTTGTACATCATGCACCCAAATAAACGATGCCCGTGTGCAACAAGCATATCTTTCACGAAGTGGCTGCCAAAAACACGTATGTTTGTCCACAGCCAAACTGGAGCAGCGGCACGCTCCAGTCCGGCAATGATCCTGTCAGTGTCCAGGTCGGCGCTTCTTATCCTGGCCAGCCCACGACCCCCTATATGTCGTGGGCCAGCCACAAAGCCCGTCGCTTCGTGCTTAACTCTTTTGCACGTCCATAGTTACGTTAGACGGTCTTCGGGAGACGGAAGAAGTTAGTTGATTTCGGCCAGCAGTTGCGGTTGGAACAGCCAACAACAGCGCAGATCACCATCGCGACGCGTCGAACGTTCAGCCAGTATTGAAACTGCCCCGCCCCCCAGGTGGTCAAAATTTCCGGAGCCCTCCACTACGGCGTCTCTCATAATGGTTAAGGTGGTTTTGGGACGTTAAACCCCACAAATCAATCAAACTGCCCCGCCGCGGCCGCTGCACCAGCGTGGCGGAATGGTATACCAGTATTCTTAGGCGTGACGTCAGTGCAAGCTGTGTATTGGGAGAGAGACAGAAAAGCGCGCATCGCAGACATTTCTATGTGATCGCATCACATACGGTATAGCGCATGCCGGCTCGTCCTGCGTCACGTGACTCGGCGCACACCTTGCACGTGACGTCATTCACGCACAACCTGGCTCCAATATGGTGGCTTAAAACGATGTCGAAGGATTGATATGGGGGGTTTAACGTCCCAAAACCACCATATGATTGTGGGACACGCCGTAGTGGAGGGTTCCGGAAATTTCGACCACCTGGGGTTCTTCAACGCCCACCCGAATGTGAGCACAAGGGCCTACAGCATTTTCGCCTCCATCGAAAAACGGTGTCGAAGTAGTATATAATGGAAGGACTAACCTGCTTCCGTGTGATAATTGATGTCACTGGCACGTTATTGGTCCCCAGTTTGTGAATAACGAAGGAACAGCATGCGGGCTTGCAACATCACAGTTACATCACAGTGCGGCTCACTTTACCAAAATGAGCTGCAGCTTCTTGGCACGCGAGTGTGACCAGTGTTTAGCGATTTTAATGGCACACATGCACAGAGAGTTGTAATCTGGCTGGTCTGTTCCTTCGAATAAACGGTTGAAGTTCAGCACCCGACCTTTCTGCTCTCCCTACATCTTTTCTCTGATCTGTGTTTTATAAGTTCGCGCTATTATGTACCATCGACATCACTGAGTGTAAATTTTTGGGTTCGTTTTTTTTTTTGTTGGACGCCATGAGAATTAACTGACAAGAATACCAGGGAAAGTATAGGGGTTGTTATTAGAAGTAGTTGTAGTGTAAATGTGAAGACAGAAAGGTGCGCGGGGCGATGACTTGTCATCACCAGGATCCAAACCTGCGACCTTCGAATAACACGTTCGATGTTCTACCACTGAGCTACGGTGTCGGTCATTTCCCGTCCGCTTTATAGGGTGCATACATGCGCATTTAAACGTGGGAGCGTCAGTCATCTTTTGGTCTATACTTCTCTTTCTTCACATTTACATTACAATATACTTCTGATAACATCCCTTATACTTTCCCTGGCATTATTGCGTGTTCTCATTATCACCAGCTTAGAAGTACTTGTTCCTTGGCTAGCTAGTACGTAATTATGAGGAGAAAAAATTCTGCACGCCTAAAACACTACAAGAAGACCTGCGTTTAGTCTACGTTCTTCTTGTTCCTGTGCTTATTCGTTGTTCTAGCGGTGTTTTAGGCGCGTATCAGTTTCCCTCACGATGACACCACCAAGATCGCGTCCCGCCATGATGTTGCACCAACGCAGCTGCTTGAGTGACGTCACTGCAAACCATGGTATACATAAGGATTCTGACCCACAGCTCTCGGATACCCTTTCGATTTTACTCTTCGTTGTGTTCCATCAGTTATAGTATGCGTATCTGTATTAGTACCTTCGCCCGTTCGCCATGCGGTCGGAAGTGCTGGCACGCGTGGCATTGGTTCTTTGTGGCACAGAACAGCGCAGACGCGCAGGACAGCGGCGTTGGTGTTCCTCTTCCCGTTGTCTGCGTTGTTTGTGCCACAATGCACACTAGTCAAGTGCAGCCCAGCTAAGAGCCCTCGGGCTGTGCTTCGTTTGTGCGGCTCGAAGAACCACCCAGCCCGCGCGCACGCAAGGACATAGCCCAGGTGCGTATCACCTGCAGCACGGTGTCGACGTTTTCAAGAGGTGCAGCCATTGAATCCAAGGCCTTCCAGCCGGCGCAAGTCACGATTTCTGGCGACGCCCAAGCGCGACTGGCGCCGATTCGCAAATGCGTTTTCTTTCACTCGTGGCACGGGCCAAATGGATTTCTGCCGGCCGTATTTTTATTCTGCCCAAACAGCCACGTGTATACGCGGAATTACGGGTGTGTGCGCTCAACACTAGCAATTGCATAACGTTAGCGCATGATGGACTATTAATATTTTACGCTAACCCTCCCTGTTTTGCGGCTCTATGCGAACCACCCAAGCGGTAACATGAGAACACGCACTGTGAGCCGCGATGCGCCCGACCAGAGAACCTGAAAAATGGTGGGTTGTTCATCCACTGAAGGTGGGGATAAAACGAACGGGACAGCCGAGTACGGTCTATCCCTTGATGCCTCAAGTTCTGTACCGTGTGTGACACTTCGGTTTCATACGACGCAGCGTCCCAACCCCACGGCTTGTGAGAGACAGAAAGCTAATGGCCTTCGGCTACTAGAGAATGCCGCCGTCGACAGAATGCTTAGGGAAGAAACCCTGCCGACACATGATAGTGAGCACCGCGGCCCATGATCGCGCGGCGCCTGCCTTTGCGCCCCGCAGGGCAGATCTGTCGTGCGCATCAACAGGCGGGCGGAGGGTCCCCGCTCGGAACAGGGCGGCAAGGGGGTCAAAAGTGACAGGACCGGCCTTGTCGCCGCGCTGGTGAAGAAGATGCGTCAAATGGGAGGAGAAGGAGGAGCACTCTTTTTTTGAAAAGCGAGCGCGGCCGGCAGCAGATGAACGGCCGCCGTGGTGCCATGGCATCCCCTCATCTTTTGGCCAGCCGCGGGGCTCCTCGGTCGACGCGATACCGGCGGCGGCGAGATGTGCGCGCGCCGTCATTACCGGGGGATTGCGAGAAGAGAGCGGCCCCTAGCGAGGCCGCCCTCTCGGCGCCCTGGGGAGAGCGATGCGCTGCCCCAGGAATCTGCAATTACCATAATAGTGCCTCCAACGATGCCCAGGCCCGGCATCCACTCCCAGTGATTAGAATTCCTTCGGTAAATATGGCCACCTCGGGGCAGAAGAAGGGCGAGGGCTTCCCTCCCGACCGCCGAGGCCTCTGCGCACGTGGCACACATTGACTTGTAAACGCCAGGACCGCCGCTGCATACGAGCGCATGCATTCGGCACGAACGCCGCCACGTCAAGGACGGCTCTTCCGCAAAGCGCCGACGACTTCAGCCATCCGCTCACGCATCTTATCGAGCTGTTTTCGAGGATGGAATCCAGCCCACCCGAGGCCCAGTCAATCGAACTCATCTGCCGCGCATGCGCGTTGGACAGTTCCGTGATTCGCGTCGAAAGTCCACACACTTTAGCTATAACGCGTACGACCATTTACGTGTCTCCCACATCGGGTACACTGGCTATTTCTGCTTGGCGTATTTCTATTGCGCCTTTCTACCAAAGCATTCGGCGTTCGCATGCAACAGCCCGCGCTCTGCCAGTCTGATGACGGCTGTACGCAAGGATAGCTTGAAATTAACTGACCGGGGAATGACGGCAAAGACCAAATTCTTTAGATGCCCAATTTGTTCCATCCTGTACTTTAGCCACTGCTGGCCAACGTCACTTTCGTAGTCGTGCGGAACAACGTCATGCGTACCTCCTGGAGGATCACTTCACGAGACCCCCGCTCCCGGAGATGCGGGGAAGTGCTATGAACTACTTAAGAATGAGTGACTTAGGTTTGCACAGTCGGAACTGGCGACGACTTCGAAAATGCAGCCGCGGCCGCCGCCGGGATTCGATCTCGCGACCTGCGGGTCTGCAGCCGAGTACCTTAGCTACTAGACCACCGCGCCGGGGCATGTGTCAAAAGAGCAGCAGATCGCCAGCAAAAAATGGCAGTCAGTCAACACTAGCCGACGGTAAGCCAACATTGGCGAATAGCCTGAGGAGTTTAAGCCACCAGGGTGCCCACGTGGGACATCCTAGCAGCCGCTACCGTAGGCGACGCCCGAGTCGGGGCGGGAACGTGGTGGCGTTCCGCCAGTTCTTGGGCCCTCTGGACTGCCTTAAGTTGGTTCGGAGATTGGGGCTCCTGAGTGCCTCCTCCCAGTCGGACTCACTGGTGAGAGGTCCCTGAGGTAACGCGGGACATTGCCAGAGCATGTGCGCGAGGTGACAGTACACTTCTGTGCAATCTGGGCACTGTGAATTTATGTCTGAGTTATAATGGCTGAGTCGGCCCCGTGATGGGTACGATCTCGTTTGTAACATTCTAAAGGCTACTTCTTGCGCGCGTTCTAGTTTTGAATGGGGTAAAGGGTATCGGCTTTTGTTGTGTCGGTAGTGGGAGGTAATTTCATGGAAGGTGAGTAGTGGGTCATTAAACTGCACGTCTGGGCCCAGCTCTTCGGTGGCTGATTGATCGTCACGGCCGCCACTAGGCAAAATAATAGTTAATAGTTGAACGACATTACCTACAACTTGTCAACTTTTAATGGCAGTTATCCAATACGTTATACGGCACTGACCACACTAGCAAGCACGAAGCGGCACGAGCTTTCGTTCCACCAACATTAGCGAGTGATAGCAACGCAGTTGAAAATTAGCATGCACTAACTAATAGTGAAGCAGTATAAGAAACCATTAGCAATCACTTGTCAGCATTAGGCAGCACAAGGCAGTACGAGCGGAGTTGGGGGCGTGAACACGAGTAGTGCCAAAATCATAATGTGATGCTGCCAGCAATGACGTCACCCCGGTCAAAGGTGCGCGGAGGCAATGCAACACCGCATAAAATGTAGAATTGCCCCCAATCCCGGGGGCAGTGCTTTCGACTTCCAGTCATCTCAGGCAAACGAGGCCGTGTGACTTGTTCCCGCTCTTTAAAGGAGTACTGGCACAAAAAACTTTGGGCACGCGTTTTCTTGCTACAATGTGTTGCTGGGGGTCAGTTAGTCGTAACACCGCGGCACATGTTCTGCTGCAGCGCGGCACAGATAATTAAAGTGCAGGCTGCTAATTGTCGTCCTGTTTCAGTTTTGGTTTGGAACAGTTCGAAAAACGACAAGCCGCCGGTTGCAACTGTCGCCACCTAGCGAGTGCGGCTCTCAACCACATGTCCGCACACACTACTGTGAAGCTCTTCCACGCGGTTCGCATCAAGAAGTCCTTTCGAACCGGAAACGGAACAGCAGTGTCACCAAACACATTACTTTCAACGAGTGCGCCGTGGATACGGATTCCCGAGCCGGCGCCGAGGAGTATCGACTGTTGGAACAAACGCAGGACAATGACGCTTCTGCCATTGTGGTGGTGTACAGGCGCGCCCGCTTGGTCGCCCCTGGATCGGCCAATACCCGCTCCTCAGAAACTACAGAGGAAGCGGAAATAGCGCGAGCTTATAACTGATTCTCAGTCGGACTTCATTCTCAGTGATTCGAAGACGGCCAGCCGAAATCTGGCGAGGGGCAGAATGACGGTAACCGCCGCACGATTGCTGCACGGGGCCACGGGACGAGAAATTCGAGAAAGAGAAATTCTCTGGGCACCAGCCCACTCTGGGAACGAGGCGGCTCACCTGAATGCGCGAGGTTTCGTTAGCCGGGCAAGGTGAGCCACCCGTTCCGAGGAGGTTCGCCAGAGATGGGCCGGTGTGCTTTCATGACATCATGAATCGTTTTAAACTAGATCGGATGCTTTATCCGCCCCCGCACAAGTGGTTGACTAAGGCGTAAGAGTGCGTAAACTGCAGACACAATATTTTTTCAACCATTACACGTTGAACGAAATATACCCGGAGGAGATGAAGCCGCCGTGCAAACGGTACCAGACAGTGGCAACATATGATCACATACTTTGAAAGTGGAGCAGGGTGCTCCCTCTCTTGAGCACTGGGAGGCCGTGTTGACCAGCTCAGGCGCAGTCGTCCAGACAAGGGTCGTGGAGTGGGCCACCCAGGCCACCGTCAACCTTGGGCTGATGGCCATCTAACACGCAACCGCCCACAGTTGCTTTCTGGCGAAATAAAGCTTTACCATTCATCCATGGAACAAACGCGGCAAAAGAAAGCGATGGTTATGACGTCATCATAACTAGCTTCATTGGGTGCAGCAAAATACCTTCCAAGCTATGTTCAATATTGATGATATTTAGCAGATGACATACGCATGTTCACGGGAATTAATACCGCAGGTTATCTCGGCAGCGATTGCCCCGCCGCGGTGGTATAGTGGCTAAGGTACTCGGCTGCTGACCCGCAGGTCGCGGGTTCAAATCCCGGCTGCGGCGGCTGCATTTCCGATGGAGGCGGAAATGTTGTAGGCCCGTGTACTCAGATTTGGGTGCACGTTAAAGAACCCCAGGTGGTCGAAATTTCCGGAGCCCTCCACTACGGCGTCTCTCATAATCATATGGTGGTTTTGGGACGTTAAACCCCACATATCAATCAATCAATCTCGGCAGCGAAATTTCGTACCAGCACCCCCTTTAACACTGCCTAAACCAACAGACCCAAATTCTCCGTAGTCACTAAGCCACCACGGCGGTTCTTTATTTCACCATGTAAACACACACACACCGAGCACCTTGAACACGCGCACAGTGCCGCGACACAAAGGGGGCACAGTCGCACGCGCAGCAGAGCGGTGCCAACGACCGGCGGGAAATAAACGGACCGAGCGAACACGTGGTGTTCAGAACTTGCGAAAGTAACCTGGCACGGGCACGTGGCGAGGACGAGGCACACGTAGATTTTATTTTCATTTTTTTTACACGCGGGAGGAGGCAACGTTGGGAGGAGGCGACCTTCCGCACGCAAGCGGCCCATGGCAACGCGCTTCCGCGAGAAAGAGTCAGCCGTTCGAGCGAACCCCGGGAACACGCTAAACATCCATTCGCGGGTTTTGAACCTGCTCGAGCCGTGCGGCGTGGTATACACAATCCATCTCGAAGGTGACACCCGAGAGATAACGACAGAGCAGAGTTTCCGCAACGCCGCCCTAGATGTCCCCGAAGATTACCCGCTCGTACAATCCGTAATTAGCGCGGAACAAAGCCATTCGTGGCATTCCGGGCTTATGCGGAGCAATGCGTGCATGGAGACATTTCTCTCTTACTTTGCATCCTTCACCTCTGATTTTTTTTGTTTTATATATGATATATGTACTGACGGCTTTTGAGATTGTCACTTAAGAAATATGCGAGTCCCAGGCGACAGCCAGATGGAATATTGTCATTTGAATGCACGACTCTTTTTCCGTGCTTTATTTTTCCACTTGTGATTGATACAAGATAAAAAATTATGAAATCACATTCAAAGACCTCCCGCGGGCAAGCCATCACTTCGAAGCGCGGCTCACACACAAGGAAGAAACAAGAAAGCATTATGTTGCAAGCTCGCGTCTGGGTCTTCTTCGCGGTTCCCTGTTTAACCAGCGCCTACTTCTTCGGCAATAATGTACCAACAAGCTCATGAGTCCGTGGATATATCGTCGCGGCTGGAATTCGCGAACGTCGATCGGGCTGACCCATCACTTCTGCGCGTAGTGAATAATGCGCGCTTAAGACAGCCAAACTATACGACCAATTGTAGCACGCGTGAGATGTTGCGTGCGTATACCACAAAAACGCTAAATTGAAGGCTAGATAAGTAAAGCGACGATACCGTTTGGTCAACGCTGCGACTTTTGAAGAGCCGGTTTTCGACAAGTGAGGCGTTGTTTAAGCAACGCACCGCCTGTTTGTGTCCCGAGATACGTTTGCGAATGTGTTCATTACGAACTTGAGACCAGCTATCCGGAACGGCATTACATAAGAAAGAAAGAAAGGAAGAAAGAAAGAAAGAAGAAAGAAAGAAAGAAAGAAAGAAAGAAAGAAAGAAAGAAAGAAAGAAAGAAAGAAAGAAAGAAAGAAAGAAATGCGAGAGCCGAAGGCAGCCAGCTTGAAGGGGAGATAAACATTGTATTAGTTTTTTTAGGCTGGCAGGGGGGATAAACAACAAGAGGAAAGGCAGGGAGGTTAACCAGGCACATGCCCGGTTTGCTACCCTACGCTGGGGGAATAGGAAGGGGGCATAAAGATGAGAGTGTCCCTTAAAAACTCATTAACTCTGCGACGTCCACGGCAATAATATATTCGCCAATATTTATAACTATACGCATTTTCACGTGTACAAAAGAAAATGAAACAGTGAAGATAATACTAAAACTGTTAGCACAAGAGAGTGAACGTTTAGTAATTTGGCGAATGCCTAATAAATTTTAATAGTAATAATCATTACCTTAAAGGGATCTAAAATTCAAGCCATTCCATCAGTTCGTGGGTCGGAAAGAAATTTATCTTACTAATTCGTCTACCAATTACAAGTGAGAACTCGCTTCGCTGTATCGTGGCTGTTGTATAGGATCAATGATAGAACGCGGAGTGGATAAAAAGCCCCGTGTTTTTTTTTTTTTTTTTCTGGGGGTGAGGTTTGGAGGGAGGGGCAGAGTCATATGAAGCCAAGAAGTGAATCTAACAATAGCACAGCGGTGTTTAGTGACAACATATTAATTATGAGATTAGTAGAATAAAAGCGCTAATAAATACAAATAAAGCTTGCGCCGGTGAACTAGTATACCAAACCAATAACAAATCATTATGGATAAGTTACAAGCCTGTTCTGGAGCTTAAAGAATGCTCGCACGACCGTCTCAGTTCCTTCTCGCATTTCCTATAGTAATAGAAGTACAATCTCTGAATTTATTTTATTTTATTGTTTCTTTATTTCATTATTTTGTTTTCTCTTTTCGCTGTATGAATCAAGGGTCATACTGCTCCTTGCAGGCGTCGTCCCATTGGGTGGCTCACTTCGCTGATAATATGCCTCCAGCACCATGATTGGCTGCAATTCACTTTCACGATGTCTATATGTAAGCGCAGTTTCGACATAAACAAAAATAAAATGGGCGAGTCGTGACGCAGTGCTGTATCTCAGGGCCGTTACTGATACTGCTGCCGGCTTGTAACAACAGTAGAAAACGAGCACTTATTATTTCATTAGCCTTCACCATAACGAGCTCTATGCCGTACGTATACGCGCGAACTCCATGACGATGATGCCGATGAAGCTTACAAGACAAAATTTATCCCCAGATGAAAACACTTTATGCCGAGTGTTTTGCAACCACCAAGTGCGTGCAAATAACGAGCTGCATGGTGTTTGCAAAGCGTCTAAGATATGCATAAAATGTTCCTTGAAACGAGATTCGCAAGGCCACCGTAAGTTCGACCATTAAATCAGGCTTCACGGCGCTAAAACAAGTCAGACCCAAAAAGTTAGTTTCGTAAAAAAAAAATGTTTAGCACTTCTGCCAGGTGCCCAAACGAACCAACTCCTAAAATTGAGCTGGCGTGTAGATGCACGTCCAATTTTTCTATGGCTCAAAGAAGTGAAGGCATTCTCGTGTTTACACTACTAGTGTAACGTAATCAAGATGTAATACACCAACAATAAAGGAATAGGGGACATTATTAGCATGTTTTAACTGGAAAATATGGCATAATTGATTAGGCATTAAAGCGGATAAATATCAACTAGTCGCAGACCGAAGCTATAGCCTTTGCATAACACGGTCGATGCTCTACCAAGTGACCGAAAACGAGGGAGCCCTAAGGGCATTCTTTCGCGCGCATCTTGCAGGACATTAATAATGTGATTCTATTACATTCTTGCCACAGCTATACAATGTGCAGTCAAACCGTACCAATAATGCCCCGCATGCTTTCGTTGGCTTAACAGTCGGTTTTGTTGATTGTGTCTAACAGATAAACGAGCCCCCTTCTTTTATAGTAAAGCTGTGACGTCACAGAGCATCATCCCATCCACAGCCGCTGCTGCATGCCTTCACATTTCTGCACTGATACATTCGGTACTGCCATTTACAACGGTAATACAACACTACCCAGCCCTAGCATCGTCGTGAGATGCTTATTAAAACCATTTATGACAAAGCGAGTATATCGAAACTTGCAACAATGAAACGGGAATGTACGCCAAAAAAATTTTAAAAATGAAAAATTGGGCCGCTTGCCCTTGTCAAACAAGGCAGGGTCGGAGAAGATCCAGTGGGCACCTGGCTTAGCCCAGGCCCTCTCACTTTTGCCTTTGCAACGCCATGTCATACTATATATTATATACATGGAAATTAGAGGCTGCCCGTTTCAGCTTCCTTCATGTACAGAGCACCCCGCCACGGTGGTCTATAGTGGTTAAGGTACTCGGCTGCTGACCCGCAGGTCGCGGGATCAAATCCCGGCTTCGGCGACTGCATTTCAGATGGAGGCGGAAATGTTGTAGGCCCGTGTGCTCAGATTTGGGTGCACGTTAAAGAACCCCAGGTGGTCGAAATTTCCGGAGCCCTCCACTACGGCGTCTCTCATAATCATATGGTGGTTTTGGGACGTTAAACCCCACAAATCAATCAATCAATCAATCAATCAATCATGAACTGAGCGAGCACGTGCCGGTGCGGGATGGTGAATATTTTCTATCGACGAGCCCCGACACGGCTCAGTGGTAAACTGGGCTGGCACGGAGCAGATCCAGGCTGGAACCCTCCCTTCTAACCACAACACACGACGGGCCTCGAGCATAGCATCTTTGGCGGTACAGGAAGGCAACGAACTCTTGGTCAAAGTATCGTTTCAGATGCGTACCACGCGCCCCTCGAAAGGGCTCAACAGGTGCAGCCTTCGTGCGTCCGAATAACGCACAGGAAAATGAAGAACGCGTGCCAACAACGCGTCGGACCGGTTTCGCGCACGAACGCGAAACCCTCATGAGCGGCTGCGCGAGTCTGCAGACCACTACGCGCCGCTCGCGAATGCAGAGCACCTTTTCAGTACATACGCCGCGCTGTTTGTGAGAAATTCGCCAGCATGCCGCGAGAACTGTTACGCCAGATTTCAACTCGGAGCTGTCCGCTGGGGAAGAACGCGGCGAAAGGGCAAGTGGTGTGCACAAAGGAAATCTGCGCGTCAGAGCGGGATCGAACCTCCTTCATGGAAATGTAGCAAAGCGCACGAGCCGCCATTGTACTGCCGTCTCATTTTAGCCGATTTCCACGGGAGCTCCGAACAGTCTACATACAGCGAAATTTCATCGATACGTTTACCGCGGCAACTGGAAAATAAAACATATATTGTGCAAAATGACATTATCCGCAGAGGTAGGCCTGGAGTAACGTTGGCCGCAGGAGCAAAAAGAAATAAACGATGTATTAGGCAAAAAGTCGTATTATACAGATTCGTATGAACCTCGGTATGAAGAGAGGGCCTTCTGCAGACCGCGATAAGAGAAACGGAATGAACAAAATGCCACCTAACGTTACCATACGAAAGTACGACTTTACTACATTTCTCGCACGAGTCATATCCGCGGGGGATTTGACATAGGGTCCAAGGAAGATGGTCACATTGATCTTCAAATGAAAATGGAGTTTTTAGGGGCGAAGCTGCTTAGGCCGTGGCTCATTCCCTCCTCCGTATATGTAGTAAGTAACCACCTGTAGGTTATAGCTTGCTCAATAGATGACGTTGTGTGTATATGTCATTGGGAATAATATAACTAGACGGCGTTGGTGGTTTTCACAGCATATCCACAAAGTGAATGATGATTAGCGGGGAAAAGCGTCCATCCGTGTGTCCAACCATTCGTGCGTGCGTCTATTCGCCCGTCCATCCGTCCGTACACGCTTCCGTCCGTCCACCAGTCCGTCTGTGCTTCCGTTCATTCATGCGTCCCTCCGTCGGTGAGTCCGTCCATGCTTCCGTCGGACCGGTCGTTCTTGCTTCCGTCTGTGTGTCCATCACACGGACGGACGGACAGAAGCACGGACGAACACTTCACCCCACTCATCATCATTCACTCCATAGATATGCTGTGACTTCTTAGTTCTTGGGGGACGTTTCAACACATAGCAACTTCATGGGGTGCCTTAGGAGAGAAAAAATGCCTAAGCCCCCTCCCGCCTCTGTAGCCATCCTGAACAATGCATAATCGCAGTAAGCCAGCAACTAATGCGAGTACCATTTCTCAGCCACCAAAGTTCATTCCTTGTGAAGTCGACGTGTTTGAGATCCTTGCTGTAGAGGATATATCGAGTCGTGTTCGAGGGGTCAGTACAGTCACGAGGTCATGACACCGAGAAGGCGTCTAAAATCGCGGCCGTCCTGCTTGGGCTCACACGAAGCTGATTAGTCGTAAACACCACTTCGTCATGACATTTCAGGCTTGTATCGCTTCTGACGACGTGCGCCGAATCCGTATACGTTTCGTGGCTCTGCTCTTTCCAGGGCCACCATTTCGGATGACTTAATTACAGCGAAGAAATGAAAACACGGACGAGGAATGCAGCCACTTTCCACAGCGACGACGACGCAGTCGGAGGACAAGCTGGCCTCCTCCGTGCGCAGCCTCGGACGGCAATCGACTTGAAAGAGCAATCACGACGAGCACCGAGAACGGACGGATGCATAATGCATGCCGCACATATGCATAATCAACGTGGACAACTTTCCATCTTCGAGCAGGCACCGAGGCACAAGCGGCCCTCGGCGCATAATGGCGTCGCGAGAACAATCGGGGCCTCGTTGCACAGAGCTATCGCAAGGGCAAGTTTGTGAGCACTCGTCGTTCTGCTCTACAGGCCGGAATAGCTTGGTAGCGACGCCTGAGGAAGGCTGAAGAACAAAACGCTCTCTCTCTCTCTCTTTCTCTCGCACATGAGCCATGGGCGCTGCAGGGGTGTGCAGAAGGGACACTTTCCTCCTCTCAAGCCGCACCAGCAGTTGCTTCCCCTCTGCCTTCTAATAAATCATCGCGCTCACTCTCTCTCCCACTCAGGCTACACCAGCGGTCTCTCCCTCTCCGGCCCTCAATGAAGCATCGGTTCGCACCCATCAAGCCCAACTACTGCACTCCTGCCGACGCCATGCCACGGGCAAAAAGTAAAAAAATAAAAAATCGAAACTATGAATAGCCCTAGACGTGCGTGGTGCATTCATTGAGCGCTGCCAACCAAACCTGGCGCACCGCGTTATCCCTCTACTATGCGCAAGCGTGCCGCTACCGATTAGATGGCGACTCCATAACCCCTCGCTCCGATAGACGAGCGAATGGAAAACAGACGTCCCATAAATGTCCATACTGATGAAATGTTAAATTAAAAAAAAAAAAAAACTCGTGATAAGAAACGTGCGCGGCAAAGGATTGTGTAACTGGCAGGGGAGAAAAGCAGCTGTTGTGACTCTCGGTCATGCGTGACAGGCTGTCCATCACGAGCGTAGCCGGGCTGCGTTCCCACGACCTGAAACCCCAGTGCCTTTCCCGCGGAACGAGCGTCCAGCGGCGGGGAGCAACAAAGGGACAAGAATGTGGCAACTTCCACGGACCGTTAGCCAACGTCCCCAGAGGCATTTCCTCCACAATGGCTAGTTTGGGAGGCGGCGAGGCCGACCGACCCCGCAGGTCGTGACTAAGCGATCAAGTCGCTAATCCTTTGCTGCCCTTCTAGGGAAAAATGGCAGTAGGCACTCATCCGCACGGATCTCCCTCTATTCAGCGAAACTGAACGGAGAAACATTGCGTCAGCCACTGTAACGACTCATGGACGATCATGTGCTATTGGCTGATGGCATGGTGGGTGGTGACGAGTGTTGTGATTGGTTTTTCAATCAAGAACCAGGAGCCCCACAGGGCTTGAAACAACGCTGCAAAGTGCAGGATGTCGCTCTGAACCTTGGTTTGACGGTTCACCCTCCATGCTCGTGGTTTGCGGTATTGTAACCTTCTATGTCGTAAATAATTGTAAAAAAAAACGTGCCAGCACATCTGCTTCTTTCCGTTTTCCCCAACTTGTCAGCATCGTTTCCTCCACCCGGGGACGCTCCACGCTACCACGGGAGTCCGGGTCCGATGTAACCCTGACGTCCCGGCAAGCCACGTCAGCGGGAACGCGTCGGGTAGGGACCCGGATCCGCAACACAGCGCCCAAGTTGTGTGACATATCGTTCTCCACTTCTGCTTTCATAGAAAAGACAAACGCGGTCCTACGAAAGTTGATGCTGTCATATGCCCGTAAACAACGCAACTTCCATACGTAAACATGGTCGTAAAAAAACGTCATTCTTTCCTCGGAGTGTTGAGTAAAAAATCACACACGCCCGTTCACGCTCAAACACTAACCCACGCACGCTGTCTTCATGCCAGACTTATCACAGTAGTTCTAATGTGATTCTTAAAGAGAAAAGAAGAGAAAAGTGAGCCCCGTTATTGTTGCTTCGGGTGCTTGTTACGGATGCTTCGCCCCACTCGCCATCATTCACCTCGTGGATATGCTGTGATTTTTAAAGACGATAGTCTTTCCTGCGGACCTTCGACGCAAAAAATTTGGTCTGTCTATCTGTCTGTGTATATTTGTCTGTTTGTCCGCCCTTAAAGGTACCCCAAACAGCGGACCCCATCCGCAGCGCCCACCAATATTGCTCAAGCTTTAGCGTTCATACTTGTGCGATTGTCAATTAAAAATTGATTATTGCGCATAATCTGAGGCACAGTAACAACACGTCAATATTCTGTATGGGTGCCTTTATACTAGAAAAGGCATGCATAAGCAATTCTAAGGACTGTACCATTTATCACGCTGCCCTGATAATGCAACGCTTGCACGAAAAGGCAAGTGTTTCTAACGCTTTGCTAAAAACGGCACGGTGGCGGCGCCTATCCGTCGCCTTAGGTTCTACACCTTATCGCTTCCGAGACGGCAGCGCACGCCGAGCTCTTCGTTTTCAAAGATAGCGCTCATAGTTTCACGTGTGACGTGACTCGATGCGCTCCAGAATACCATTCACCGATTTTCTTGCACAGAACGTCAAATAAACGTTTTGTTCACTCTCTCCACACGCAAGACTATCGTCTTTCGACGACATTTGCAGTGTACCATGCAGATACGGGGCCATTTTTTTTTCCCTAGGGACTTCAAGCGCTTCAAGCCTAACCAGCGCCGACCAACAAGGGCCAAGTAAACGCTGCTGGGAGAATAATGCTATGATCTTGATAAAAGGCGAAAAACTGGTTCCATGGAAAAAATCCCTCAGCGAACTTCAAAAATTATACGTGTGATGACATTGTCGCTGCAAGCCCACCGAGTTTCGTAAGCAACTGATATCGATTGAGAGACTACGGTTACAGCGTACGGCGCCAGACAATTGACGATCGACCGGCAAGGTGGCACGGAGGTTGACCGGCCAGCCCGGCTCTCCACAGCGCCGCACCCAGGAAAGCCGTTGCGAACGAAATGCCGGCACGAAAGATGGGCGCGTGGCAGCTCGCGTTTCCCTCCCGTTGCAGTTGTTCTCCCGTACGCGTGCGTTCGGACCATGAGGCGCGAGGGCGTTGCAGCGCGCCAACGAGTCCCGCGCAAGAACGCACCAGCAAGGCGCGCGCCCGCACCCGGACGTCGCCTGCATTCCTGACGTGAGGGGGCGAAATGGCAGGCAGCACGCGCTCGCCGTCACCTCCGACCCGGGCGCACGCGACCTCTGAACTCGGCGCGCGGGAGGACAGCGGTCGGCCACCGATCAAGCCCGCCTCTGGCCGCGCGCGCCCCGCATGTTATCGCGGCCGTTGCGCGCTTGCATTCCAAACGCGCAGTTGCGTGCAGCGTGCGCCCACACAAACCGCGCAGTGATCGTCGCTTTTTTTCTCCCCTTCTTCTTATCACCAGTATTCGAACTTGATCAACACCGGCCCTTGTAAGAGAAAAACAGGGCGCCCCCCCATAGGTCGTGGCGGTGGTCTCCGAGGCCCGGCCCGAGCAATTGTAATGAACTATTCGGCGATGCGGTTCTCGGAGTACGTTCCGTGAACGTTCGCATTCTGAGAAGTCACGTCCCGTAGAGTGATGAACAGTGTTTCCTGCACACAAGTGCGAATTCGCAGCGTGCGTTCCGACACGAGGGGGTGGTTGGGGAGGTTAAAGAAATAGCGGTGTGTGCACGAAGGGGGGGTTGGCATGCCATAATCACCTTGGCTTGTGAACTATTCGACGCGGCGGCCAGCGCTGCACGCCTTCTTTATCATCTTTGCTGGCTCCGCGAGAAGCCGGACGTCCGAGCGGCGCGATAAGCAGCGGCGCTCGCATGCTGGAACGCTCTGCTTGTTTGTGCAAACGCGCGCGGGTGAACTATCTGCGAATGTGCACGGAGAGGCAGGCTGCCTGCGGCGGGCGGATGTGGCGCCCCCGCGAAATCGTGCTCCGTTGCAGCTCCGCTGATGGCCAACAAAAGGCTCCCAGAACAACCGGTGCCTGGCCTAACAAAAAGAGGCGACTCGTAGTAGCGCTCGTGAGCACCCTGTCCACACAGGGCGGCGGTGCATCGCACAGGGCGACCACCCTTGCACAGCGTTCCTCCGTGACCAGAGCCTGCCACGCCGCGCTACGGCGCAGCAACAATGAGGCGCCGCGGAGCGCTTCGCTATATTACGTCGAGAAACAGCGTGTGTGTCGAACAGCCGGCGCCAGGACAGAAAATAACAAAAAAAAAAATCGGCCCAACAGGTACGCCAACTCGTGGCTGAGATTGAAAGCGTGGAAAGGCGAGCTAGTTGGTCTAGCAAGAAAACATTGTGTATATATTGGCGCGTGTTTCATCTGTCTAGCCCCGCGTTTTACGTGCTATTCGGCAACGAAAAAGAATCTTAAAGGACAAGCAGTGGAACAGCCAACAGCGAGCTGGCGTCGAGGTTCACGAGTGGAAAACGAGCGACGGCGGCCGGAGACAAGCGCACGTTCGAGGCTGAGTTGCAGTCTCCAGCCTTCCCACCACTACTCACATGCTTAGAAACCGGAAGTACGGTCTCGCAAGGACTTCCGACTCCCCTGGCAATTAAGAAAATGAAAGAAAACCGAGCTCTCGTATAGATGTGCTACAGTCTCATCAGCCGAGATGCGACGTCGTTGTCTCCCGAAACTTCGCATACCGCGGCAACTCCGTGGCCACTGCCATTCTCGTCCCACGAAGTAATAGAAGGTGGGCGCGCATCGGGTCTCCCCCCATGCAACGAGGGCTCGCCCGCCATCGGCGGTCATTTAGATCAACCCCGGACGACCAAAACCATGCGTCCACCCACCAGCCCGCCCTGCGGTCACGGGGTCAAGCGGCCCGCCGGAGAAAGGTCCGATCGTATCTGCGGCGTTATTATGGTGGCGCCGCAGGTCCGGTATGGCGCATGCGGACCTTTCTTGCAGCTCTTCGACGCGGAGTTGCTGCCCTGCGCAACAAAAGAGCAAGGGAGGAGGGTCATCCACGGACTGCCATTACGTGCGCACCGGCTCATTCGAGTGGAACAACCACGGCGGAATGCGCTGGAGAGAACGCTGTTGCTTCCTCTGGTGTACAGACTTGCTTTCGGGGATTACAGAGCGATGAATTGGGCTGTGGTTAGTCTACGACGGCTAGTCTGTGGTTAGTCTACGTTAGGCTACGTTGGTTGGTGGTGCACGCGTCAGGTAGAAGACGTGGTCTGGCTTAGGATCCTAAGTCACTGACGCGGAAATCTCGTAGGCACGTGACGCTGCACGTACAAAATGAACGAACGCGAAAACCAACCTCGAAAGTAAGAATAAGAGGACGCGATCTGCGCGGCATTTTCCATTGTGTCCGTGGTGTGGCGAACGGCCAACTCTCGCCCACATTACGTGGGTATGCGGATCACGGCCCCAAAACGTCAATTCTCCTCTTTTGGGGACAACATCTCGACCGAGGCTGTGGGAGCTTGCTCGCAAGGATCAGGAGAGGCAGCTGGCTTCGCTCGATCAAGCCCAGCGAGCCGCAAAGACTAGCGGAGCCCTGGACTGAGCACCCCACCCCCTAGCCCTGAAACCTTTTAGCGAACAAAAAGAAAGTTTCTTCTTCTTCAATTGTTCACGTAGTCGCAATTAATCATCGTCGCGACAGTCTGATAAGCGGTCTGATGAAGTAATAATGCAAGAGCAGCAATTGGCAGATTTTTCGTTTCCTTGCATTGCTTTCCTTGTCTCCGTTATTGTTTTACTTAGCGACCACTTCTCGGGGGAGAGTTGGCCACTAACGATGCAGGCTAGGCAATCACTGATATACAGCTGGCAACCTGCTCAGTTCTCTTCGGGCATAATCAAAGTCAGCTTCGAGATGTGTCTTCTTAAGTCTACACACGCCGCAATCCGGACACACAATGTTGCCCTTCCTCGTTACGGGAAAGGTACCACTACGAGGCCCAATGCCTACGAAGTCGCGAAGCGAAATCAGTATTGTACAAGTTGCTCCTTAACGCGCCTATATAAAACGCCGGACGAGCCTCCGGAGAGGCAGAAGCAGGAAGGCTCTCCAATCTAAAGCCCCTATAGAACACCACCGCCGACTGTCCGGCAGCGCGCCATCACGGGACGGTCAAGGCGGGGGCAGCATGCATTTGCATATTTTACAATTTAAATAGCCGACGCAACTCCACGCACAAGCACGGCCACATAAATGATGGAAATAAGCTGGAAATCAGAAGAAACGTGCCGCTGGTACCACTAAGGTTCCGGTAAAGATCACAGATAATACAGCTTTCTGTATACATGTAAGAGAGGAATCTGCGTTGTTGCATATAGTGTCGACGCGAGTTCTTCGACGCTGCTCTAGGATACACGCAGTTTCTAGTCTTCACACCTTCCTGTGTTGATATAATTCACATGTAATTATATGAGGCACGCGAGGCGCATGTATCCCCGTATCGCCGAGAATGTGGACGGGAACGAGGAGTTAAAACGAAGAAGCAACCGTGATCGACTCTCGCTTTTTCTCGAGACAGCACGTCAGCAAACGCGTTAGACGAGCTGGTCCTACATGATACGGTGTTCCTTTTGTCAATGTGCCCACTGCTGAGCAAGCTTCCACGCGCAGGCGCTGGCTTAAACGCGAAGTCGAAACATGGCTGCCGATTGGACCGCGGTACCCGCGCGACCACACCAGGCCCATGCGTGAGCATGCACGCTCGTTCCAGCCCTGCAAGGCTACGAACCCGGAGACCCCCGATTCCAAAGCGTGCCTCCTCCTCCCTACGAAACAACATCCGTTCTTGACCAACTCGCGGCGAGGGTATACGTCTTCACTGGGCAGATAGCTCGCCCGATACCGGCCAGTTATAAGCCGCGCATAAAGCACGGCCCGGGCCATATGGGCCCCAACTCGGTATCTCGCCAGGGAATCAGCCCCCACCGCGATGTTACTCTCCGAGAGGAGGGGACGCTATTTCACCGGGAGAAGGGCGCACGCAGGCTGCGCTCGAGGCATCCCTGTTATTACGTGTTTCGTTCCTCTCGGCGCATTAATAACAGCAACGCGTAGCGCACTCGCATATGACCACGCATCATCACCGCCGGAGAGGTTTCGGAGGATGCGGGAGGGAAATGTGGCGGCGCGCCTAGCACGCGCCGATGCCTTCGGACCACTTCTCCCCCTCCTCGGAAGAAGGTACATCTGCTGCTGCACCTCTGTTGCGTGCCCCCAACACACCTAGCACTACAGCTACCTCCTCCTCCTCCGCATTCCAAGGCAGGCACACACCAGTGCGCTTTCGTGCGCTGCAGTTACGAGCCACGCAGCGGACGAGGCATTTTTCTTTTCTCGCGTTATATTTCATAGGTGGTGTACGACGACGATCACGCAGACACAGGAATTTCGAATTCGTTATTATTTCTGCTTCGGTGGAGGAGTAAAGACCAAGGACGGTCGCGATTATTTAACTCTCTCTCTCTCTGAATAAGCAGACCGAGGTCGGGGGCGGACGGGTCCAGGGATTCGGTACTTTATTACGAAGCATCACGTGACCACATTAGAAACCATGCATCACCATTTGCTTTTTTAATTTTTTTCCCCTTATCTGTTTCGCGCATTACCACCACGAGGGTTGTGAGCTTCACAGACACGACACCCGTATGTGTACGAAAATAGGGTATCTCTTTGTCTTGCTAGTATGGCAAATCAATAGCGGAGGAAAGTACCTAAAGGGAAAAAAAATGGCAGATCCCAGGTACAGTGGAAATCGATATTATTCGAAGCATGTATGAGAAATGTTGATATGTCGCTTTAAAATGAGCACAACGTTACGAGTGGAGGTAAATGATGCCGTACATGACTTCCACGTCATGATTATCATGTTTGCATGTGTCGTTTACCTTCGTCATCTATTAAAGTCACGTGATACCAAATTTAGTACATGTGGAGCTAGCGAAACGGCCGCGAGCACGCTATGAGCGTGGTATGTTGTCATGTTCTTACAGGACACGCGTGTCAGTATTATCATGTTGGCACCAGTCATATATTTCGTCATCGAATGACGTCACGTAACACCAAATTTGGTACATGTGGAGCTAGCCAAACGGCCGCGAGCACATCATGAATGGCTCAACATACTCCATTCTAGCGTTGACGCGCGCGCGCGCTGGGCACAGCGACTGCTACGTTAGCAAACTGCGAGCATCACTCCTAGTCTGACGCCAGGCGCGACCAGCGTCTGTCGGCGCGGCCCAACGGCAACCGGCGCGAAATGCGACATGCTGAATTTCGTGCCGATGCGTTACCCAGATAACACTGCGTCTCCCTCTTTTCGTGGCGGAGGAACGCCGGACGCGCTGAAACGCGCATGCGTCAAAGCAACGCAGCGCGACAGCGCGCCTGCGCGTATATGGCAGGGACCGGCGTCTGGCGTAGCACCACCGGCGTGACGCGACGAAATGAACGCCGGCGAGCACGCGCACCGCGTCAAGTCAAAATGTGTTCGCGCCTTGACTGTGGTATGTAGTCATGTTCTCACATGAGACGCATCTCACGATTAATATGCTTACAACAGTCACATACCTTCGTCATCCATTGGCGTCACTCGATACCAAATTTGGCATATCTCGATTCGACTGAGCACAGAGACAATAGGGCCTGTTCGCTTGTACGTATACTTCTTTACGTTACCGGATACCGGTTTGCGTTTTCCGTCTTACCGAAACGCATGTTTTTCAACGTTTTAGCTGGATTCGTAAACGTTTGCGTGCGTTAACGTGCGTAAAGGTATACCTTAACGTTTTCACAAACCATAAATGGTGATGCTTACTGCATTTAAACTATACTTAACTTAGATATGATTGAATCACCACTGCGGCAAAACCACGAGACGTTTCTTTGTCGTGTACAGTATGCTGGTATGCGCAAAAGGACGAACCCTTACAAGGTTATTGCAACGATGGTGTCGACATCTTGTGGCACTTGTGTGCAACCACAGTCATGAACACGTTGGCTTACGCGTAATGTTTTTGAAATGAAAATTATTAAAAAGGTAACTAATTTGTGATAACGCCGCTACGCGGTTTTTTTTAATGTGATTGTCTGGTTCATTTTGGCCCCGCTAGATGGGGCCACCTATCCATCCTGTCGGGGGCGCACACAAATTACGGCTTCGATGTTCTATGCCATGCTAGCTTTGGTGGTACGGCTGAAACAATGTAATCACGATTAGCGCTCACACACCGGCTAATTTTGACTAGACGGCTGGAGTCTCCGCAGTGCGGATATCACGAGTTCCTACGAACGAAGGTGGAATTGCGAGATAGGGCCGCAAGCCCCGCCGCGGTGGTCTAGTGGCTAAAGTACTCGGCTGCTGACCTGCAGGTCGCGGGTTCGATTCCCGGCTGCGGCGGCTGCATTTCCGATGGAGGCGGAAATGTTGTAGGCCCGTGTGCTCAGATTTGGGCGCACGTTGAAGAAACCCAGGTGGTCAAAATTACCGGAGCCCTCCACTACGGCGTCTCTCATAATCATGTGGTGGTTTTGGGACGTTAAACCCCACAAATCAATCGAGATAGGGCCGCAAGCGTAATGCCCATCCGGCGGGTAGTTTAGGCTAGGTAAAGGTTTACGTTCCGTGAAGACGCGCGCATGCGCAGATTCTATCCAGCATTCGGTAACGCGTTGACGTAAATAAGTGTACGTACATTCTAAAAGCCCTTAATGCTGAAACACCATCCCTGCCGATTATCGGCCCACAAGATAGTTTAAGCCAAGTATTGCTCCACGACGCCTGCACAAGAAACAGTCATCACCATTCTGGACTGCCACAGGATCTCTCTCTCTCTCTCTTTTTGTCTGTCCTCATCTTCATCTAGTATGCTTGGCTCCCAGAACACGTGCGTCCAAGCAATTTGGGCATGCGTCTAATATTTCTTAACAGGCACCTAAATCTAAGTACACGCTTTTTCATTTTGCTCTTCTTGTTTCGCCCTCTTCGAAATACGGCCACACCATGCTTCGGGAAAAGAATGCTAAGTAATGCAACAAATCAGCCGTAAAGATACACCAACGCAGGTGCGTTTATAGTACGAAACCCTCAGACGCCGGATGAAACCCGAAATTTGACCATCGACGGCGGTCTCGCGTCATCGGAGATGTAAAAATCAACATCGAGAGATGACGGCTCACCAAAATGACGTCACCGTTACTGCACGTCACTCATAGAGTTTCCCAAAATTAACTAGAGGACACTATGGCGCTACGATCGTTCAGCGACTATGGGAATGATGGGTAGTACACACATTTGCCTAGTCTTCGTACTTGCGGCTTCGTTTAGTGCTGTGTTTCAGTTTTGTTTTGAAAGAAAAAACAAACCCTTTTCAACCTAGTGACTTGATTCGAAATGGTAAGCCTAAAAGAATGAAGTTGTGAAGCGCAAACGGTGAACATTTGCTAATTTATGTTTTCATGAAAAAACAGCTTCAAGCCACACGGTTACACACGGAGCCAGAAGCAGGCCAGAAGTACGAAAATTAGACAAATGAGTGTACTACCCATCATTTCCATGCTCGCTGAAGCGCCGTGTGTTGCAGCTCCCATAAACACTAGCGCCAGAGTTCCCTCTAGTGTATATTGAGAAACTCTATGACGTCACTGTCATAGCATCGCAGCTTTGTTCGGAGGCGGTCCGATCACGGAGACAACGGGAAACCACAGAGTTTCCTAAAAGTAACGAGAAGGGACTCTGGCGCTGCGATAGTTCGGCGACCATGAGAATGATGGGTATAGCACGCGGATTTGACCAGTCTTCGTGCTTGCGAGCATCAAATCGCGCTTGTGGCTTCGTTTATTGCTGTTAAAATTTGCCGATTGTTATTTCGTGACAAAGCAGCTTCAAGCCACGCCTAGCCAAAAGGAACGTAATGTACGAAGACTAGGTAAATCCGTGCACTACTCATAATTGTTATGCTCGCTGAAGCTCTATGCATTGCAGCTCCCATAGACGCTAGCACCAGAGTTCCCTCTAGTGTATATGTAGAAAACTCTATGCGCGAAACCAGGTGGCATGCCTCCGATCTTGGAGGCTTGCTTGTCATTTCACACGATTAGCCGCTTTGACGCATAGACCAAGCTGCAGCGACACGCCGCGAAGGACAAATCCGCCCGCTATTGCATGCAGCAGGGATGCTTTCCCGCACGACGTTTCGAGGGTGCGAGAGCCACGCCGACCCGCGTGCCCCTTTCTATCAGGGCCGAGAGGCGCAGGCCTCCCTTCTCCTCTTTCACGAACTCATCGCCGGGCGGCACACACGTTGCAACGGCTCGGTTGACACCCCCTTCCCCTTTGAAGCAGCGTATAACCATTAACGAGCGGAGGAGACCAGCAGAATGGCTTTTTAACGCACCCCTGGGGCACGCGCCAAAATTCATTATTCTGCTCCCCTTTTCACTTCGCTAACCTTTCAACGCCCGCCCTCCTCCTTGTCTTGTCCTTTCTTTCGTAAAGCGAGGCAGAAGCTTGGGCTATCTCTCTCTTATCTCTTTTATTTCGTAAACCATACAGTCTTATCTGCTTATTCAGCTAATTGAGGCACCGCAAGACCAACAATAGTGTGGGAGATTGTCATTGCAACGCATCTCCTGACGAAGCCAAGCAAGACTGACCACATGGAACACATCAACGGTCCCAAAGCGATCACTTGTGCTCTGCGGGTTTCTTGATCACACTAACCAGGCAAGAGGGTTAAGTCGCGTTTTGGTCTCGCACGTGGCGTAACGACTGTGTGTAGCTTGCAGGTGTATTGCCAGTCCTGTTTATACGGTATTAAGTCTTCTAAATAAACAAGAATTGGAAAAAAAAAAATGCGTTTCTACCTTGACTACGCCAGTGACCGCTCATTCATCTTATCAAACTATGCGGTTTCTAGTGGCCAAGGTACTCGGCTGCTGACCCACAGGTAACGGGATCAAATCCCGACTGCATTTCCGATGGAGGCGGAAATGTTGTAGGCGCGTGTGCTCAGATTCGGGTGCACGTTAAAGAACCCCAGGTGGTCGAAATTTCCGGAGCCCTCCACTACGGCGTCTGACATAAATATATGGTGGTTTTGGGACGTTAAACCGCACATATCAATCAATCAATCAAACGATGTGGTTGCAGCAACGACGTATCAGGGCCTTGCAGAGGAGATGACGATATCGCCGTCTAGGACGTTGTTTCAATTCGATGGACGCCTTCTCGATCGCGACCACGTCTCGTCCAAGGTTGTCGTGCGTATGTGCACATTCTAGCGCTCAATGCACGCGTCTGTTTTTTTTTTTTTTAAGCGCTTTGACGTCCCTCCCACTCTATAAAGTGTGAACCAAATAGCACCAGGACAAGTAACTAAGGCAACAGAGATATTTATGCATAGCGTATACCCACGCGCCTTTGCCTACAAACACCCAAACAAACTCCATACAGTGTGAGTTCTTTGCATTCTCGCCACACCGCTGGCAGGCCTTGAGGCCGAGCTAAAGCATCGACGTGCGACGCAATACATGAATGCCACTCGCGCATTCACTCGGAACCAGCAGGATCCCCACTGCGCGCAATTATCATGGGCCACGCGAAGGCGTACACCGGCTGGCCCTTTTGTCGCGCAATATTTAATTACGAGTGCACGCGCGCGCCTAAAGTCGCAAGAGCAACCACGCCCGTTTAAAACCCCGTCCACATCTCAGCGTGAGCCCAATACATTGTCGCCATAACACGCAACAGGGATGCTTTCTCGAACAACATTTCGAGAGTCGAGCGCGCAGCGTCCACCAACAGCTCAAACGCCTGCGCGACACCACGCTGGTGCACACAACAAGGCACAGGGTGAGCTGAGAGCGCCTAACGACAGCTCGAACAAGGACTCTTGTCTTTTTTTTCTTTTTTTTTTTCATTAAGCCGTCCGACATCGCAGGTTTGACACGGTCTCTCTGGAAGCATAGACTCACCACAGGAGAAATGCTGTTGCCACGGCTGGAAGTACAGTCCCTGTTCCACGGCTGGGGAGGCGGCGGCCACTGTACACGAGGTGTGGAGCGCGAGCTCCAGAGCGTTACATCGCCGGTTTCGAACTACGAATTGCCCGTATCCGTCGCGGCGGCGATGCCGCGCGCATCACCACAACGGAGCACTTCCGACGAACGAACACTCTGAGCGGCGGCACATCAGAAAGGGTCGACGACGGCCGCGATCTCGTCGATGGAACGCACGCTGCGTCCGCACTCGTCCGCTGCTGAGTCCGCGACTCCGAGCGAGGCGGTGGGTGCGATGCCTACTACTACAAGAGCGCGCGCGCGCACACACACAACGCCGAGAAAACTCTCACTCAGACCGGCCGCGAGGAGGAGGAGAGAGTTGAAGGGGAGCCAGTGGATGCCCTCCTTTGGCATCAGCCGCCAAGGGGGCGCCGCCGCTGCCTTCTATGACAAATACGTGGCCTCCGATATTGCCGCAACAGAGGCCTCCTTTCCATCGTCGGTTCAACGATCTCGGAGGCGATTTGGTATGTGCCGACCGCCGCTGCATGCCGGCGGCCACTGGCCTAGAGACCTTTCTCCAAGGACGCCTCAGTAAAAAAGCGCGCCGCCTCGCTCGTATGCGAGCGCGCATGCTTGTCAATGTGGAAGTGAGTTCTTTACACGTCGCGGTGGGCTCAGTCATTGCTTAACGGAAAATGCTGGCCGTCGTCATAAAGGAACAATCGTTGAAAGAGCAGTTTTTCGGTGAACAATGCGGAAGAGCTTCAAAGCATCGATACATAATTTACATAGGGTCAGTCAGCAATGCTGCAATGAACTGTGGCGACAGTTTAGTGCAGTTCACCACTGAGTGGTGCGTTGTTCACATTGTTCCTATGGTAATCCGAGAAAGCAACAGCAATTAATTGGTGGGAACTAGGAGAATCTACTGAAACAATGAGAGCTACTCAAGATGAAGGCAGCAAAGAGTTCGTTGTATAAGACGCATTCACGCTAAGGTTTCCAATCACTTACGTTACCGTGTCACAGCAAACATCTTTTTGGTATGCGTTTCAGGGTGGTGATCAAACTTCGAAACCAAACGAAAGATGAAAAGTGTGTTGTCTGATTCCATATGACTGATCCACCGCCGTGAGCTTCGAGAAGTGGAGGGTCCCATGCGTCAACGTTCAACGATTTTCCAGTAAGCAAGAGGGTTAGGAGGCACAAAGACAAATAAGTCAGAAATAATATACAGCACATCAGGTCAAAAAGATCTTGCTAACTGCTAAAGCTAGCTTTCCGGCAGCGCGGTGCGATGCTACCCATGAGAAAAACTCCAAGTTGCCTTTCTAACCTCTCTGTCCTGTTTTTATCCTCCACCTCCAAGTCGGCCCTTTCCCGCAATAGAAAAGAAAAATAAACAAAAGAGGGGGATCAGGTTCGGATGTTATAAAAACTGAGAATTATACACTGTTGACAACGCCATTCTTGATTTTAGGGTAGAGACGCGATGCGACAGAATGCACGTGAACAAGAACTCACAAGGGCTGGCCGCCATACTTCAGGCAATGTGCATCGCCGGAAAGCCAACACGATGTTCAGTGTGAATGAAAGCCACAAATGCGGATGAATGTAGCGAGTTACTCGAATACGCAATTTTTGACGTGACTTTTCACGGATCTCCGTGCAAGTACTACAATAAGTGAAGTGCAGGTACCGTCATGGCTCTTGAAGCCGAATGCACCTCTCCTTTGTAGAGTTCTGGAGACTCTTAGTTGGGGCGCATCCCTTACGATGCATCCGATATTTCCTCCTCACATTCCAAGCTCGTTTTGTTAAGGCCCTATCAGCGTGGCTCCGTTGTTCGTGTTAAGTGCGACGATGAATGTACCGACGTGCTTAGCCCATACTGCGCCCTAGTGTCAACGGTTCACGGCATAGTTTGCAGTCAGGCAGGCACACGAAGTGGCGTAGCAAGCTTTACAGTAAAGGAAGGAGACAAAAAAAAAAAAAGCCTGGAGGTTAAAAAGAAACATCTCGTGGGCTATCAACATATTCCAAGTTTCCAGGCTCCCCGACGCTGTGTTGGAAAGCAGCTTTGCATTCATGCTTGCAGCTGCTGTTCCAGTTGTCACGTGATCATAGAGGTTGGTAGCGAGCCTTGGGCTGGGCGGAGCCTATGCATCGCGACGTCACTCGAAGTGTCCCTGTATGTCGACGGCGCCTACCGCTGTTTTTACAACCATGAAAGGGGTCTATGCTGGGAGAAGGTATAAAGGAATAGAAAGTTGAGAGCTTAAATGTACAAAGCAGGGACGCGCTGGATCTCCAGCCCTGGACTCGACCTTACGAGGCGGTGCCTTCCCCCCAAAAAATTCCGCCTGCTATCCCCTTCACCTCATCTCTCCACCGCCACTCAACAGCGAAATACGGTGATAACATAGCGCATAAATTTCTCACCCCCCATCACTTCCTGAAGGAACTCGCTTGTCGTGGGTGCCCAAAGAAAAAAAAAAAAAACCCTGGCGCAGCCTCTGTCGGCCTTGAGTTGCCTAACTCGGTATAGTTACACAGAACGCGATCCGCAGTTAAAGAGATAGAGCTAGCACCTACTCCTACCCGTAATGGATTGCGGCGACGCCTCGCGACGTGGACACGATTTGTCATACTCGACGAAGGGACGATACGGCACTGGATGGACGAGATACGGACTGTAGCGGCCACAGGCTGGGCGAGCCTCTTCACCTCCTGGCTCGCTCTAATAGCCCCACATAGCCCACTAGGGTGTCCCACCGCGATGGGGTGGCGTCATTAGCCGCGGCATACCGGATCAGTACACGCGTCTCGTCGTCCACCTTTCGCGCGGAGACGCTTCGTGTAATGCACTTCCTCCCAGTTTACAAGCCTGTACGAGCCCGCGAATCGGGCAGTCCGCTCACGTAGCGCGCGACACGATTGCGGTGCGCGTTACACGGTGGACGGGCGTCTCGATTGAGAGCCGCCGCCTATGCGAAATAAGAACAACGACAGAAAAAAAAAAATGTTGCGACTGCAGGATAGGGGGACACGGTTTCTTCCGCAAGTCTGTGATGGAGAAAGACGCCGGTGCGACGTAAAGATAAAAGGGTAGGGGGGTGAGGCTGCGATGGAGCTGCGCTATCTTCTCCCTTGCGGGACGGACGCGAGAAAACGAAACCGCTCTACGACTACGGAGCAGCCCCCCACAGCAGAAGCGGGAAAACACCCCCCTCCCCCATTGCACGGGGGAGGGGGGGACTGTGGAATGCGCCTCGCCGTTCAGAGGCGGGCTTTTCGTGAGTAGTTGTGAGAGGGCGGTTGACGAGGACGTAAGGGAGAGAGAAGGAGCGTTGAGGAGAACCCGACGGCATCCCGAAGAGCGGCATGGAGTGCGCGCGATCCACTACTATCGGCATTCCACTAACAGCTAGGGATTCCGGAGAGCTGCAGCTGGCAGCTGGCTCGCTGCAGAATATTCGCATAAGCACGAGCTACACGCGAGCATAGCTGTGAAAAGTAAACTGCTACTCATGCTCGAACCTATAATAGTTTTGTTGAAGAATCTCTTCTCTGGGGACACTGGCCTTTCGCGATGGAAGTTTAGCGGCTAATGTGTCGCGCTGTTAAGCTCGAAAAGGCGGGTTTGACTCCGAGCCGCCGCAGGCTGGTCGTATTCTAATCGGTGCAAAATACAATCACGCCCATCTGCTAAGACTGAAGTGTTCGTTTAATGCAAACCACTTGGGTCCGAAACTCATCGAGGTTCTCCGACAACGGCGTTTCTCCTTATCACACCAGAAAGCCCGAGAAGTTAAATTTAAGGATGACATCCTTCAACGACTCTGTCTAGCCACGGGAGCTAAAACAGCCGAAGCGACACTTATGAGAGAAGACAGGGTAGGGCGCCAACTTTTCCTTTCAGCTATGTTATTTACTGCACATCACCCCCCCCCACACACACACACACACACTTCGTCTAAAGGAGGGCGCCTTTGAATTGGGCAAAAGACTACCAGCCACTAACTATTCGACAAGGTCACCTTCGCGTCTTCCCTACGGCTGCAAGGGAGATGCGTGTGCCCCGAAGAGAATTGCACTTCTTCAACAGTTGACGTTCAACCAGCGATGAGCGCGGTCGTCGGTGTCACGAGTCTCGCGTAGGCGGCGAGCAAGGAGTGTCCAGCGCAACGTGTTGAGACGGCTGCAACACCGGGGCACCCTCGTCATTAACCTATGCAAGCGAGACCTCCAGCGGCACCCTGTAAACTCCCCTATGTGAACCACGAGCAGGACTGGTCCGTATGAAACGTTTTTATTGTGATTTTTTTTTCAACACGTATTATAAATACGCGGATTTAAATAATTGTAGTTGTGTGCGCTGCATCGCACGTATAGAATCTCAGATTCGAGAGTTCGACCTTCCTAGTGATTTTTATTTTTATCTCTCTGCAACCTCTTTTCTCCCCTTTATCCCTTCCCCAGTGAAGGGTAGCAAACCAGATGTGGGTCTGGTTAACCTCCCTGCCTTTCCTTGCATCTTTATCTCTTTCTCTCTTTTAATTCCATCATGTTGTTGTTTTATTAGCACACCGCGTTTCCTGCTTGTACCTGTTGCCGTGTTCTTTTAGAGCATAGTTTGTTTTGTAGCTGTTCTTTTCATCGCGAATTTTTGTAGTCTCCTCTTGGTTCATTTTTGTTAGCTCTTGCCATGACCCTTGTCTTAATTAAATGCTTGTCTGTCCTTAAAGCAATGTCCGTGTCTGCTCTGCGAGTACGTAAGTCAGACTCAAACACGTGCAGCACCGCACGGGTCGAGGCCTTTCAGGCGTCGCCGGCCTAAACGTAAAGTGGAAGCCTGCGAGTCTGCCACACGCCGCAGTTAGATCGGCGGGGCTTGGCCCGACGTGCGTTACAAGTGCCCATAAAGATAGGCCCAGCACATGCGAGCTATCCCACAGCCCTATTTATCCAGAGAAAGAAACTATCGCACAACGCTGTCTAAAATGTTGGCAGTGGCTTAGCTCGGTTATGCCAGGATATACGCAGCGTAGGCCATGGACGAACCAACACATGGACGGACGGACGGACGGATGGACGCGAGTCAAGTGCCAGCCATCTCTACATGAGCTTTCAGGCCTTCTCCGGCGCGTCAGCTGTGCGCTGTGTGACGTCACAGCTTCTCGGGCATGCGCGAGAAGCCACGCGAAAGTGCTCAACCTCGGCCAGTGTAGCTTACGCACCGAAATAAATGTTTACTCTTGTTCAGAGAGAACTCGCCCAACGTTAAACTCTGCTGGAGGGGACTTTAGCTTTAATACTAAGAGTTACTCCGCTCCAATGTTATACAGTAAAAGCTCGTTAATTCGAATTCCAAGGGGACTGAAGAACTGTTCGAAATAAGCGGAGTTCGATTTAGAGGGAGTGCGCTAAATTGTACAAAACATTGCGTAACATTGTGCGGGCAAGGACGCCGCCTCTGGACTCGTTATCGCGAACTATGTAGGCACGTTTGTGGAAAGCGGTCTCGTTGGTCAGGCTCGCAGAGCTTTTAACAGCGAGCAGAATTGATTCATCAGTCAATGAGACGCCAGAAACGAACAACGGCACGCATTCGTGCGAGCAGTGAGCCTATATGAGACGCTATCTATGCTCCAAAGCGCGTTTATTTGCACGATAGAGTTAATGCAATCGAAATAAAAAAAGTAATCGGGGTCTTACTCGGGTTTCCCTGGACCAAAATAAGGTTAATTCAACAAGAGCAATTTTAATTCGCTTGCGTTTCTTCCACCGCAACCCCGTGAGCATCGTTTGTATAGCTTGCCCAAGCAGCTTCATTTGAAATCTCATCTGCTGAGAAATGTTGCTGTCTTTTTTGTGTGTTTTGTTTTGCACCTTTAGTAAATTTAGATTGGTTTGCTTTTACAACACATGTGTGGTTACACTGCACCGATCTCTGCATGGAGCGACGAAAATTTGGTGCCCCCACTTTGACTTGACTGTCGTTGATGCCCACCTGTTCGAATTATCGGGAGTTTTCCACCCGCAAAAATAAACAGGGCTGTACCGAGACCAGGGCGTCCGTTCCAATTAAGCGAGAACTGGCGAGCCTTTGTTGCGGTCACTCGATCTACACACTCAACCCTCCGTTGGACGTGGCTCATTTTCTCCAGTAGTAGAAGCCATCTTTGCTATTTAATTTTACTTACCAGAAAACAATTTGGAGGGACATTTGGGCAAAAAGCTGTCGCAGCAGCTTGACGAAGCCCCCAGGGTCCCTTCCATGACAATAGCGCATATATGACACATGTCAACAAGCGTTTTTACATGGCATTCACATCAAAAGCGTTACACATACAGATCAGCATACATCACACGTACACATAAAATGTAACAATGACACTTCGTACAAGAATGAAAGGTAATGCTTCATTATAAAGATAAAAAGTGGTCGCGCAGAATTTTTTATTTAATGCGGTTGTGTGTTTGTATACCGGTTGAGTATGGTTGGAATATTATGAGCTAGTGATTGCAGGCTGTAGTAGTTCTGGGACCAAGGCACCCTCCATACTTCAAGGTTGCCTGTGTGTTTCGTGTTGTTGTGCGGTTCTAACTTAGCGAGCGACGTAAAGTAATTTTTAACATTTTGGGATGAGAAATACATTTTTTTCTAATAATCTACATTTATACAGCCCTGTCAACGCGGTGTAATTTGTGTTTGAGAAATATACCACGTGTGGCTGAAAGACGATCAACATTTTCAATATAGCGGACAATTTTCTTTCGAAATGTTACAAGTTTTCGCATGTTGCATCTTGAAGTTGTTGCCAAGACAAAGTAACAATAGTGGACACAAGACAGGAATAGGCCGTAATAAATTTGCAGCTTTGCCACCACAGGCAAGAATTCGCGGTACCGCGCCATAGCACTGGTAACCGCAGATAGCTTACCGCAAAGATAATTGATGTGGGCATCCCAACGTAAACCAGAAGAAAAGTATTCTACAAGAATTTTCAATTGTTCTACCGACTCAATACGTTGATTCTGAAAGTAAATATCATTACGAATGACGAGGAGTGTATTTTTAGCGCGAAACACGATGACTTTTGTTCTCTTTGAATTTACCTTAAGCCTATTTGCCCGAGTCCAATTCGACAAACTGAGCATAAATCCATTTCTTCTTTCGACAAGTTTGTTGGCATCGGGACTTCACACACACGCAATGTGCGATCATCCGCATACATGATAAATTTCGGATCATCGGCTATACTCACAATGTCGTTAATAAATGCATTAAACAAAAGTGGTCCAAGAATACTGCCTTGGAACACACCGCATACAACAGGTAAATAGGATGACTTGTGGTTATTGATGGAAGACACACTGATTTCGTTCCTTAAGATATGACTGAAGTAATTCTAACGGTCTTACACGACATCCACATAGGGAAAGTTTGTGAATAAGAATCTCGTGATCGAGACTGTCGAAAGCCTTACTAAAATCGATAAATATACCAGCTGCATAGCAGTTACGTTCAAAGCTCTGTAATATGTATTCCTTCAGTGTTAGGCGTGCCATTTCCGTCGACCTGTTTTTTCGGAAGCCATACTGTGAGTCAGTAAAGAATGCTCTTTTATTTAAGAAATCTGTCGTTCGAGTAAATACGAGTTTTTCTATACCTTTCAAAAAAACAGGGAGTACAGATATCGGTCGGTAAGTTCGACGCATAATTCCGATCACCACCCTCATAGAGAACTGAAACCTTAGCGTATTACATTGCGCTAGGGTAAGTGGAAGTTTCTAAAATTAAGTTATAAATGTGCACCAGTGGAAGAGCAATGAATCTTAAAACACATTTTATAGGCTTAATCTGCTAGTTATTTATATCTAAAGCCTCACTGTTCTTCAATCCCACGTACACTCATGTATACTTCACCCTCCCATGTAATCCCATTTATACTTCACCCTCATCGGTAGGCGCAAAGAATGCACTTTCGCGAATAGCATTGCAGCGGCCCAATTCCTTCACGCTGCTATTGCCGTTAGGGGGTATCACTTTGCGCAGTAGCGAAATGATGATTGAAGTGATCGGCAAGGGCCGTGCCTGCTATCTCACGTGAGTCCACAGCTTTATCGATGTTAGGGGCGTAACCTGTTTAAGGCGACCTAGAACCGAATTAATCGTTTGCCATGCGATCTCCGCAGTCGTTTCAGCGTGATCTGCGGACTGCAACGGAACGCGACCGTCGCGCCATCCGACGACTTCGGTTAGCAACGCGAAGACCTGTTACTAACGGCCAACGTGCATTCTAGGCGACCCTGTTGATTCACACAATGCGTGACTGTCTTGAACATAGAGTCGCATTCACAGTTCTTCAGCCATTAGCTGCTTGTCATGCTAGACTGCGGGCTTTCTTTCAGCGCGACCACGCAGTGCCCCAAGACAGTGCTCTACTGAAAAGTTCTGGAAATAAAAAAAAATTAACAGCCGGGCCACTGTTCATTGACATCGAAGGACTCTGGTAATAGCAAGTTTTGAAGATAGCCCCAATGTTTGAAACATCGGCTCAGCAAACACCCCCGGTTTGCCAATTTTTTATCTCAAGCTTCCAACTTCTCCTTCCTCCTCCTCTTTTTTTTTCGTTTGTTTAACTTGGGTGATTCAGAATGGTATTATAGTTCCATCAAGCTGTGCGCGGATATACTGACCAGAACTTTGACCTTCGCCATTGATATAGTGATCAGCTTATCCTATAAGGCTGGGGAGCCATGTACAGTAACTCATGTGCGCTTTAACAAGTAGTGCACTGCGTACCCAGAACCTAAGGGCACTCGTCTGTGGTTTGTATTATGCATGGACCAGCATCAACGGTAAGTCAAAATAACTACGGCAATGATAGCTGGATGACCACTGCTCGGTGTTGAAGGCAGACCCTTGCTGCACGAGTAAAAAAGTGCAACGACCATGGAGGGTCATGTGTCCACCAGTTAAATAATGGAAAATACCAAAAGAGAGAGAAAAAAAAAGAAAACATCAGGCCAGCGGAGAGCGACGGCAGTGGCGTCGAAAGAGCAAATAACGGAAACCAGGAGACGTGCCCTAGACATTCTCGAACAAGGCCTGTCGCTCGCTATCTCTCTCTCTCTCTCTTTTTGCGGGAAAAAAAGGAAGACAAACAAGCAAACAACAACAAAGAACTCTCCGCGGAGTGCGAAGGAGAAAAGAAAGACCGCGCAAGTGCAAAAAGAAGGGACGCGGAAGAATAACTTTGCGAACCAGAAGAGAGGGAGCCGAAGAAGCCAGGTGGTGGCGGTGGCCGAGGAGCGACAGGAGTCAACTTCCCTCGCCATCCTTCTGACGGCTGTCACACAATGAGAAAGAAGAGAACCGCGGTCCCCAAGGCCGGAAAGGAGGAAAGGAATGCGCGACACCCGGGCGCTAATTCTAGGTTAGGCCGGGCGGCGGCCAAATGGCCGGGTAGCCCTGACAGGGCTCTCTGTCTCGACGTGGGATATTGTCGCGTGACGGGGCCGTGTTTGCGTTTGGCAACGTTGAAAAGAACGCTGCGCAGCACTGTGCGCCTGTAATCAGTAAGACAGCTGTTGGAGGCGCCTCGACTCTTTCGGCCGGGCTCCGAAATCACAGTGCGCGACAAGCTCCACGATATCGAAGATCGCGAGCGAGGGGCCGCCGCATTCCACCACGCGACTGACATCTCGCCACCCTCCTCCTTCACCCGACGGCAGATGGCCCGGCTGTCAGAGGCGCTCATCAAGAAAGACCTCTCGCCGCTCAGGGCTGGCCAGCCCTGCTGCCAGCGGCCGCCGCCGTTTAAGGGGCCTCGGCAACGCCGCCAGGCGGCGCGCCGACCGAGGCGAGCCATGGCGGCCCACCCTGACTGCTCGGAGCCGACCCGAGGAAGGCCGCCAGCAGAAGACGACGCCGTCCTGGAGCCAGTAGCGAGCACCTCGGGGCTAATCGGGAAAGGGGGGGACGGAGCAGCGTCCTTTTCAACAACAACAACAAACCCGGCCGGTTAGTTTTGTATAACAATGATTGAAGGACGGGGAAGCGACCGACGTGACGAAGAAGCGCCACGAGACGTGACGCCACCCCTGAACAGCGGAATGGCCCACTTCCATCCGAACGGCGCCGCGCAACGACACGCCCTCTTTCGGGTATCGATGCGCGTGCTGGCCTGGAGGCTTCGTCGGGGTCCTCAACAGGTACACACCATACGCCTGCGGCTGGAATCCACTCGTCACGACGGTGGCACGCTGCGCAACACGGCGCCACGCGCCGTCCGGTCATAAAGAATGCGAGTGACGGCTCTCCCGCGGGTTACAGACGCGATAAGTACAGAAACCGGCGTGAATGTCGGCGCAGATACAACTGACGAGTCTCATCGACGTCTGCCTGTTCAGAGATGAGCGTTATTTATTTCAAAACTAGGGATGAAAAATGCCGAGACCGGTGCATCGGCGAAAGGAAAGCGTTTATTCTCTCAGTTAGGTTGCGAAATATGAAGTACATTAAACACACCGAGCACGTGAAACATGGGCAGTAAAACAGATTGCCCTTGCGACACGTTCTGGACTTTCGCTAGTGCGAAAGTACTATTCAGCCACGTCGGCGACCAGCCACCTATAATACAAGCAGTATTGTCGTTCGCTTTGACTACGATTAGGCTCTGGAAAAGTACAAAAGCAAACTCGATGGTGTGTTCCCTAATCCCTGTACCCGATGCATCCCACTTTGATCGGTGCGTGCAGGTAACTAGCTATTCGTGTCTCATTTGTCCTAGCGTTAATCAAACAGCGCAAGTTTAAGCGACCCTAGTGCGTTCGTGCGAAGGCTACACGCACACTTCGTATCAGTCGCCGCTGAACGCGTAACTCAGTTGTACACAAGCATGCCCGAGGCGATAACAAACGTGCCTCATCTATATAGAGGGCAAGACAAAATTGCGCTGCAGTTTTCTTTCTAACACACGGGAAGGATGAGGATGTAGTTCGCATCGGCATCTTTCTCGAACGATTGGGGACATTCTGTACACGGATATGCAAATCATATTTAAGTAGCTGCTTCCATACACACTCTTACAGTCAGTAAACCTGAAGTGGTGGATAAGTGGCTACGGCATTGGTCCCGGGCGTCATTGCCCGTCACCGCGGCCGCGTATGTATGCAAGCGAAATGCAAAAATGATTTAAATTTAGTGCAGGTTAAAATAAAGCACGGGCAGCCAAAATCCAACCGGAGTTCCCCTTTATGACTTCCTCATAATCCTGTGGTTGTGAAATGAAAATTCTGGTTTTTCGCACGCTAAAGACCCCAATCTCATTTTAATGTTCAGCCTTGAAGTACTAACACGCCTATATGTATAGTTACATTGAATATGAACAGTAGCAGCCGGTCACTAAATAAACCATAACATAGGCATCTAATTCCAATAAATATTTTCTAGAGCAGCCATAATTACGTTTTAGATTGAGCCACCGTCTCTGCAAACGGAATAATCCCTGACTCCCGCATCGGCAGGCGACGTCACAGTGTTCTCCGACAATTTCGCATAAACTGTGACGTCAGCAGTCACAGATTTACGAGCATCGATCCAAGATACACGCTTAGACGGGCCACGTCTCGGATGTTTTGGGGGCGAGGCGACAGGTTGTTTAGGAGACACAGGGAGGAGCGTTATACGTGAGTGATCACAAGTTTTCTGTAGTCCACAAGACTAGTGAACAAACAGCCAGCATGCACTTACAGAGCACTACACACGTTGACACAAAGGCACGCTAACAAATAACGCAAGGAAGGTAAAATCACGCAACAGTATCTTCGTGTAGCATATTACCCGTATAGAATTTTGTATGTCACCAGTGCTCAGTCCTGGTCAACCTCCCCGCCTTCGTCTTTCTTCTCTCTGTATTTGTATGTCACGGATAAAGATAGTGTATGTCACGGATAAAGATAAAGATTTGATGTCACGGATAAAGAACGAACTCGGTAGGGCAAACGTCACTCTTACGAATCGCTTGAATTGCTCGTAAAGTTGCTGTTGACACATGCGCGTTGGCTAGAGTGTCGCGTTACAATTTATTAAAAGTTCGTTCCACGCCAGTGGCGCTCCAATTACACAAAGGAAACAGGTTACGCTAGGCGTAGCGCGATCCTATAGAAGCAGAAGAGGAAACACGGGACACTATAACAGGCACAGAGAGCGAACCCACGCCTGTGCGTCTGGAAATGTTTTGTCTCGCTGTGTTCCGCTCCTTCGTAGCTTACGCGAGTAATGCACTGAAGAGGGTATACAGAAACACTTCGTGTTCATTCGTGGCTCAGCAACACGCAGCAGCAGGCGCGCTAAAAACAGGGTCGCAGAATAAGCGTAGACACAACACTTGTGTGTCTAAGCCTTCATTCGACTCAGTTTTGAACGTGCCGTTGATATAGGAAACTTAGCGCACGTGCAGGAAAGTCGACAGCACAACCACCCACGCGATTGTATACCACCCGTGCGGAGCAAGAACGTGTTTCTCCAAGGTGGCTTCCCCGCTATATTAGGCATTGCAGGGGAAAGCCGACTACTAGTAATCAGCCGTAATTTTCGGTTATTTACATGGCGAGTTGTACAACGAAGCATTTACCCAAGTTTATCATGGCTTAAACTCGGTTCTTCTCCGATGCGGACTGTATTCGCCAGAAACGATGATTCGGCGAGTTAAAGTACGTCATTCCAAGTAAAAGTGACAGTAAAGAGTACTACTCCGTAAGGTACCGGCGTCTAAACCTCACATCAGCTAGCGGGCCGCAACCACGAAACTACGTCTCCCAGTGAGCCGACATGTCGAAAAGATATTTTTTCATCAAATTCTAGGTAACGTTGCCCTTTGAAGAGGGCCTTGCCATATCTCGTTCGTGAGGGTCATTTTTCAAGGGGATTTGAAGTCAGGCGCCGAGAAACATGTCGGCCATTGATGTTCAGAATGACTGAAATCTGGGCGACGATTCTGAAATCCAGAGTTCCTGCAGCAAGAGTGCACGGAGCGTCTCACGAAACGTTTTGGCACGAACACGGTCATGTAGGTAGGCAACGGACCGCACGTTTGAGATCCTCACGACAGTCACTGCGAGATGATGTAACCGCGCATCGTTTGTTGCCGAATGAAGCACATGTGGAGGTCAGCAAAGCCGCGAGGACAAGATAAAGTGAGAGCTATAGGTGCAAGGCAAAAAGAGAGGGGCTACTCACCGAGGGAGGTGGCCGACAGGATGTCCTCCACGGCCTCGAGGTCGTTCTGGGACACTCCCCAGGGAACCTGCCACGCGGCCAAAAGAAAGCACGTTGTCACGGGTTTGCTGGTGAGCTTGCGCGCCGCGTCGCTGTTGAAGCGGCGCATGCCGAGAGCAGCAGAGGAGGCATGCCTTCTAGGGCCCGCACGTTTGGCGGGTCCGAATGCAGCACCCCACACTCACCTTCCTGCAATCACGGCTATATGCGTGAACTAGAGGGAAAGAGCAGGACCCTACCTGACCATCCTCCTCCGATTGACTTAGCACGCCATCCTCCTCGCCTACAGCAGCGGCTCACAACAAAAAGCCCCCCCCCCCCCCAAACAAACAAACAAACAAACAAAAACGGGATGAACGCGAACACCCACCCGGGTTTTCCCCGCCGGGAATGGTCATGAATTTAGAGACCGGATTATAGGCAAATGCCTATTTAGTTTCTTGCGTTCCTGCCATGCCACTTTGATATATGATCATGAATTAGAGGTTTAGAAAGGCTTTTGCAGTGTTCCTATAGTGCCTATAAATACCGATTTTCGATGTTTGTGCCTAAATTCCTGTAAGTGGGTATAAATGCCTATTTTCGACGTTTGTGCCTAAATTCCTATAAGTGCCTATAAATGCCTACTTTCAGGATCGGTGCCTATATGAACACTATTTAGCCTCAAATTTCGCTTGCGGGTACAGTTGTAGACCGGACCGATATTCATGTTACCGAGCGAAATTGAGCTTTCGGAACTCCATGGGGTGTAACATATACTCCAATTTAGAAGTTCCTTTCAGCACTGTCAAGGCTGCAGGGCCCCTCAGCCAATACGAAGGCCGATTAGCCTCAACACATGTATGTATGCAACGTGGTCGAAATTTCCGATGCCCTTCACTACGGCGTCTCTCAAAATCGTATGATGGTCTTGGGACGTTAAACCCCACATATCAATCGTCAATCAACATGTATGTATGTATTCATTCGTGTCGTGTCGTCTGCTCGGAATCTCCCCGGCGTCTTATCGCACGTGACACCGTGGAGTGCCATCAAGAGAAACTAGAGGGTAGGTAAAAAAAAAAAGGGGGGGGGGGGGGACAGGCGTCCACATGGTTTTATTATGTGTGTCATTTACTTCTTAAACGGTGCTTCACTGGATAGCATGATAAATTTCGATTTGACACTGGAAGTTTTTGCGCGCCGAATGAGAAGCTTTGTACCAGAATATATATATATATATATATATATATATATATATATATATATATATATATATTTCATTGGCTCATTAGGAGCCGCGAAAGCATGATGCGAGTAGATGAGCTCGAAACTTTTGCCGTTCGCGCGCTGTAGACTTCACAAGCAAACTTCCTTGCCTGCCCTCATCGGTATCGGAGAAACTCAGAGCCAGAGAAGATCACACGACGCAGATACTAGGCATCATGCGCACGCAGGGTTACATTCGCATGACATACATGCTCTGGCTGCAGGCCGTGCACACAAGCGGCGTTGCGGCGTTACGGCGTTCTGTGTACTGCACTGCCTGTTCCTGTAGAATGCATCCCTGTATGCGCGAACGTTTGGAGAGGCTGGCGTGGATCATGTATCTTTACCACGATACTCTGAGAGCGTCGCACGTACCGCTGAAACGTATCTGAGGGACGACGCACCGAAAACACGCCAATCATTGGCAGTGTAGGCACCAGCACGATGCGAGAACACCAAATGCTAACGAAATTCGGGCAGCTTAGTCCTCGCATCTTGCTCGAGCAGAAGTTAAAAATGACGCGCGCACATTCTGTTTGTATGTTTTGACATTTCTGTCAACCTTAATACTTCTATTCAAGCAACAGATTGCACAAATAGCACACGTCGCATCGAATAACTCTTGCAGTGTCACGTGCTACTTTGACGTAAACGCTGGACCGTTCTTTGCTGTATACACGTCACCTCCACCATGTTGGGGCGCGCGAGATGATGGGCGTGCAGAGTATAGTCCGACATTTCACCTCTTTCTGGGGAGCGTAGTGTTGCTAATCTTGGTAGGCGAGATTGTGAGCGCCCAGTGCAAGCTCAAACCTAGTTAGAGCACCCGAAAAGCTCAAACCTCGTGAGGGACCCTTTAAGGTGTTCACAGACAAGGATATATTGATTCTGTGTGATTACACCCGGTTAACAAGAGGCTAGAAGATTGTTCTGGCCATAGTGGCCTTGATATTTGCTCGTGTGCTACCCTTCTAAGCCATGCCGGGAAGAAAGATAGCCAGGAGCATCTTTATTCGATGGTAAACGTTTAACTCCCCATAAAATGTTCCGTCCTTAATGTTTCTTCTTCGGTATTACGCGTCTTTTTTTTTTCTTCAGTAAGCATGTACTAACTAGCCCAACAAAAAGATTTATTAAAAGGAGGAATCGTGTTTTGGAAACAGTGTGGAAGAAATGCATGACTATGCTAAACCGTTGGTGTCTTTGTAGCATCATAACGTAAAACATTTCATGTTCTTGCTTTCGTGACGGATACACAAGTCCCACACGCATTTCTTCGAAAATTTCAGTTTCTGTCAAAATTTATTGTGCCGGCGCTTTCTCGGCCATGAAACTGTGTTTCACCTGCCTTTTTTTTTTATTTTCGCGCCTAAACCCCCCCCCCCCCCTTTTTTTTTTTGCTGCCCATAAATCCAGCCTCATGATAACGGGGTTGTGCTCGCAGTGTGGCTCACCGAGCTATTTCATTAGAGACGTCAACCCCTTCCCTCTTTCGGAAGCCTCTACCACTCTTGCTTTCTTTTTTCTCTCTCCCCTCCCGAGCTTGTCCGTTTCTCTGTTGGGACCCCTAATCAAGAGCAGCCAGCCGAAGCGACCGCGCACTGCGGTACACAGAGACACCAGAGCGCGGGGTGAAACAAAAGAGTCCAAACGCAGCGATGACTAATCGCCTCTCGCGGTGCGCAAACGACTGCGACAGCGGTCGGCTCGCTCGGGAAGGAGAGTTACAAGGTGGTAGTCCGAGAAACTCTCCGGTGCCCGCTATAGCCGCTCGGGTCGCATCGTCCGAAGGCTGGACCAACTTGTATACACGGGAAGAAATACCGAGGCAGCGGGCGTGCCGCGGCCCACTGCGTTGATACCAAGCTTTATTGAGAGCACCTTCATTTTGAAGTATGTTATAGCAGACGTTCTGGATATAGTGCACGCATATAATGCGAGAGCACTTTCCGAGACACAAGGAAATTGTTACGCTATTTCTAATGTCTTCGCTCAGTCACTTTCGACGAAAGAATGATGATTAATTGATGATTTGATTGATATGTGGAGTTTAACGTCCCAAAACCCCCATATGATTATGAGAGACGCCGTAGTGGAGGGCTACGGAAATTTCGACCACCTGGGGTTCTTTAACGTGCACCCAAATCTGAGCGCAAGGGCCTATACACAACATTACCGCCTCCACCGGAAATGCAGCCGCCGCAGCCGGGATTTCATACCGCGACCTGCGGGTCTGCAGCCGAGTACCTCCACTAGACCACCACGGCGGGGCCCTCGACGAAATAATTTCCCGTCGTTCGTAACAAACAATCTTGAACCACACCTAGGGTCTGGCGAAGCAAAATACGTATACGCTCGTTGGCACATACACACGGAACACATCAGCCAAATGTTGCTGTCGTGCGCGCAGTCGACTACCTCCTCGTCCGTTTCGGTGCTGCCGTTAGCTGCACCAGTTTTGGCTCTGAATTTAGTAGCAGGTATAACGCGTATCTGTGGCGGTTCGGAGCATTTAGGACATATGGGGCAACATTAAAGAGCATCAGCAAGAAACCATTGCACGCTGTGAACGTTTCACAGCTGTCTGTGAAAAAAAGGGGAGAAATGATTATCCGTTCTGCAGCGGAGACACTTTCCGAGAGGCCTATTTCGTGTTTGTAAACAGGCGCCGTCGACACACTGAGGCGCTTGCTGCGACGTCGTGGAGCTTGGTCTCCGCCCTGTCCAAAGCTCGCTATATGATCATCGTGACAACTCGACAGCAACTGCGAATCTGCATGCCTCCGAGCACAGCGCGTCGGTCAAGTGATGACAGAGGGCGATCTTTGGGCAGGGCGAAGCCTCTGCGGTCGCTAGAAGCGCTTCAGTATGTCGAAGACGCCTATACCACTGTTTACAAACATGTTAGAGTCAGAAATTTAGCTAGGATTTTCACTCACCGGCACTCCCTGGATGGAAGTGGGCGGGGGTCGGGCCCGCATGGCACTGCTAGGGCAGCGACGGGGAGGAGCCTCGCCCCTCAGCTTCGGCCAGCACGGCACATGGCGGACCAGCAGCAGCACCGCATAGGGCACCGCCAAGGCACGCCAACTGCAAAAGAGTGAGCGTTATTACATCAACGGCACATGCCGAACGAATCAACACTACATCATTCACTTAAGACGACTGTATAAAGCAAGAGCCACCGTGCTTTTCTTCTCAGCTGATGCAGTGATCCTGTCCCGTCACACTTTTAAAGCTTTCTGAACCAATGATGGCTGTGCATTGCCACGGCCGCTGGATCAAAGCGCCCTGTGCGCTTTGATCCAGCGGCCGTGGCATTGCTTCCGTGATCGGACAACCTTTGACCAAGCTACGGCATGAAGGAAGAAAAAAAACTGAGAGGACCTATCGTATCCCAATGCATTGCAAAAAAATTGCCCGCAGCTTCCCTCGGGGGAACACTGAGGAGGATGCGGAGCATATAATTGGTTAAAGGGGTGTTAAAGTGCGACTTACTTGGGTCGATGGCTAAATTGGTTAACGTGGTTGTGAAATGGGGTGGTAAATTGCGACTTACTTCGGTCGCTGGCTAAATTGGTTAACGTGGTTGTGGAGGGGTGTTAAATGAGTGAACACGTACGACACGTATGCGAAAGGGCGGTGTTTATTTATTGCGACGAACTTTGAGCGGTTCCGCCAACACTTTGGCCGGCGCTGGTCGAAGGGACGTCGATCATTGCGACCTCGGACGTCGACGCGCCGTACAAACCAACCGACGAGCGGCAACTGAGCGAGTGAGCACCGACCTTGAGTATATATACAGCGCGACGGCGCATGCACTGTCAGCTGTCGAATGTTCGAGAAGAGGGAGAAGCGCAACGGCGCATGCGCGCGCGTCAGCTGCCGATGTTCTCGAAGCGCGACGGCGCATGCGCGCGCGTCAGCTGCCGATGTTCTCGAAGCGTGACGGCGCATGCGCGCTACATTATACAGCTAGCGAATGTTCGTGAAGAGGAGAAGCGCACGCGGTGTGTAGAGGAGGAAGGGTGCACAGATGGTGGAGGAGTGAAGCGCGCGCGGTGTGTAGAGGAGGAAGGGATGCACAGATGGTGGAAGAAGGAGGAGGAAGCTTGCGGACGGCACCGCACTACAAGCCTCGAGTATTAGATGCTCCGCATCTAAAAGTGTGGCGGAAGTGACGTCAAATTTATGGGGCAGACAAACCTGTATGGGGCAAACAAACTGTATGGGGCAAACAAAACAGCAGACGCTCCGCGGCGTGCTTCTCAGCGACGGTCCGCTTCTGCGCGGACTTACAGTCCCGGCGTAAACTTAACCCGTATTGTATGGTTTGCATGCAGCAAAATGTTGCCAGCACGCCTTTCCCAGACTGTTCGTGCGTGGCAGGCCCGAGCGCGGCGTGCTGAAATACTTCGTGGAGTGTTTTTGTGCAACAGCAGAGAAAGCACCGATACATGTCGTAATCGAAATCATTCAGCCCCTGCATCATCAACGCGTTCTGCTCGCCGTAAGGCTTTTTTTTTTTCTCTTAGCTAGATTTCCCGATGGTTGTGGCAATGCACGATAGTGTCAGTGTGGCAATGCACGATTTTGAGAGCTTGCTTCGTAGCTATTCCGTGCAATGCCAGCCTGACGTACTTCACGTCTATAAGAAGGCACCACTGTATTGTATACGCGATCATGCACGTACAGTGTGTAATTCCAGTGCGCACACAACTAACGCGCAGCGAGCGCGCACACTACAATACATACACGTTTAGTCCCCTAACAAGAAAATTTTATTGTATTTTCGAATGAACGACACAACTTCCGAAAACGCGACACGATGCCTAAAACACGGAAAACGAAAGTTTGCGTGTATTTTCAGTTGACGCAATGAGTAAGAACCAACGGAGCGTACAGCTGAGAGCTCCGCGTGCAAGTACCATGAATTATTGATCAACAGAGAAGCAAACATACGTGAAAGGTGCCACCAGGTACATCCGGCGGAGCACGCGATTCGCACCGAGTATACACTATACAGCTGGGCATCGCACAACTTTCCTTTAAAAAAAAAAACACGCAAAAGAAGCAGCACTCCTGAATTGACTCGCTGCCGGCAGAGAACACCTACCACTCCGCCGGCGCCGCTTCCAAGGCCGCTGCGGCGCCTGCTCGCCGGAAATCGCGATGTGTTTATCTGCTTCTCCGCTAGGGGGTAGTGCGGGTGTTTGCGATGCGGCAGCTTCACGAATATGACGTCATGTTCCTCTCCTCAGTTTTTCCTTCCTCTATGTGCTACGCATGGCATGTGATGATGTGATCGCGCGACCTGACGTCATAATGACGTCGTTTTAACGTCATAAACTTGCGAGGACATTGTGATGTCATCACGTGACGATGACTTTTTGCAACATTCACCCCTGACGCCGGACACGGTCGACACCGACGGTCAAATTTCTCGTTTCACGAGGCATCTCAGGACGCGTTCGCCTAATTTCGCGCTCTTGACTCGTGTGCCCCACAGCCACCGATGCGGACGAACTTTTAAGGACCACCGCCTTGGCTACGCCACAAGCGTGGACTGGCGTGCACGCACCTGCTACGTGTGGCCTTTTAACACTATAATACGTCACTGTTAGGGTTTTACGATCCGAAACTCGGGTACGAGGCACACCGTAATGGGCCGACTCCAGATTAATTTGGACCCACCCGTGGTTCCCCAATGACGTGCACCTAAATCTAAGCACGTGAATGTTCTTCGCATTTCACCGTCCATATAAAAATCTCCGGCATACAGAGACGCTTCTGACCAACTGTGACGTTCAGCAAATGATGAGTTATTTTATTTTGGTATTGAAGTCAATTTTTACCAAGGTGCACCAACCGACATCGACACTAGCTTGACGTCAGACTGCATTACTACTAATCCTGGTGACTTTGTGCGGCAGTTTTGCTAGCTGCGATGACGTCAGGTACCTAAACTTCCAAGATGACCGCTTGTGCGTCACCAACGGAGCCACCGCGTGAGTGGTCGTGGAAACATCGCGGTATCTCGCGCGAGCACGTTCGCAATGAAAAGCTGATGCCGTGTTTCGACAACAGGGTACAGTAAGAACCAAAACTAGCTTTTAAAAACTTCAGAGTTGAATACAATTTCTAAGGTTCCTGAGAGTTGAATTGCACTTTCATTGCACGCAAAAAATAAATAAATAGCTGAAACTTTTCGAGTCACATTTCCTTTACTACATAACCGCCACAAAGCCACAGTCCCAAGATGAATGGAGCCAGCTTCCGCGACTATTCTGACAAGACAATTGACATATTGTTTGATTGAGTGACTGATTAATTAATTGATTGATTGAGTGAGTGATTGATTGATTTGTGGGGTTTAACGTCCCAAAACCATTATATGATTATGAGAGACGCCGTAGTGGAGGGCTCCGGAAATTTCGGCCACCTGGAGTTCTTTAACGTGCCCCCAAATCTGAGCACACGGGCCTCGACATTTCCGCCTCCATCGGAAATGCAGCCGCCGCAGCCGGGATATGATGAGTGAGTGAGTGAGGGAGTTCGGCTTGTCAAGGTGCCAAGCGACTATCATCACCAGCAGCAGCAGCAACCTGAGTCCACCGCAGCCGGAGACGATGATAGTTCCTTACCATTCTCGCATGCTAAGCGATTATATACGAGATGCACCATAATCCAGGTTAGACATCTCAAATGTTATACACTTTATAGCTCCTCTGTGTACCACCATTCGATTCCATTCGAAATTCTGTTTTTTTTTTTGTGCTTCATCGGCGCTTCGCTCCATCTTCGCAATGAAGCTACGGGTGATAACGAGAGAGAAAAATCGCACAAAGTACATTACAAGGGACGGCCACCAAAAGAAATGTTACTAGGAAAATCTTGAAGCTTATAGAATTGATCACGACCGACCTTGCCACCTTTGTGCGACCGCCGCGTCGCCTAAGACGCACTCGTGTGTGGAATGCTACAATGGATGCGCGCTCTGGCAATCACTACCATTTCCCACAGAGTCAGCTAAATCAATGCATTTGTTTTTATTATTCTTTTTTTTCGATTTTTGCTCATGAAACATGCGCAGTTATAGGCTACGCTGGAGCACGCGTATCAACATCATCATTTGATACTGAAAAAAACCCGAAAACAAGCACGAAGCAATAATAGAAAAATAAACAAACGCATAAAACATACGCACTGTGTACTAATATTAATAGCTGATGTTTTACGTTAAAAACCCCGATATCGTTATGAGACAGCGTACTGGAGGGCTGCGATAATTTCGACCACCTAAGGGTTCTTATCGAGCGCTGACATCGCTCAGCACGCGGGCCTGTGGAATTTCGCCTTCGTATAAAATGTTGAATTGATTGATTTGTGGGGTTTAACGTCCCAAAACCACTATATGATTATGAGAGACGCCGTAGTGGAGGGCTCCGGAAATTTTGACCACCTGGTGTTCTTTAACGTGCACCCAAATCTGAGCGCACGGGCCTACAACATTTCCGCCTCCATCGGAAATGCAGCCGCCGCAGCCGGGATTTCATATAAAATGTGACCACCACGGCTGGCATCGAACCCGCGACCTCGGGGTCAGCCTCCGAGCACCGTGGCCGCAGCTACGTTAAGGCGTCGGACAGAAGCACTGCGGACGCATACGGTCTTTGACGCATAAAGAGCACATCTGTGGGCCAGAGCCACATACGACAAACAGATTATTGCACGTGTGATCATTGTTCATACTCAACGAAAGATTATCGTTAGAATGTATTAGAAAAAATACAAAAATCTAAAACAGGTCGCGAAGTTGCAGGTGTACTGCGCATTGCGAGTTTTTTTTTTATTTGAGAATTGACACTTCACGCTTTGCCACACCCCCATTGAGAGCTGATGAGAGAGAGAGAAAGCCGAGCGGGAAAGTGGACGAGGGAGAGAGGGAACGAGGCGACAACGCAAAGGACGCGCTCATTAAAGCAACCTGCGAGTTGGCCTTTCCCTTTCGACAGAGCGCTCCCTTCTCGCACGGAAGGGACGGATGAAAGAAGGGCTTGCATCAGAAACTGGTTAGGCATCGACAGCGCGGGGAGAACCAAGGAAAGAGGGGGACGTATAGTCTCTGTACTATAATATACCGGCGAACGAGGAGGAGGGGGGGGGGGGGGGGCACGCTGCGCTCGTTCAGGACGACGAGGAGAAGGCTGGGAGGAAGACGTAATAAGCTTTCGAGGGCCGACATTTCGCCTTTTTTTCTTCATTAACGATTACTTGGTGTTTACGATTCACAGCCGATAGTAAAAGGAGGGGGTACCTTTACTCCACTGCGACTGCATCTCTTCATCCATTCATGCCCTTCCTAAACGGGACACAGTGTAGGTCCAGTAGGTGATGGTCGCCCCTTGTCTATTGCTTAATGCGACCAAGGCGACGGTAAGAGGAAGGGAGAAAAGGGGAAATGGGGAGACACGGCATGGTAGAAGAACGGCAGTAAATAAAAAACGATGCTCTCTTCTCTTTTGCTGCTTTTGTACCCACCTTGGCTGGTATTCACAAAGACGACTTATATGTTTTTTTCATACCTCAGCTAGTCACGACGCGGAACATTTCATTAGCGAAACCCAAGGACCCACGGGAAAAAGCAGTTAAGAATTCGGCCCTTTATTCTGAAATGTTTAGCAGATCATCCTCTTCAAAGCGTTTCTTTCTTTTTGCCCCTCTCAATGGCTTTCCTTCCCACAGACGTACGTCGTTTCGTATTACAAGAAACGCCAGCGAGCGAAAAAAATAGTAAAACAAAAAGGAAACAAGCCAAAAGCAAGGGAGGATGCTCTGAACAGCGATTCGGGAAATGGCACAGTTCGGGTGGCGCGAGAAGGCCTCGCCACAGAAGCCGATCTACAGACGCTTATCGCTCCTCCTCTTCTGTATAGGGATGCTTTAATTTGATTGATTTGTGGGGTTTAACGTCCCAAAACCACCATATGATTATGAGAGACGCCGTAGTGGAGGGCTCCGGAAATTTAGACCACCTGGGGTTCTTTAACGTGCACCCAAATCTGAGCACACGGGCAGGGATGCTTTAATTTGGCCGCTCCGTCACTGTTCCGACGAAACCGTTGCGCACGCCGGAGACAGCACTGTCCCTCTTGCCAAAAAAAAAAAAAAAAAACAAACGCAAAAGGAATGCCACGCCTGTCCACACGCGACACAAGGCCGGAGCGCGCCAAACTACATGTATCGCGCGAAGGCAGGACTTACTTTTCGTTTCCTTTCTTATTTCGTTTTTTATTTTTATTTTCCATTTTAATGCTTTGCCCCCGACACCAACTTGGAAGGCCGTGCGCAGAACGCTTTATCCGAGCAAGGTTATGCGCAGTTCCAATGCGTCCACTAAATCCTCGCGCAGTTGTTGTCCCGAATACTTACAATGGCGACCACAAATTATAGGAAAGTTCAAGGTTCTACGTTGCCTTTGTTTGCCTTCGGGCCCACCGCACGAGCCATCAAGAGCGACAGTACGTGCGCGCGAGTTAATATTTGATTGATTGATTGTTTGATATGTAGGGTTTAACGTCCCAAAACCACCATATGATTATGAGAGACGCCGTAGTGGAGGGCTCCGAAAATTACGACCACCTGGGGTTCTTTAACGTGCACCCAAATCTGAGCACACGGGCCTTCAACATTTCCGCCTCCATCGGAAATGCAGCCGCCGCAGCCGGGATTCGAACCCGCGACCTGCGGGTCAGCAGCCGAGTACCTTAGCCACTAGACCACCGCGGCGGGGCACGCGAGTTAATATTTAACGGTGCCTTCTTGGCATTACTTTTGACGAGGCCCAGGATAAGGTGCTAGCTATAACCAGGACTCTGAGCGAAAAGCTGCAGTATCCTGGTTATGCGGCGGGACTCTAAATAGTGTGAGTGCAAGACCAGACCCTTCTCTCTTGATGCAGCAGTTTTTTTTTTTCGTCACTTTTTTTTTAGTCAGTATATAGCTCCGAAACGCAGCGTAAGAATGTTTTTCTCGCATCGTGCTACGAGATCCAGAATACTTGTCGTTCATGGGGCTGGCAACTTATCGTATACGCACACCTGCATTGTCACAGCACCGACATTCAGATAACGTCAGTTTTCCGTTTAGCAGAGCTGGTTGGGTTTAGGAATAGCAGCAATTTTCGGCGCAGGAGACAGACTGTTCTGAAGCAGGTTTCGAGCAAGAAAGATTGTCTTCTGGATTACCTCGATCGTATATATATATAGTAATTCTTGCGGTTTAATGTTCCGAAACCACGATATGATTGTGAGCGACCCCGTAGCAGAGGGAATTTCGACCACCTGGGCTTCTTTAACAATGTAAGCACACGGGCCTCGATCATTTTCGCCTCCATCGATTGGGTGGCTGCCGCGGCCGGAATCCTAGCAGTGTAACCACTGGACCACCGCGGCGGGAGAACTACCCGGAGGAGTGCGCGGCAGTGTACGGGGGCGTGACTACTTTCTGCGAGTGAGAAATGCAGCTCTAAAGAAGGCACGAGACAAGCGCTTTACTTCAACCACTCTGCTTCAACTAAGCGTTTATATATATATATATATATATATATATATATATATATATATATATATATATATATATATATATATGGAAAAATAAAAAGAGTGCCCGTGTCAAGCCAGTCGTCGCTCATCTATTGCTCCCTAACGCACCATCCAAAATGCGAAGTTCTTTATGTGTAAGCGAGGTAGACCGCGCACTGACCCCGCCGGACCAAACAACAGATCGCGGACACGTATACACCGCAGCGGACCAACCGACAAAAAAGAAAGAAAAGGGAGAAAAGAAACTCTGGAGCGGCCGGAATGCCACCAGGCCCAGAAGCGTTCGTCTAAACAAGCCGAGGAACAATCATACAAACACGGAGTTCCTCAACCTCTGTTGCGGCCATGCGATGTGGCACACCCTAGACAAGAGGACGGGTAGACGTAGGCGGGAAGTTGAAGAAGAGAGAGAGGAAGCGTGGATGCAGGCCCGTCCTCTCCTTCCGCATCATCATCATCATCATTACGTCGCACCCGTGCAACAATCGCGTGCGCGAAAGCGACGACGTTTCGAAAGGGGGAGCTGCACCCCACCGGTGGCCGCCCTCTCGAATGGAATGCAACGCACGGCGCTCCTACAACGTATTCGAGCCAGTTCGCCTTTATGCTGTGCTTGCTGCATAGGCGGCAAGCCAGCCGGGTGTGCGGGCCTATGCTAGAGTAACCACAAGAAGAGTGCCAGCGCCGCGTGCAGTACTCCGGTACTTAAATGTAACGTAAAACAGCGCACGGCCAAGGAAGAGACACCACACAGGCCACGAAGGTTGAGTAGGAGAGGGCAGCCCCTCGCGCACCAGTGCCAGACCCGCGCATCGCAGAGCCACGCAAACACCGCCGACACGTTACCTGCAGCTGCCGCACTTGGATACCAGCGCGCCATGGACAAACAATAGAGTGGATATTTTTTGTATAGACCTCTATTCTACATTTGTCAACAGGGGTAAGCGCTTTCGACGCACTGATTCACCTGTAACGGAACGTAGGCTCCGCCCAGCACAAAGCTCGCCAGCGTCCTCTGTAATCACCTGACAACTGGCTTAGCAGCTTCCAAGATATCTCCGAGAACACCGCGTCACAGCCTGTGATCGGAGGCAGCAGCAGCTCCAACGCCAGTTGTCACAGGATCATAGATGACGGTGGCGAGCTTTGGGCTGGGCGGAGCCTACGCGCCGCAGCGCGCGCATCAGTATGTCGAATTTGCGCCTACCCCTGTTGACAAACATGGAATAGGTCTATAGCACTGCCTTTCGGGATAATGCGTTTCCGTGCTCGTCGCGCTTGGCCAGTGGTGCACCAACTGTAATCGACGGCATCCGCCGATCCTTATAGGTAGGCGATAACGTATATGATAGCAGCATTACTACCATAAGCCAGCTCCATTGGATTAAGGGGCGATGCTTGGGCAGGCAAGATCGGTACAGTAGGTGCGGGGGTGGAAACACGGGCGACGGGAGAGAAGCCCGGCAGAGTAAGTCACAAAGTAAACAAAAGAAAAAAACCAAAGAACTCCATGGCGCGGCGAAGTTCCGCCGCAGCTGTATTTCGTGCACGTGGTGTGAAGTAATAAACCACGATGAAGGAAGGAAAGAGAGAAGGTGGGAGAGCAAGAGGTCGCCCACATACGAAACGCTGGAAAGTAATAAAAAAAGAATATGGATACAGAGAAAACGGAAGGCAAACAGGGGGGTGGGCGGGGGGGGGGGGGGGGGCAGGCAAAGGAACAAGGTGTGCAACGACTGGAAGACAGCGCATAGGAAGAGCTGAGCTCGAAGGGAGGACTGGCCACGATACTGGGTAACAAAATAAATAGACAGAAAGAAAGCAAGAGAGACGCGCAACTAAAATCAACCACGCAGGCGGGCAAACACATGCGCACAAGGCCGAAGTGAAGGACAACACAGGCAGAGAAGAGTCGCGAGTGAAATCGAAAAAGGGGGGGTACTCGAGAGAGCAGCCGGCAAAAAGCAGTGTGAGGGGGAGTGGAGTAGGTGAACCGGCAAGAAAACACAAGGAGAGCTTTAATGCTTCCTCACGGTGCCTTCCTCAGCCGAAAACAGCGAGGAGAAGAAGGTGAGGGGCAACTGAAGGAATTTGCTAGCATCTGCCAGTGTCAGAAATATGAAAGGGACGCTACTTCGTCCCAGTGGGACGGGAGTGGTTGGTGGAGAGGCATCGGCACTGCCGAGTCCGAGCGAGCCCAGGGGGAGAGGACGGCAGGGGCATCACCGAATTCCACCGGCCCTCCCTGGCAGGGCAAGGTTTTTGGCGGGGAGGAGGGGAAGGGCACCGTTGCGGCACGCCGATGTGTGCCGTTCCTCCAGCGCCAACCGAAGCCTCCTCCTGCTCTGCGCCGAACAGCTTCGAAGGGTCTCTCTTGCACCTCCGAGACTGGGCCTTCTCCGATCCGCACCTGGGGGAATCCCTCTTTTTGCCGCTGCGTCGCACATGCTGCGCACGCTCCTTCAGATACCCCCTCCCCATGTGGCGGCAGGTCCAGGAAGGGGCGCCATTTTCGGCGTGTCCCTTTCGGCCGAGCAGTGGCAAGTCGATGGGAGAGGAGGACATAGAGAGGCAGAGTTAATCGCTGCGCGAGTATCGATGGGCTCTCCTTCTCTCCGTATTCCGCACCTCGAATTCCTCGCTTTGCGTGACACCGGCTGCACGCGGTGGCCAAGTTTTCTTGCGCAGACGCTCAAACCACGCATGTTTCTTCACTCGCTCATTTGTCAACCACTGACTAGGTAAGAGTGTGTACACCGAAGAACTATAAAGCGCGGCGGGGCAAGAAACAACGAAGAAAAAAAAATCCACGCAATTCTCATACCCTAGGCGTCGAAGGAAAGCTACTTGAACCAACCGATGGTAACGATAGAAACCAGCGCACTTTGGCGGGCCGTTTGGAAGACCTGCCTGTACGTACTCTTTGGATCTCGTCCCACAATCTCCCTGTCGTCTAACTGAGGAAGCTAGGTCGATCGCAGCTCTACAGTGAAATCAGAGCCTAAAGGCCGAACCCCATTTGCGCCAAAATGCACGCGACAGCGATGAGCGACGAAACGGGCCATTCAAGCGACGTGTCGCGAGGTCGATATCGCGATAGCTCATTTTTTTTTCACATTTGGAATCCGTCGCCCATCACCCGGAAGTGCTGTCCTGAAGTAGCCAATAGCAAAACACAGGAGTACATCAGTGGCGTGCTCAGCACATTAGCAATTAACGTAACGTGGCGTAACGCACTTGTATATAGAAAAAAAAATACTGCAAGACAACGATAACTATTCGCTGTATCGTTATGCAACAGAACATCTTGTTTTACACTGCGTCACGCTGACAACGCGGCATTTTCGCGACGGGACGACGGCGGCATGATATCGACAGTGGAGGTCGCTGGAGGAAGCCGTTGCACGAATGGGGTTTGTCCATGTAAGTGACGGCTTGCGCGAAGGCGGTCTACGTCGGGTGCGCTCGTCACTGTCGCGTGCGTTTTCGCGCATACGGGATTAGGCCTTAAAACGAAGCTGCAGTGGCAACCAGCGCACGTTCAAGTGCCCTCGTTTTAACGAGATCCCCAAAGGCGGGGACGATTTCGAAGGCATTGCTACGTCAAAGCACCCGCACGCTCCGTGTCTCTACGGGCCCCTGCAACACTTTTCCAAGTTAGAATCAATCAATCAATCTTTCTTTATTGGCGCCAAAAATGTAGTACATTACAAGTAAATACCTCGCAATATGAGTATATCGAATTTGCGCCTACCCCTGTTGACAAACGTGGAATAGGTCTATAGCACTGCCTTTCGGGATAACGCTTTTGAACATGGTGCTTCACGGATCACATGCCGAGAAAACATTTCGAGTCAGTGAAGTATAGAGTATTTCACAGATGGGTTTAATTGCCGCCATACCGGACTGTTAACCTTTGTACTTTGTCCCTTTAACGGCAAATGACAACAGTGTTGCTGTAAACACATGAAGACGGTTGGGCTGGTGCATACAATCTTTGGTGGCCTTATTAATCCACGTGGCGATATACTAAAGAAAGAAAACGGCGGCTTGACAGCCCAAGATGGCGGCGCCCAGAGTTACAGGGATTAGTCGCATGCTTCAAGCGCCGTCCCTCTCCTTTCGTACTGCAGCGAGCCCTCTGGAAGCCAACCGGGGCGGGCGGTGTCTCATGCCAGGGCTTCCAACCGAAACTACTTCCCTGCTTCGGCAAAGTGCTCAAGTTGGTAGAACGTCCGATGCAAGTGGCGTCAACGTCGACAAACAACCAGAGTCGACACCAACGAAGTGCCTGATGCAACGTGTGGCGAGCCCTCTCATTCGCGCCTCCAATTCCAGCCAGCGACCAACGGCAGTTGCGAATCGAAGGCATCGGACCACTGACCGACGCGGGGGATTCCAAGGACCATGCAGGAACCTTGCTGCGCGAGGACATGTGGCACAGCGACCGAACTAATCCCGAATCATCGTCGCACTCTCAGTTGCTCCACGAGGAGTCCGGGTCCCGACGCAACCGTGACGTCGGCAAGCCACGTCAGCGGGGACGCGTCAGTGATTAGCCTGGCCCACAACAACTCAAATTACAGTTCTTCGAGAAAGTTTTCGAAACAAATCACCGGCGAACGCCATCGTACCTAGCGAGGTATGTCTTATCTTCTTGCATTGCCCCACCTGCTTTGCCCAATTGCTTGCTCCCCTCCCCCCCCCCCCCCACACACACACTACCCTCAATCCTCGCTCGGCCGAATTCGTTGACTCCATAGACGACTGAAGTTCTCAGCATCCACCAATTTTTAATCAATTCTCCGGTATACAGACGGAGGCGGTCATGAACATCGTGATCTGAAGTTAGCAAAAAAATAAATAAATAACATTCCGCAATAAAGCCAGAAAGGTACGTGTCCCTCTAAATCTCTCTATTCAAAAAGCAGCTTAAAGACGCTTGTTAAGTCATTTCTCATTGAAATATCGTAGCTCATTTGCTTGTTTTGATACTATGGTTAGTCGTGGAATTTACGTAAGTGAATAGAGAAACCATTTATCGCGTAACAAGTGCGATCATGACAAGGCAACACCACGTGGCCAAATGCATATTATTTTGTGATTTTGAGTGCATTTTTTATTAACTCGAGGCATTGGAAGTACAGATGATTTGATAGAGGTGGGCAGGACGGGGGGGTGGGGGGGGCTGATACTATCATCCGCGACAAAGCATTCAGCAGTCGCACGCGAGTGGTGTCTTTCCCACTGAAGCTCAAATCAAGAATATTGTAACGGGGAGTATTTAATAAGTGAACGCCGGGTGGGCTAACACTGCACACAAAATGCAAGGATGCAAGACAAGAGGAGGGCAGTTCAGACACAGCCCCACGACAACATCGTCGTCTTCATTCCGTCTGTGTCGTTTCCGTACCCGTGTCTGAGGTACTTTTCTATACCCGTGACAATATGATCCAAAAACATTGGGCGCGCGTTTAGCATTGCACGCGAAATGATTTGGCGTAGACTGAGCACAGGCAACTAACTACACACGTTATATATGTTACGTAAGGTATCGCACAGTACAGTATAGCGACGCCTCGCCAGTTTATAGGGCACGGTGCCGCGCAACTAATACTACCACTAATAGCGCTAACGAACGGCGCGAATGGCGCCGCAATAACTGTTACCTTCGAAATTACGCAGTACATCTGTAGCCTCGCCATAAACGGCGTCGAGCATTTGCTCGCGGCTGCAGTGGACGCTTCGGACTGCAACTGCGCGAGGCTGATTTACTGCGTGGACCGGCGCGATGTGGGACACGAACGAAAGCCACTCGCTCCTCCGGTCGCTAAATCAAGAGATCGCGCCCGAGGTCAACCGCGAGAGTCACGACGCGTATCGCTTACACACGTGGCGACCTCGAAGGACGACGATCGAGTGTCCGTTTACCCCGCAACAGAATTCGGCTGCCCCATCCTCCCCGCGGCTCCGGATCAAAACAACGCGGCATGCACGACTGGCGCGCGGAATTCGTCGCCATTACTTCTGTTCGGCGGCCGCGAGCCTTCCCAAAGCGTTCACGTGTGTGTGTCCAGGCCTCGCACGAATACACCTCGCTACGCAACGCGTTCACAAACAGACGCTCCCTAAACGGAGACAAAATAGCAGGCCGAGATGAAAGAAAAAAAGATAGAAAAGCTACAAATGCAGGAGGAGTCACCTTTCCAGCCTCGGGAGAAAAACGCGCTTCTGCGACTCCCACCCGAGTGGGCATTTTATGTATTTTTTTTCAACAGCTCTCAAACTAAACAGCGCCAATCGGAAGAGATGAAGCGGCCACTGCCAAGGAACAGCACGTGGGACAATTTTTCGTCCCTCCTCCTCGTCCAGGGGTCATCGGCGCGCACGCACACAGCTTCTCACGCGTAGCTGGCAAACAACGCACACACGGCCGCAGCTGGTTGCAGGAGCGTTCCCACAGCAGCAATCCGAGGCTCCGAAAAGCGGCGCAAAATCGATGGCAGCAGCCGCTCGAGTAATCGGTGCCGTGGCCGGCCGCGCGCAATTAGCTCTCGCAAGTGCGCCGAGCGACTCCGGTCCCCGACGCCAGATTCATTTCCACTGGCACCGCGAGAGATGCGGACCCCCCGCTCTCTCCTCCTCTATCCCCCACTGTTAAAAATGACATCCACGCCCCGCGCGGCGAGCCTAACGAAACGGGCGACCATGTCTATTAAATGCGAGACGAGTACAACCTTCCGTTCTCGTCGAACGCAAGACAACACCGTGAGAAGTAAGGAGGAAGAGGAACAGTCGAGTGGTGGAGGAGGGGCCGAGTTATTTCGGTTGCGCGCGTGACCACCTTGCAAGACGTCCTCTCCCTTCCGAATAGCGCAGTTTCACGTTTTCCAAAGGAAGAGACGCGTCCACAGCACGCTGCTAAGCTAGGGTGGCTAGATTTCAAGCGACCCATAGCTTCGACATTCTCTATGGCTTAGCAGCGATGTGGTTACATACAGCCACTCTACGGCTCTGCGTAGCTACAGTATATTGTACCCATAGCTAAGTAGCGCGACGTGATTATATATAGCCGCTCTATGGGTAAGCATAGCTACAAAATAGATACAATTGAAGACAGCAAATTCTCGCGCAAACAGGATGCTTTAGCTAGTTCGCCTCGTCAGTCTCTGGTGTCGTTCTGTTTGAATACAAAACCTAAATGAATCTCGACGTGCCGTAACTAAATGCCGATTCTATAAACGCCACCTGTTGGCTCCGTCACATATCTTCTTGTTAGCAAATGATCCTCAAATTTCGACAGTGTATACTTGGCGTACCGCATCCAAATGCCTTTCAGCTCGAGTGCCTGTCCGTGTTAATAACCGCTATGACGGAGAAGATTTGAGTATATCGGTTGACCAGAAGAAATATCCAGTTTTCTACCATATAACGGGTCCTCCTCGGTGTAACTGTGGCACGGTGCGCGGTCGCATTTCGACGGAGGCGAAACGGCGGAGGCCCTTGTACCCTCCGGCGTCAGTGCAAGAACGCCAGATGGTCCAGATTCCCCGAGTCCTCCACCACGGCGTCTCTCATAATCATACACCATGGTTTGGGGACGGAAAACGCACGATACTATCATTATTACCATACAGGAGGGCGGAGATAGGACTGACAAAGGATAGCGCGTAGCGCCATCGCTCAGCACAACGTTTCCGTTAGGCACACAAGGGCATTCTACGTTTCCAAATGTACGATACAAAAAGCGTACCTTGCACGACAGCACTGTCACGACAACTGTACGAAAATAATGCCAAGCGTATTACCGGAAGAGAAGGACAATGAAAGAAATGCATTTGGGAGCGTTATCGCACACGAATCGCGATGGTGCGGAGAATGAATTAAGGATGCTGAATGAAGCTTCAAGCGTCAGACGGGATGCGAACCCCTGGGCCTACAAGGTAACCAATAGTGTCGTGCTCAGGGGGGAAGAAAAGAAGTCATATGTTTGCCAATTAATATTCAATAACGCTTCGATTCGGTTACTATATATAGCGCATGGAAGCCGAGTCTGGTGCACTACATATAGTTCACTAACAATCCCTCAGCAGTATCGTCCACAAACTTGGCCTACTTAGGCAACGACACTGATAATACGTCTACAAATGGTTTGTAACTGACTACTCTGAGAGATGACGGCAATGGATCTTGGGCGTTTGCATGTACGCCAAGTCGCTTGGGTCTCAAAGACGAGTCCGAACTATACAGGGGTATACACGCCGTAGACATACTGAGGCACTTGTAAGTATATGGGATATCCAACAGACACAGCAGCTTTGCAGTTGCTGTGCCCTGTTGTGCCAGTTGTCTTGTGATCCCAGAGAGCGGAGGCCAGCTTTGGGCTGGGCGGAGCCTATACGCGCCGCGACGTCGGTATACAAGCGCCTTGGCATATCGATGGCTCCTGTTAACAAACGTGGCAGAGGTCTACAAAAGTCGCAAGCGCTGTGCAGAGTGTCCGTGTGGGACACGGCCACGAGGTGCACGACGGAATGGTATCCGAAGAAGCACCGCGGCACCTGAGACACTAATTATACGCAGTCACACCAAATATGAGTGTGCAAGCAGCGCGCTGCCCATGGTCAAAGCGGCACCAACAATGCACAGTGGCGTCGACATGGAAAACAATCGGTGACGTGTACAGCGTTTAAAGTAATGGTGTTTGAAAAACCAATTTCACGTCGGTGAATCCGTGGTTCAAACGGTGCTCGCCCGCTGGCCAGAAGATCTATAGCGTGCCATGCCGGCCGTGGCGGTTGCATTTCGACGGAGACGAAATGGCAGAAGCCTGTGCACTGAGCACGTTAAAGAACCTTAGATGGTCGAAGTTTCCGAAGCCCTACACACTAAGTCATAATAATATCACGCTTTTGGCCCCCAGAACCGCAGATATTATAACTTAAACCATTTTCACGTTCGCCAGCGTTACAGCCTAAGGGCCACTTCAACCATGACCACCGTGTTGCAACTCATCATTGAGCGGCGCTGTATATCATACAGTAGTTGGCACATCCCGACGAATGCGTCGGCAATCTTCCAAGTCAGCAACGTTCTTTGTTAGCAGTGCCAGCAGTCTCAAAGTACTACTCTAAAGGCGAAGCGTGAACACCCCTTTTTACATGACGGAGCTAGCTTCCCGAACCACGTCCTCAAATGAGGCCCTCGACCGGAGCCAAGCATACTTTTCAAGTATATGTAATGTTAGCTGCTCGCAACGCAAAAAAAAGGAACAAAAACACAAATGAAGCAAGAGGAAAAAAAGAAACGTTAGCTTTTTTTTTAGTTAGCTTGTTTAGTGCGACAATGCGAACTGCTGTACCATTAGATTACCCCAGCGAGCACGACGACCCCAAACATGTTCCAGGAACAGAGCTTCTTTTTCTTCCCATCCAGGAAGTGCGGCCGCGCGGCTTCGCAACATCGACTCTGACCGACACTTGTTCCTGGTAAACTCGCGTGGAAAGCAAGCAACACGGAACCTATACGTAATATCTCAGATGGGGCCCAGGCTGTCGCTTGCTCCCCCTGTTCCCTGTCGCCTTTTAGCATTAGAGCGTATCGCTGTTCCTACAAATCTAGCTATCTTACGTTATTTCTAATCATCAGCGGCAGAAGCCACAACAACTGTATCAGTTTACAGTTATAGTAGCTATAGTGACCAGCAACTACAGTAGCTTGCGAACAACAATCACCTAGCTTTAAGCTTATTTGAAACTACGCTCGTCGAGAAATATGCATCGTTTTACAACAAGGTTGTTTGCATTTATGGCCTTAAGCGTACTGTTGAAGCCAACTTCAAGCTTTGTAGGAACAGCGGATATAACAGAAAAAACACTTTTCGACGATTAGACAATAATGTTTTTTAATTTTATTCTATATATATATATATATATATATATATATATATATATATATATATATATATATATATATATATAATGTGTGTGTGTGTGTGTGTGTGTGTGTGTGTGTGTGTGCGTGTGTGTGGTTATCGGTGACTATCATCGCGCGCACGTGTCTTTGTGTTTTGTGTTTGTGTGAGGTCGCAGCACAGTTCGAGTCAAATTCGCAAAAACACGAACCGAAAGTCGCCAAAAATCATATTTTTTCTTCAAACTTCACCAAAAAAGTAGCCACTCTATACATACGTGCGGTGTGCCTTGTAATAAAAATTTCTCATTATGCATTGCCCGTGGAGTACAGCACCATTCATAACCCCCATATTATATTGGCGTTTTTCTAATGTCAGTCGCATCACCCGCTTCAGAATGAGAGCACTGAAAAAGTACCAGCAGCGTGCCTGAATGTTAGCGCCCGATAACAAATATTTGTGATGGTCCCTGTTGTTGCGAATACAGGACGAAGCAGGCGCTAGAACAAGTGAGGGACGTCGGTGTGCGTAGCCTTCCTGCACATTTAGAGAGATTCGTTGCAGTGGAATCATATGTCCGATAATTGAAAAGCTCAAATACAAAACAAAGGAAATAAATTCGGAAGTGCCGCTTAACCGTCGCAATGCGCGGACTACGTTTTCTGTACGGTAACATTTACGCTACACAATCGCTTAAATGCAGTTTAGATCGCTTAAATGCACTTTAGATGCGTTCCAGACTATGGGGTACTGTAGAACAGTGAATAAGTCAACAATTTATTCAGAACAGTTGGAGCTGTGTTTGAAACACGCGGCCTAACTGTCATCTTTGAACTTGAGCTCTTTAATCTTTAAGCACTTAAAGAACTTAGTACAGCGCGAGCACCTTGAGGCCCACGAAACACTCCGTTTACCAAAATTTTGCTGGAAGGTTGCTGGCAGACACAACAGTGGGCCTGCCAGAATATACGTATCGTACTGACGCAAGTTCTACGTAAAGTTCGCGTTCTACTGGTGGGTCTAAAGCTACGAAAAATAGATAAAAAAAAACGTCGTCACCCATTCGTTTTGAAAACGGTGAGTATAGAATACGTAACTCAGGTGGGACCTAACCCATAAATCGTGGAAATTTCGCCATGTCGCCATTCGTAATTTTAGGACGCCAAGCGCCTCTCAAATTCGCCAATTTGTCGAAAAGTAGCCACCAGTGGCAACACTGACGGTCCGCAATATACCGCCCAAGCGATGACTTATATTCGTCAAGGTCTTCAAATATAACGGCACGGTGGCACGCTTTCCAATTTCGCGGATAACAAAAAGAGACCGCCAGGACTGGGAATCGAACCCGCAACATGGAGCTCGAGGAACGTCTTGGCCAATTAATGAAGGCCGTTCATTCTCTTCGTAGACATTCGGAAAGTCGCAAGCGAGGCATCGCCAGGCATCGAAGAAAGTAAAGCAACGCACACAACATTGCGAACAACACCAGCAAATCTACCGAAAAAAAAAAAAAGATACTGGGAAACCGTGGAAGCAATAGAAGGGAGAGTGGAATTTTTCTTAATTGCCTCTATGGGTCGAGAATGAAGTAAAAACGCAGCAGAAACCAACAACGCCATGCCACAATTCGGTCTCCCCCCACTCCGAGTTTCCCAGAAAACGCGCGTGAAAGCACTCCCCCCCCCCCCCCCCCCCGCAGTGGTTCACGGAACGCAGATGCTACTGTGGCCGCCCAAAGGTAACGCCTTCGCGTGAGCACACTCCAATGCGTAGAACAGAGGCAGCGAGGTAATGATAACAACAACAATAAAAAAATTAGATAAAAACAACAACACAAAAAGAAAGTCCGCTTTCGCGCAAGGCTGGGGGAAGACAAGGCCGGCAGCCAGATGAGCAATAAAAGCGCGCAGCAAGGTCTCTCAATAAAACAGAAAGCACTGGCTATACGACAGTAGGAGGGGGAATGTTTACGAGGGCTGAGAAACGAGAGAGGCGCTGGCGTGTATAGTGACGACCGGCATGCCTCCCGCTAGTAGCGTGCAGCACTGGTGCCGTTGAAGAACGCTTTAGCCAATCAGATGTCTGATTTGGCGAAGCCGTTTGCCGAAATGTAACTTAGAAGTGTGGCAGCTTGGGCTAGTTGGTATGGCATGACGATAGTTATAGCGCGAGAACAAAACGACGACACAGAGAGAAGAAGGACATGAAAGACACGAGCGCTAACTTCCAACTGAGTTTATTGCGCAGAGCACGAAAATATATAGAGGAGACAGTAACCATGTGATAAAAACCATATACGGGGACTGAATGATGAAGAGAAACACACGAAAAAGAGCCCGAATAACTAGAAATGTAACTTGGAAGTGTGGCAGCTTGGGCTAGTTGGTATGGCATGACGATAGTTATAGCGCGTGTCTTTTGTGTCCTTTTTGTCTCTGTGTCGTCGTTTTGTTCTCGCGCTATAACTATCGTCACACCGTTTGCCGAACCGACGGATTCACGTAGTTCGTTAAGTCTCCAACAGTCATCGACTTGTAAGTATACAGCACGGACAAGCCGTGTCGTTTGCGCGTTGAATAATGGCGGTTATTGAGAAAGAAATGACGCTTTTTTCTGCAGTCTATATACTACTTTACGGATGGATACGAGTGCCACCATACTGGGGCTGTTAACTTTCGTATTTTGTATCTTTAACTAGTAAACGAACAGCGTTACGGTAGATGCAAACACATGAACATGGTTGAGTTGGTGCATGCGATGCTTCATGGCTTTATCTAATAAGTTCACGTTACGATTTGCAAAAGCAAGAAAACATCGGCGTAACAGCACAAAATGGTGGCGCCCAGATGTCTTCCTGAAAATAGTCTATACGGTACTACGGCGCAACGTCAAGACATGGCAGCTAAGGCATCGTCTAAAAAAGCGAAACCCGCAATCCACTTATAGCGATACTCCCGAAACTAGAAAAGTCAATCGTTAACACGGATTATAGTCATAAGTGGATAAAAAAGGACACACACACACACACACACACACACACACACACACCACACACACACGTTTCCCCGCATGCAGGCCTATAGTTCCTTACAAACTATAAGTAGATAGGGTCCACCAACACGAGTCGTGGTAGCACCAGAGTCCTTAAATGACTGGTAACACCGAACACTTTGATAAACCCTACAAAAGTACTTTTTTTTAAATATTAAGAATCTTGCGGGTGGCCCAGATTCTGTCGTCGTACCCAATACGTCACCGATACCTGTATAGTTATATATATGGTTTGTTTTCCCAGGTAAAATAGCGAACTCCGAAGACTTTGATCGTTATAAGCGATATATCGTTATATATGGCATCGTTATAAATGAAGTATACTATATGTAAAATGTTTTTCAAGTGAGAAAACGGGCACGCGTATATAGCATATTCCCGCGCGTCGAGAGGTCATTTCGAGTGCGTCCACTGATCGTTCCTCGCTGCTCTGCACCGTTTTAGAAGGGCGCCGATTCTTTCCTCTCAAGTCTGAGAGAGGGCGAGGGACTCGCGCGAACGGTAGCCGTGTAAAACGAGGCGGGGCCCCGTGACGAACAGCTAGCTAGTGCGCCTTTCTCGCGCTACGGTTTCTTTAAAATGGTTCCAGCCAGAGGAGAGGAGAGAGAGTGGCGCGCGCTCCATCTGCCGCACATCTGAACTGGGCCGGCTTGCCACGCGAACGCACGCCACCGCACCAGGCCAGGGAGGGGCCGCGAAACAAAACTGCCGCATTCTTTCGCGGAAAAGCGACGGCAGCAGGCAAGGCCGCCAAGGCGAGCCCGGCTAGCGGACGATTGTTTCTCGCGGTTTTATTGATGTCCGCGCCGCCGGAGCGAGTTCCCGCCGCGGACAGTCGCCAGGCGGGTTTCGCGTCGTTGTCAATCTTGGTACACCGCTACACGCAAACGACGCTACGCCGCCGCCACCGCCGGTAGCCTGGTGAACAATGTCTCGCGTTCTTTTCTGAGAGCAAAACTGGTTTATTTTCGAGCCCCTAAAGTTGGCAATTTGTATGCGCTCTTAAAAAACGGGACCGGGTAGGAAGGCGAAGGCTGCCAAAGGTAACACGTTACCTGGAGCTCAGGTACGCTCGCTCAGCCGCGCGCAACCAACTGGTTGACGTCACGACGAAGTAGCACAAGACGAACCCTGCCAGCCGGAGGACTTCGCGAGAGCGACGACGTACATTTGAACACGTCCATCTTGAGAGACACGAAAGACAGGTCAGAATCGACGAAGACGAGAAACTCGCTGTTGAAACGCAACAAAGAACGGAAAGTTGCCGAAGGAGTAACTTAGCGCCACGTCATGGCAGAACCTACATCCTCCACACGTGGTGCCTATATCGACTACGACGCGTGTATAATAATGTTTCGGTTTATAACGCGTACAGCCCTTACCATTTAATTGATTGATTGATATGTGGGGTTTAAAGTCCCAAGACCGCCATACGGTTATGAGAGACGCCGTAGTGGAGGGCTCCGGAAATTTCGACCACCTGGGGTTCTTTAACGTGCACCCAAATCTGAGCACACGGGCCTACAACATTTCCGCCTCCGTTACCATTTAATTGCATCTCGTTGCTTCATTCACCCCATCCCCCTACACGTACACTTTTTTATCTGTCGCATATGAGAAAGTTCGCATGTACGTTCGGAGGACGATTATAGTCATTGTCAAATTCAGCCGCTGGCCAACTCTGACTCGTCCTTCTTCTTCTGGTCCTGTTCCTATTCGTGTCGCTGCCTTTCGGGCTACTTGTTCAGTACGGGCCGGAGGGCTACTACAACTTCTCTGATTGGCTTAAAGGATCCCCACCACGAAATTTGGCAATGCGCGAATTTCGGCAGTGTCCAGAATAGTATACACTCGCCGTCGCACCCTTCGAAAAACTGAAACACGATGTGCGGTCCCAGCTGTGTCAAAAGAAGAGAGTATAAACGGTAGAGAAGGAAAAGCAGCGAGGTTAACTAGTTCAGTAAAGCCGGTCTGCTACCCTTACGCGTGGGAATGGAAAGAGGGGGACTGGAAGAGCGAAAGAGTGGAAAGAGAGAAAGATAGCACATAACGCAGCACACACACAAACATGCAGTGCAGTAACGTGTCCATCACGCCTGCGCCACTGCTCACCTAACCTGCTTCTCTTCTATCCACTTTTTTCCCATTCCCCCTTCCCGCAGGCGCTGCGCCGTGCTCCCAACCGGGCTGCAGAAATTAGGCCTCCTTCTTCTTCTTTAAACCACTACTATCACGCCCGTGTGGTACGAGACATTGCTGTCACAGCCGCAGTTTTAGTTTTAGGGGCGAAGCTCTTCTTGATCGGGGCAAGTGCTTGGGCGCGCCTTAGCCAGCCGCTGATGACGCTGACGATGACGATGAAGAACAAGCGCGTTCCAGACGACACAATTTCTTTCTGCCATCACGGTACCGCTCCCATCCAAGAAGATGTATGCATTATGTAGGTAGTCACTACGCGTGATGACGATGATGATCACGGACAACGACTGCCTTGTGCTGTATATGACATCTCGGTATGAATATGCATTTCGTATGCCTGGAAACAACCAACAACCTGTAGCGAAACTTCGAGGTTGCTTAAGCGAGACACATCTGATGACGATCCGGAGGAAGTGTGGGAGCAATTCCGCACAGGCAAGCGATGACAAGTCGACACGATGATTTCGGGGAGCGCTCGCTGTGGGTTTATTTATCTAATACAACTTAAATTTACACAATGCACTAAGTCACAAATACAAATCATGAAAAACGATGGCGTACCCCTCGGCTTGCATGACTGGTCTCCGGTGGTGAGATGCGCCGTTGACCCCGAGTCCGCTCACTCCAAAAAGGGCCCGAGTCGCTGCTTAAATATGATTTGCCAGCATCCACGAGTGCGCGGACCAATCAGGCAAGCCGAGGATAACCAATTCCAACACGAGTTTTCATGGTCGCGTGAAGCCTGCATCGCAACAAAACTGTAGCAGCTTTTTGAAACGGGCACATTCTCTAAAACAGCCTCGACGCGCAAACAAGTGCTCAAATTTCGGTCCCCGATCACCCCGGAGGACGCAAGCGGCGGCTCGCTCGTTGGGGTGGTGGTGGTATAATGGTTAGAAGATGAGAAAGGCACCTAATTTCTGCAGCCCGGTCGGGAGCACGACGCAGTGCCTGGTTTGGCGCGCGGGGCGCGCCCAGTGACCGACCGAATGCAGCTTTTTTCTGTTCAGACTTTCGTTCTTCCTCGTGGCGCCCTCCTCAAGACAAGTCGTTAAATAGTGCATCTAACAAGACCATCTGGCAAAGTACGAACCCCAGCTGTAGCTGAAAAAAAAAAAAAAGCTTTTCGCAAGACATTGTCTTCACGACAAACCACCGGGGCTCCTCTTTGCCAACTTCTTGCCAGATCCGGTATTTATTTATTTATTTATTTGCAAAATACTGCTAGCCTAAAAAAGGCTGTAAGCAGGAGTGGGAATACAAAGATGATATATATACATACTGCGCAAAAGAAAGCGATAACGGCATGCTTCACACTAGGTACTCTTCTACAGCAATAATATCATCAGTTATATCGATCATCACAGCAGTAGGTAACTACACTGTAACCATTATATTCTAAATGCCAGTAATACATACATGGAATAAAAGAATATATGTATTTCCTTACATATAAGGTGACGATACATAAAAGTAGAAACACACAAGTGAACATATACAAAGAAGATTAGTAAACTCGTACATTTACACAGTCGTCAAATGAGCCTGAAGTGTTGAAATGAAATCTGCTGTGGTCATGCGTTCCACGACATCGGCTGGGAGCTCGTTCCATTCCCTTACTGTTCGTGGGAAAAATGTGTTGTGAAATACATCTGTTCGGCAGTTATAGTCTCGTAGTTTTTTTGAGTGATGAGAACGTGTGATTCGCTTACTTACAGGTTGAATGAAATGATCCCTTTCTATTCCTATTTTATTATGATAAATTTTGTATAGGTACCCTAGTCTTTCCGTGTGGCGTCGTAATTCCAGGGGTTCCAATTCAGCCCTTTCCACTAACGTACTTGCCGATGTCCGCCAGCTGTACATATTAAAAATAAAGCGTACCGATTTTCTTTGAACACTTTCCAAGTGGACAATGTTCCTTTTCGTGTGAGGGTCCCATACTATCGATGCGTATTCGATTATTGGTCGGATAAACGTTTTATAGGCTAATAGCTTCATATCTTGAGGAGCTTGGCGCAAAGTTCGTCTTAAGTATCCTAGTTTAGTTACTGCTTTTTTCTTTATGTAAGAAATGTGCTCATTCCACCGAAGATCCGATGTGAGTATGACACCTAGGTATTTAAAAGATTTTACTTTGGATAATACGCTTCCATTTAAGCTGTAGCTAAGCTGTAGCGGTGAATTCTTTCTAGTTATCCTCATGAGAACGGTCTTTTGGGGGTTAATTTTCATTTGCCAGGTTTCACACCATTTCTCAACGTGCTGAAGAGCTTCTTTTAGTTGGACGTGGTCATGAAGGTTGTCAATTCTGTGATAAATTACGCAGTCATCTGCGAATAGTTTAATTTTGACCGGTACCTGGTCAACTATGTCATTTATAAATATTAGGAAGAATAACGGCCCCAACACCGACCCTTGTGGAACGCCCGACCCGACAGCTGCAGGAGTTGAGCAAACATTATCAATTGAAACACATTGCTGTCTGTGGCGCAAGTAGGCCTCTATCCACGATACTAATGCAGTATTCTTTAGAATTGCCCTAACCTTTATTATTAGTTTTGAATGCGAAACACAATCAAAAGCTTTTTGGAAATCCAAAAAAATCACGTCTATTTGAGATTGAGCATCAATAGCAGCAGCAAAATCATGCACGGTTTCAAGGAGTGCCGTCACTGTAGATTTACCTTTGCGAAAACCATGTTGCCTATTATCAATAAGGTTGTTCTTTTCCAGAAACGACGATATGTGCGCGAAAATTATGTGCTCTAGCGTCTTTGAGCAGGAGCACAGTAGGGAGATTGGCCTGTAACAAGTTACTTGGCGCGAGTCCCCACCTTTCGGTATCGGAATAATTTTACTGTACTTCCATTCTGTTGGTAGTTGAGCTTCCGAGAGCGATTTTTTAAATATTAAACATAAGTACTTGGAGCACCATTCAGCGTACCTGACTAAAAAGGTGTTGGGTATGCCGTCAATTCCAGGAGTTTTCTTTGTGTCCAATTTTAACAACAGTGACAGCACACCTTCTTCGGACACAAAAATATCACTTATAGACGGAGCATCTTTTGCAGGAATGAAAGATGGGTCACTAGCATCATCCTGTACAAATACGGAGCAGAAAAAGCGGTTAAAAGTCGATGCTAATTGTAGTTTATCCGACACGTTGCCACCGTTCACAGTAAGGTTTAACTGCGATTTTTGCTTTGAGGAAAAATGTCTCCAGAATTTAGCCGGAGCCGTGTAGAGAAAGTTTTTTAATGTCACGTTGAAGTAGTAATTTTTAGCTTCAGCGATACTGTCCCTAAGAGCCAAGCGTATGGCACACAGTTTCGATACATTCGCAGGAGAGGGGCGTTGCCGGCACGTTTTTCTTATCCTTTTCGCTTTGCGCTCAAGGCGAACAACTTCCTTAGTAAGCCATGGTTTTGAAAATTTTTTTATGCTTTTACTTTTCATAGGGACAAAATCTTTGATACACTTAAGAACGAGATTTTTGAAAAATAGCCATAACTCATCGATACTGCAATCACTTGATTGATAGAAAGAAAGAAAATTTGAGAACGATTCATCCATTGCATCCAAAATGCCCACGTCATTTGCACGTGCGAAAACCGGGACAACACGCACTTCGTTTTTCTTTTTAGGCACATGGCCAAGATTCAGTGTCAATGTAATCAACTTATGATCCGATATTTCATCGAGAACGGCAACTACGGGTTCTTTACTAAGCAGGTTTCTGCTAACGAGAAAAAGGTCTAGGATAGAATTCGCTGAGTTGCTGATGCGAGTTGGCTCTTTGACTAACTGAGAAAGGTTATGAAAGAAAACTAGATCAGTTAACTGTTCTGCAACAGTGCTAAGAGGCTCCGGAATTTCGTTACTCCAATCAATGGATGGCAGATTGAAGTCACCAGCTATCAAAAAATTATTGATGTGGACGACGTTGTCACATAAGAATTGGTTTAGTTTCTCGAAGAATGTACTGTTGTCATTTGGGGGGCGGTAAAATCCACCTACTACTAAGCTGCATTCATTCAGGCATATTTTAGCGATGACACATTCAACACCAGCTATAGGGGAAAGTCTGTTTATATGTAACGTATCTTGGTAAAGAATGGCAACTCCTCCCCCTCGGGAGCTTCTATCATTACGAAGGATAGCGTAGCCTGGCGGGACGATTTCAGAATCGGATATGTCATTGTGCAACCAAGTTTCCGTAATTACGACTACCTGAGGTTTATACGAGAGAATAACACTTTCCAGCACGTCAACTTTATTCACAATACTGCGAGCATTAAACTGGAGGCAAAGGAATGGTTTATTAACGACCGCTGGTCACTGTTCGTTTCTAGTATTCTTGCGCTGAACAAGAACTCTCATTTTTTGGCTGTCATCCCATTCAAAAAGATTGTTTTCAATTTTAATTTTATCGTGAATCAGCTTAACTTTTTTACCAGACTTTCTGATGTCAGTTGTGCTCTCCCACAGGTTTCTTCTTTTCTGTCTAGTGCACGCGGAAAAATCCTCTGCTATAGAAGTTCGCTGTCCTTTTAACTTATAGCCGTTTTTCAAAACATTAATCTTTTCGCGGTAGTCAAATAACTTTAGGATTACAGGCCGAGGTTTGCGACTATGACTACGGCCTATCCTATGAATCCTTTCGATAGACGTTATTTTTGTGCCTAGTACCTCTTCGAAAATACCTTTCACAACACTTTGCTCAAGGTCTGCTTGTGTTTCATTCTGTTTTTCTGGAACGCCGAACACCAAAAGGTTGTTTCTTCTCCCGCGGTCCTCAAGGTCGACTAACTTTTTTTCCATGTCCTTCACTTTCTTGTCCAGAAGGTGGGTGACTGAGGAGACCTCTTTAATAAGAGAGGCTGTCGAGTCGACAACCTTAAATTTCTGTTCAATTTCATCGAGCCTTTTCTGTATCACCTTTTGCCCCGCTAGAATCTCAGTGAGCAATTCTTCGGTGGTAGGACCTGGGTTTGATTCTATATCACCGCAAAGAATCAACAAAGCACATGCGAAATCCTGCACAAACATAGCTATAGCACTGAAACACTCTGGGCATGTCAGCTGGATAAAACAGCGGTTACTGGATTTACAGGAAGACGCAGTGTTACAGACCTGCATGTAGAACAGGAACGGATTAGTTGCCATGTTGACCGTTGGCCAGCTGACACACCCACTGAAGGAAGCCGTGCGACGAGGTACATTTAAAGCCGGGTCCGGTGACGTAGACCGCGCTGCACGTGACTTGATCCCATCTTCAGTGTAGTTTAGCGAAAACCATACGCTGTCGCAGCATGCCGCCGTGGTTTCATCGGTAATGTTCGTTGTTGCTTGAGATGCGCTGGCTTTGGTCACTCCAGCAAAAAGTAGAATCTGCATGTAGAACAGGAACGGATTAGTTGCCATGTTGACCGTTGGCCAGCTGACACACCCACTGAAGGAAGCCGTGCGACGAGGTACATTTAAAGCCGGGTCCGGTGACGTAGACCGCGCTGCACGTGACTTGATCCCATCTTCAGTGTAGTTTAGCGAAAACCATACGCTGTCGCAGCATGCCGCCGTGGTTTCATCGGTAATGTTCGTTGTTGCTTGAGATGCGCTGGCTTTGGTCACTCCAGCAAAAAGTAGAATCTGCATGTAGAACAGGAACGGATTAGTTGCCATGTTGACCGTTGACCAGCTGACACACCCACTAACAACAAAGCAGTAATAATGAAGGCAAAGCAAAAATCCAGAACTCAAGACAACGCACCATTTATGACAAATCAACATTGTTTAACTGTACACCGCTTTTTCACTCGCTTACCTGCGTGAGTCGCGAATCTCAAGGGTGAATTTCGGTAACACCGAACGATCCCCCTGTTTCTCCCACTCATCATCATTCAATTCGCGCACATGCCGTGATTTTTCCTTAGAAACTCCACGAGTTCCTTCGTCTTCTTCAGCTGCCATATCCTCCGTGGAAGACATTGAAGAATAAGCTCAACACACATTCTTCTGTCACGAGAACGAACTGTCTCAACATCGCGTATACCACTACCGGACTGTCACACAGGATGTGCCGTAGCGTCTCCTCGCATCTACCATCACCGCAGCGAGTGCTTGTCGGTCATCTCAATGCGAGAGAAATCAGAGTTGGCGAATGCCACACCTAACCATGAACGATAGAGTGGAATCACTTCGGAAGAATTCGCTTGGCATACAGAAATCCATCAAAGAACACAGGCGGCGTTGATTACCGGTCTGGTTGGTCAGGCTGCTTGGTGGGCACCATAGAGAGAGAAAGTGCAACCTCCTGTGCAAGCCTTGTAAGACTACTGACAGCGTCAGACATTGAAAGTGGTATGGTATCTTCTTTAGTGCCTTCAAGAGCTGCCAAAGCAGCCTTTCTCGTGTGCTAAACAGTCTGCCAGACTAAGCGAAGTCGCGTGCAGGGAGTAGCAACACGCACTTCAGAATCCTATCACTGTAAGCCAGTTGGCACCCTTTAGGGTGAAAATTGATGGGCAGTATATTATCGCTCTATACAGGATCAGTGGCATCGAGAGTTCTACAAAGGTATCGTGAAGCCTTCGGACGAGTTGAATATAATGTTTAACATGTTAGAGAAACCACATTAGGTTTCGTTAGCGAGGGGCCAGCTGTGACATGTCAAGACAGCCTCACGACAATAATAATAATAATAATAATAATAATAATAATAATAATAATAATAATAATAATAATAATAATAATAATAATAATAATAATAATAAATAACTTTATTATTATTATTATTATTATTATT